>PVIA01003099.1:0-181530 GCA_004024845.1 Tonatia bakeri
GGTGGGGCATGGGATCCCATGGCCTCCCTGGTGCAAAGGCTCAATCTGAAGAGCTGGGAGTCAGACCGGAGTTCATGGTTCGGACCCTGTTCTTCCCCTCCAGGGCTCAACTTTCCCATCTGTAAAATGGGGCACCAGTGTCTACCTTCCTACAGCCTGGAGCTGTGGGAGGACCAAATGAGATCACAGACCAGATTTCATTCATAGGAAAGTGCTTTGAAGCACCTGAAAGGCTCCCCAGAGATCAATCCTGGGCAGTCCCACCCCCTCGATTGTCCAGAGGCTAATGAACTCCCGGGACTAACCTGCTCCATGAGCCTCAGCCGACCCAGATAATTGCTATAGCAACTCCACACTTTTAATGAACTCTCAGCTATTTCTGCTGTGGGCCATTAATGGAATAACTCTTTAGATCTGACTTTGTTAAGGGGCCTAATTAAGTGAACACGGCTGCCATTCTTGTGGTCCTTGCCATCCTGGGCTGGAGGCTCAGGTGCAGCCTGAGAAGGGGGCAGCTTTTGGCTGCACTGGACCGGATCTGGGCTCAGCTGAGATGTAATCTGTCCTTGAGCCAAGCTTCAGACAAGGGCTTCGCCAGGGCCCATGCCAGCCCTACTCTACTGGCCGTCTTGCTGTGTGACCTTGGGGGTGGTCTTAATCTTTGTGAGCCTCCTTCAGCAGGAGGGTCCCTGCTTTCCGGTGTGACCCTTTCTGCATCACCCCTGAGACTTTCTGACCTGTCTGTCTGTCTTTGGGCTCCAGCTTGATTCCTCTCCTGCCTTCTTACCTCGGAGGCACCTGCGGCCCCTTCCCACAAATCCAGCCACCACAGAGGGGCCTCCAGTTCCTGTGTCGCCCTAGTCAGTTGTACAGTTTGCACTCAGTGTGGCTGTAGCCCTGACAGTCCTGGCTGGCCAGGATCCTGAGAGAACCAGGCCCTTTCTGGCTGCTTCCTCAGGCCCACTGCCCAACCTGCCTTTTGCCCTCTTCCCCAGTCTTTTCTCCCCCACATTCAAGCTTCCATACCTCTGGCCTCCAGTGTTCCTCCCAGGCCCACCCAGGCAGATGGGCACTTGCTGGCTCCCCCAGTCATACTCACACAGTGGTGTACAAGATAAACAGGCATGTCCCTCACCAGGGGCCCAAAACTCCCTTGGTCCTCTCAGGCCAACCATCTTGCACTTGGCTTTTCTCCACCTTATCTCCAGGGCCCTCCGACCAGGACAGAGCATCTTGAAGCCCCACTGCATGCTGGTCTCACCAGACTTTCCATGGTGGGCTGGGCCAGACTGGGCCAGGCCACTGTTAAGAACACTGAGAAGCTTGCTCAGGATGTGCTTTACGTTGCAGAGCATGCTTTGCCCCTCTGGAACCCTGCCCCAACAGGCAGATGAGACACCCTGAGTTGTGGGTACATACAGAAAGCAATCACATTAAGCCCTGGTTATTGGGATGTGCATGCAGGAGGATGGAGCAAAAGGGGGTCTGTAGGGTCAGGGAGGGTCCTGAAGGGCTGGGTGCAGGTGCTCAGAAGCCACACCCCCACTCTGTCCCTCCTGGGCAGGCTGGACAACTCAGGCTCTGGGAAACCAGGAGGCTCCGTGGAGTCAGTCGCTTTTTTCCACTGCTCCGCCCAGCTTCTTCCCGGGCTCCTGCTCCTGCCTGAGGTCTGGGAGGCCAGAGGACACTTCTCTGCACTGCGCCCCACGTGCACACCTGGTTCTTTCACCTGATTCTGCCACTCATACCCCTCTCAGGCCTTGGACCAGGCCCCATTTCATCCCTTTTCTGCTGGGACCTCTGGGGTAGTCACCGCAGGCCTCCCCTGGGTTTATAGGGCCCAGTGTTGCAGGGCTGCACAGCTCTCCTCAAGTCCCCCAACAGGCCTCTGTCCCCTCAGCTCTCCTTTATTCTCTCTTTGAGGGACCCTAAGGCAGAGGGAGCCATCCCCTCCTACAGAAGGAGAAACAAATTCAAACTCCCTGAAAGCTATCCTGAGCAGGCCAAAGCCTGGGCCTTGAAAGTGGAGCCCAGGGCTACTTCAAGGGTCCAGAATAACCCTTTACTTCTGGAGCTGGAACCCAAGGGACATGGTCCAGAGGCGGCTGGGGCTACCTGGTGCCCGACCGGGAGCACCTCCAGGTTTGCCCCCGGTTTGTCAGCCAAGGTCGTGTGCAGGCAGAGTGTGTGGGGAGCCCCAAGGACACTGACTGCAGCCCCTATCCCTGCGGCAGTTTCAGAGCCTCGCTGTGCCCTGGTCTAGAGCAGCAATCATGTGGGAAATCTCAGTTTCTATTTATACATGGACATGTTAGGAAAGACGGTGTGCGCTGGCATCAGAATCGATTGGGGACTGGTAATTAATTTGTTTAGACCTTAATTAATTCTCCAGTTCTTTCTTATTTGTGGACTGTCACGCTTAATTGCGTTCAGGAGCTCGAGCTTGGAGCAGGCCCTCCATTAATTGACGTGCGGTTGCTGTGAGGTGGAAGTTAATGGTTTGGGGAGCTGGGCAAACAGTGTAATTAAAGGTCAATTGAGGAGGCATCGGAAAAATACAAACCTCCTGGTCTGGCCACCAGCCTCCCTGAGCAGAGTCCATTCCGGCAGAGGCAGGCCCCACAAACAGCCTTCACATGAGGCCTTGGCATGGCGGCTGGGAGGAGTGGCTGGCAGGAGGCAGTTCCAGGTCCCAGGTGCCATGATGGGGTGGGTCCTGGCAAGAAGAGTAGACACACCTTTTCAGGAGTGGGCGGGGCCAGGAGCTGAGAGTTGGGGACCCCAGGTGTCACCTGGCAAGCGTGGTTGTGTCCCCAGGCTCTGAATGTGTGCGTAGGGGGCAGGACAGGAAGCTCTGAAGGTCACCCGCAGGCTGCCTGGTTGAATCCACCCCGAGCAAGGGACAAGCAGCATTATGTGCTCCTAAACACCCCAACGTGGGCTCTAAGCTCCCAGTCAGGGAGGCCTGAGCCTCAGCACCAAACATCCAACTCCTTGCACAGGAAATAACCTTCCTGCGGGGACCGGAAATGCCAGCCTCGTCATCCCTTTGCCAGTCCCTTATGTTAAATGTCATGGCTTATTTCATTGCCATAAAAAAAAAACTCTGGATTCACCAGTGAGTCTATTCCTCAGGATGTCTGGGCAGCCTTTGGAAGAAGGTCTTCTGTTCATTCATACCAGGGTGCCTCACTTTTGTCTCCATGTCCATGCTGCCCTTGGCCCCTGGGCCACAGAGGCCTTGATGCTCAGTCCACTCCACTCACCTCACCCGGAAGGTGGCCATGGCAGTGTGCCTGAGCCCCAAGGGTCAGTCCCAGTCCTGCTCCCCTCCCAACCCTCTTCCTCTGTGATTAGAATACAGCAGGGTGCACCCCCCAGTGAGCTGTGTCCTAGGCCTCATGACTTACACTCCCCCAACCCACGGCAAGGTTCCTCTGGAGGCCTATGAGTCCTTTCCTTGACCTGACTGCTGGGCTTGCCCCTGCTCATACCATATCCTAGCCAGTGTGAATCGTGTAAATTCCCCTCCTGCCTCTCTCCCTAGGCCCCAGGCCTTTGCACATGGCCCTCCTTCCCTGGAGTCCCCACACTTACCCACTACCTCAGCCCCACCTTCTGCCTTCCCTTGGCTGCAGGCCTTTGTTTCTCAGCTCACTACTTCCTCCAGGAAGCCCCCCTGGTAGCCCCAGTCAAGGTTAGACCAGAGCACCCTGTGCGTGTGTGCCGTTGTCTGTGTTGGAACTGCCCGTCTTTGTTTTGCAGTTTGCCTCCTCATCGGTCTGTGAGCTCCCTGATGATCTCCTTCATCACCAACCCCCAGGCCTCCTGAGTGCCTGGCACACAGATGGTGCTCAATGTTTGTTCAGCGATTAAATGGGTGCTTTGGTAGAAGAGGTTTGAAATTGGACACCCATAATGGAACTCTACCCCGATGATGTTAGCGATGAGATTCTGGGACTGCTTAGACATTTATTCTGTTTTGTTTTTGTTTTTGTTTTCATTTTTAAAATTGTTTTTGAATGTTCTGTTCTCATACAAGTTTTCATCATCACTGTAATCCACCTTTCTGTAGGCAGGGTAGGGGGGATGACCCATGAACTCCCCACTTTCCAGGTCAGCCTGGGCGTGTTGGATTTGGAGGGATGGCTGGGCTGGGCTGGGTGCCGGGATCAGGCAGCTCAGACTGGCACTACCTTCGGTATGTGTCGGGCCCCAAGAGGACATGGGCAGTGGGGCCAGGTCAGCTAAAGGGAAGTCTCCAGCGGTGTGTCCCAGGGCTCTGTCTGTACAGCTGCCTTGGTCAGAGGAAGCCTGTGGGTCACACACAAGAAACGGGGGCAGCAGCTTGGCCGTGGTCATGGATGCGCATGCAAGAGTCCCGGGACCCAAGAAGACCTCTCGAGGTTCGATGTAAGGCTTGCTGCCAAACAAGTGCAGTTGCGCAAGGACAGACTGCAGAGACCTGAGGTGGCTGGAGTGCTTAGGATAGAGACCCGGAGATTCCACGGGCCGTGCACCCAGAAAAGGTCCCCTGTGTGGCCGTGGCGAGGCCCCCTCAGACTTCAGCTGTGTTCCTAGAGACAGAGTGCCCAGAACACAGGAGTATGCTTAGTTCTGGACCTCACACGTCCAGAGTAGTACTGATAAGTGGGAGCCCAACAAGAGTAGCAGGATCTTCTGAAAACCTGACAGTCTGTTGTTGGAAGGAGCTGCCTAACTCTTCCGTCAGGCAAGTGTCCGAGCATCAGCCTGGCCCAGAAAGCTGTGAGGGGCACTCACGTGTGGCCAAGTCACCTGTTCATGGTTGCCCAGGGCCAGGCATACAGTAGGTGCTCAGTGAATGCTTATAGACCGCCTTCCAATTCAGAGATTTCATAACTCCTGAAACCAGAAGGACGAGAAGTCCAGAGACAGAGAAGGTGGGGAGGCGCAAGGCGGGGGCGGGGGGGGGGGAGTTGGGATTTCAGGAGAGAGGCCAGGAGAGGGCTCGTCGGGGCCTTGGGTGTTAGCTGGGAGTTCGAGCTGGATCTTATGGTAAGTGGAGAACCACTGAAGAGGCTCAAGCTCGGAGTGGCTGTGATAAGAGGGGAGCTTTCCAGACGATGAATGTGTTAGCAGGAAATCTTTTGCTGAGATATTGAACTTCACAGTCAGCCTACACCTGAAATTATAGGCTGATTTTTCAATCCAGAAACTCCCAACCCTGAGTTTGTGACACTTCAGTATGGGATGTGAAACTCTTCAAATTCTCCAGCTATTTAAAAAAAAAAAATCTGTGCCATATAGCACTGCCTCTGAGGTAGAATAATGGAGAATACCATGACATTATAAGCAAACATTAGGATGTGCATCCTCATTGATAATTATCGTCCTCTAAAGGTACAGGGCTGCATTCATGTGTGATTCAGGAGTGTGAGTGCATGTGTGTGTTTCAGGTGGTCATGTACATATGCGTCTCCTTGTAAATCTGCAGACCATGTCTGGCAGGGACCTGGGAAGTGATTGTCTGTAGGGAGGGGAGCAGAGCCGAGGGGCAGGGGTTGGAAGGAGACTCACTTTGTGTTATTTGCACTTGCCCATGGTTGGCATTGTTTACTGTGTTCATGTGGTACCTAGAAAACGGGAGAGAAAATGAGGTGGAGAGAGAGAGAGAGAGAGAGAGAGAGAGAGAGGAGAACCAGGAGAACTTGGTCCTGTGTCAGTCTGGAGCCAAGAGAGGAGATCAACTCTCCCGGTTGCCATCAGCATTTTCTTTTTTTAAATAAAAATGGTTCTACTTTTTTCTGATAATACACAGTTCTATATAAAGTTAAATAATCCTATTTCTCTCCCCAGAAGTAAGTTTGTTATATATCCCTCAAAATTCTAGTAGACATCTAAAAGTGTAGGATCTCTGCCTATATTGTATCTATATAATATACATGTTTAATGCAAATGAGGCCCTACTGTGTGTACTGTCCTGCAGACCGCTCTTTAACCTCACAATAAGTTTTGGATGTTTTTCCATGGCAGCCATAAAAATCCATTTTAACAGCCACAGTAATTTGTCCTGTGGCTTTTTAAAAAGTTATGAAACATTATTTCAGACACATGGATTATTATAGGGAAGAGAGAAGTAAAATGTTAGATGCACCCAAAGCCTTTGCCCTTTCTCCTTTTAATTCTGGTTTCTTCTTTCTGTCCCCGGGGCAGGCTGCTGGCTTTCATTCTCCCCATTTTTTATATTGTATCATATGTGTATGTATGATAAACCAGAAATTGTACTGTTTATGTGCTTGTAAGTTTACATCAACTGTCATACTGTACATATCCTTTTAAAACCTGCTTGCTATTGTGTTTTAGAGATTTATCCATGTTGATACCTATCCATTCATTTCAGCTGCCCTAGGCATTCTACTATATGACAATTGCAGTTGATTAATTGGGCATGTCTAGGTTGTTTCCAGTTTCTCATTACTGTACACGGTGCTGCACTGAACACCCTTGCACACGTGTCCGTGGGCACACCTGGAGGAACGTCTTCTCCAGGGCAGAGGGTTTGGAACGCCCACCTCAGTCTTTTCCAAATGCTGAGACCTGGGTGGTAGAATTGGTTTCAGCTGTGCAGCCAGTGTTGAGAATCGCCCTTCTGGCATCTGTACCCAGGAATGGAGCGGCCGCGTCAGGGGCTTGCGCATCTTGGGCTGTATTGGATGCTGCCAAATGAGCGTCCCGGCTTTACTGTCCCTGCAAGGTTCCGATTGTTGTTTCTCTACATCTTCTCTAGCGTTTGGTAGGATCGATGTTTTAGAAATTTTGTGCATATGAAATGGTTCTTTTCTCATTTTAATTTGCATTTTTCCAATTTCCAATATGGTTGAGAACCTTAAATGTTTCGGGCATTTGAGTTTCCAAATAGGAGGGAGGGAGGGAGACAGAGAGAGAAAGGAGAGAAAAAAGAGGAAGAGAGAAAAAGGGAGATGAAGAGATTCCTCTTTCATTCCACATGTAAAAATGAATTCCAAATAAAGACGAAATGTGAAAAGTAAAGTGTTACAGCTTCTAGAAGAAAATCCAGATGAATGCTGGAGTAGGGGTGGAGTTCCTTGAAGACACCTGAGAAAGTGCATACATCAGAGGAGAGCGGAGCGCCTGTCCGCCCGCACGGTGAACTGTGTGAGAGGCCACACCATCGCAAAGTGAGGACACACGCCGTGCTCTGTTAACACACCATTTAATCAATGAGGATCACCTCAAAAACACACAGAGAACTCCTGTAGATTGACTTTCTCCCTTAAATTCAAAAACCTATTTTGACTATTAGTAAGATTGAATTTATGTTCATTGATTTTTTAAACATTTTTTACGAGTTCCTACTCAAATATTTTTCAGTAATTTTTATCACTATTTCTTTTTAATAATTGTTAAAGCCCTTTATACATTTTTGTGGATTTTTGATTGAAAGTAACAGAAACCCTCACTCAAACTGGCTTAACTGGTATGTAAAGAAATTTATTTATTTATTTATTTATTTATTTATTTATTTATTTATTTATTTATTTAATTTTTGCTTGATCCCCTCACCTGTTTCACCCAGTCCCTAACTCCATCCCCTCTGACAGCTGTCAGTCTGTCTCTGTATCTATGAGTCTGTTTCTTTTGTGTGTTAGTTTACTTGGTTTGAGTATAAGTAAAGTCATATGGTATTTATCTTTCTCTGACTGGCTTATTTCAGCTAGCATAATGCTCTCTAGGTCCATGCATGCTGTCACAAAGGGTAAAATTTCCTTCTTTTTTTAGGGCTGAGTAGAATGTCATTGTGTGAATGTACCACAGCTTTTTTTTATCCACTCATCTACTAATGGACAAGTGGGCTGTAAATCTTGGCTAATGTAAATAACACTGCAGTGAACATATGGGTGCTTATGTTCTTTCAAATTAGTATTTTGTGTTTCTTCAGGTATATTCCCAAAAGTGGAATTGCTGGTCAAAAGGTGGTTCCATTTTTAATTTTTGGAGGAAATTCCATACTGCTTTCCGCAGTGGCTACACCAGTCTGCATTCCCACCAACAGTACACAAAGGTTCCCTTTTCTCCACATCCTTGCCAGCACTTGTTTGTTGATTTATTGGTGATAGCCATTCTGACTGTCTCATTGTGATTTTAATTTGTACTTCTCTGATGATTAGTGACATTGAGCATCTGTAGAAAGGAAATTATTATTTTACAAAGGGTGAAGCATCCAGGGCCCTTCCTTCCACCTCTCTGTCAGGGGCTTTGCCTGCAGGGCCGCTGCTCCCTCCGCAGTTGTATGTTGGCATCAGTAATTCAAAGGTCACATCCAGACCCACTGCTGCCCAGAAGCCAGGAGGCACTATCCGCTACCTCTTCTTAAATAAGAGGAGACCTTTCCCCAAGTCCCCTGAAGACATCCCTCACTGGCTAAGATCAATTACATGTTACTTTCTTAACCAATCACTGGCAAGGAAAGGATTGTTGCAATTAGTTTAGACTAATCTTTTGAGTGTAGAATACCGTATTTTGCCATGTATAACACATACTGTTTTGCCCAAATTTTTGAGGGAAAAATAAGGATGCACATTGTACATGGGTAGTACTAATTCCATATCTATATAAATGTTTTTAATTCTTTAATTTATGCTTATGCACTGAAAGTGTAACTCTAGAAAGCAATAACAATATCTGTATGTTCAAAAATAAATGCTAAAATTTATACCTAATGCTAATGCTAAATGCTAAACAAGTACCTAATATAAATAAAGAAAAAATTGAATTAAAATATTAAAACAAAAGGTTTCTTTCCTGAAAGTTCGGACCGAAAACATGGGTGTGCATTATACATGGCAAAATGCGGTAGCTGTTGAGTCAGCCACCACAGCCCTCCATAAATTAATATTAGTAGTTGTTACATGTAATAAGTACATTTTCCCACTTCTTATGATATAGTTCATGAATAGAGATATCAAATGACACATTTCTCTATTCTGAGATGCCTCTGTTGTAAGAGGCATTAATATAATCGCCATTCGGAAGAAAAGAGGACGGTATCTCATGGTCATTTGGAGGAGCAGATAAGCATTCACTACACACTCAGTCCAAGTCACTTTCTTCAGCACCGTAGTGTTGAAGACTCACCTTAGCCTTCTTCATGCTTTCCAGTTGCCTCTGGGATGTTCGTTGAACAGCATCACGACCACCACTGCTTTTTGTAATCCCCACCTCTAATCTTGACCCTTTTAGCACCTTTAAAATCGACAGTATAATTTCAAAGCATACAAAAGAGTATTGGGAGTTTTTTGGCTGCAGTTCCTATTTGGTTATACTGGCGGTTTCATTGTTTTTCTTTACTTGCAGGAAAAAATACTCCTGAAGTTAATCAGCTGCTTTAGGTAGTTTTTGACACATAGATGCTTAAGTGTAGGACCCACCAGCCCCTGCTGGCTTTCAATGTTTTATGATCTACTTCAAGAAGTTTGGCTATTTCTTTTTCAATTTTTTAAACAAGTAAAGCATGATTATATTCTCATTGTGAAAATGCAGATAGTATAGAAAAATTTAGGGTAAAAAGTGGAACTCCTTCAACCCCCACTCCTAATTCATAAATGTAGTTTTCTTCCCCAAGGAGAGCGCTCTATGCGGTGGGTAGCTACTGAAACTTCACTCGTGGGTTTATGTGCACACAGATGTGTGTATACCAATTACGAGGTTTTTACATTCAGTAAACCATTCTGTACATGCTCAGTAATCCTCTTCATATAAGTTTGTTTTGGAGAGCTTCCCGTGTAAATTCCGTAAATGGTGGACATTTAGGTTGTTTCTAATTATTTGCTCTTACAAACAGCGCTATAATTAACATCCTTGTAAATGTCTCTTTGTACATATGGGCAAGCATTTCTTTAGGGTAGCTATCTATGGTTTGGCAATTTCTGCCGCCTTTAATTGCAGTGCCTGGTATCTGGCAGACGATCTTCCGCATGTACAATAACTTTTCATGCCTGTGCTCCATTATAGTGTAAGTTTTAAAAAGAAGTTCTAGGCGACAATTAGGAATCTAAGTTTAAGTTCAAATTCTGCGTGGATTGCTGTGAGCAACTGAAGTGGCACTTGAATAAACATCCAGACACGTGGCTGAGTTCACCCTTGCACGAGCAGCTATGGGGAGCAGGTGAGCCCACCCCCCCACACACACCCATTGTAAGGTACATCGTGATTTTGAAAACATTAAAATATGAGAAAATGCATCTTAGAATAGAGGAGCCATGGCATTTTATTTTCCCTAGATGAATAGCCTATTGCTTTACCCCCATGCTTGAAGCTCCCTTTCCCGGCAAGTTGATGCAGTCTCTTTACTCATTCCCCGCGGGGCGGGTGTGCCTCTGGACTGTAATCTCTGTGCATTCCTGGCGATGCTACTTCAGGGAGCAGGCTCTCCTGTAGTCTTACTTTTGAGAACTTTCTTGCACATTTGTTTTCTGTCTTCTGCAGAGCACTTTTCTACACAGGGCACTTCAGTGGCTTTTCATAACTGGCATGACTTTGTGTCACGAAGGATCTGATGTGAGAATATCAGCAATAGTCAAGACCATATTTTCCTCGGGGCTTGACTGAGCTTCCTGTCAGTACGAAGCGATCTCTCTCGCATCCCCTGATACATCCCGGCGTCACTGCTCCAGCATCAGCAATGCCTGAGTCTTGAGTGGTGTCAATCTGAGTTGAAAACATGCCAGTTCTTAACATTATCCCTAACAGACTGCTTAATTAACCTGCTGATACTGTCAATAGGAGATCTTTTTGGTGTGCTGGAAAGGAGGCTTGTGGCCCATGGATGGACCCCACCCCATCATTTGCTTGGCCTCGTGGTGTCCGAGACTTGGGAACTGGACTTGTGAGGGATGGGCTGGGAGGGACCAGGGAGGGCTAGAAAGGAATGCGGCAGAAGCGAATGTTCTGGATGAGCTCATGGAAAGGAGATGGCTGAAATAGGCCAGCAATCTCACTGCTTGAAGGCAGGGATAGTAAGTAACCTGTGCATACAGCAGGTGCCCCATAAATGGGCAACCGGTACACATAGTCACCAGAAGAGGCAGTAAGAATGGGGGTGTTCCAAGGGATGAGTCTAGGGGCTGCCATCATTTTGGGGTGGCTTTTAGGGTTTTCTCTGTCTTTTTTCCATCCAGGCACCTTAGGGGAGAGGGCAGCTTGGTCATTCTGGTCAGTGTCATTCTTGGAGGGGCTCTGAAGGGAGGGAGGCTGGGTTTTCACTTCCTTTCACACTTGCTCTTTCATATCAAGTCCTTCTGTGTTTGAACCGAAGTCCTACTCCATCCTGGTGTGCCTGCATTGCATATTTGGAAACTGGAGAGCAAGCGAGACGCCACCATGAGCCTAGGGCTGGTGGACCATCACCTCCAAATCCACAGTCTCTTCTCTTGGTCTCTGACGTGCACACACACAGCTGGAGCTACAATGTCTCAGCCCTTCCTGGCTTCCCTCGACCTGGCGTGAGCACGGGTTCAGAGGCTGGGAGCCCAGAGATCCCATGGAGACACTTCTTGCAGCCCCTCCTTTTACACCCAGGGAAGTAGGGAAGGGAGTTGAGTTTGCAGAGTGAGCTGGCATTTCCTGACTTGAAGCAGATGCTCGTCCCCTGGCCCACGTTCCTGTAGCCTTTCTTTCCTAGAATAGTGGTGGTGGTATCGTGGTGGTGGAAGCTGTTCTCAGAGGGCAGAGACTGATGCCTTTGAGAGCAGAAACCCCCGGTGCCCTCTCTAGTGGTTTTGTTGGGTCTCCTGGGAACTGCTAGCCTGGTGGCCCAGGGGATGCAGGGTGTAGAGCATTCCTGTGGCCACAAAAGGGCCGGTCACTGACACATAAGCCAGGTGCCCTCCTTCCCAAAGCCACCGTGGGGGCTCTTTCTGGTCCTGAGCCCTAGGTGATGGGAGGGGTTGCTGGGGCAGGAGCTCACCTCTGAGGGTGAGGAGCAGGAGATTCTGTGCCAGGATGAGAACGCAAGCCCAGCCAGCCCGAAACTGGGGCTCCCAACCTCTCTTCCTTGACCTCAGATTCACTAATTCTGTCGGACTCTAGCTGTGTGTAACACAGTGTTTTTCAACATCAGCACTGCTGACATTTTGAGCTGGACCGTTCTTTGCTATGGGGGCTGTCCTGTGCATTGTAGGATGTTTAGCAGTATCTCTGGTCTCTCTGCACTAGATGTCTATAGCAGCCCCCCACACCACATCAAGATAATCAAAAACGTCTCCAAACGTTGCCAGATGTCTCACTGAATCACCCCTGGTTGAGAGCCACTGTGTCAGACAGGTGTGCGTGCCTGCTGTGTGGATGGGAGTGGCCTGATGCAGGGGAGGCCTGCCCACAGTTACCGCTGCGGCTGTGTCTTGTGGAAACACGAGAACTACTCAAAGATGGCATATGTGCCATAAATACATTTAAAAACTGTATGTGGTCTGCTGCTTTTCTCTGTAGAGACTGCAGAGCCTCTCAGTCTTCCCCTCTGTTTATTCCACCTCCCCACTTTATTGAAAAAGGAGGCTGAGACTCAGAGACCCCCGGTGTCTCAAGCCACATCTTACCTGCAGAACCCTGTCTCCCAGCTGCGAGCACCCTGGACCCCTGTGCTCCCCGGCATTGGCGCAGGCGCCAAGAGCATCTGCGGTCCTCTTCCCGCTCCACCTGCCCACTAGGCCCCACCGCCCTCCGGCTCCCCAAACCCTGGCGCCCCCCCCACTGGAAGGAGTGGGGAAGCAGCAGGTGTTGATGCTAATCAGCGTTCACAGCCCAGAACTGCAGTCGCTCCCAGGCTCACACACTCCCCAAAATTAAACACTCATTATACAAAATTAATTGACATTAATTAGCAAAAATTAAAACTTTAAACACAGCAAGGCGCTTGGTGGGGAGGAGTGAAGCAGGCGGGCTCCACATTTGTCACCCCCTACTCCCCACCCACCCACCACCCCCAAGTTCCCCCACTTCCATCCTGGAGCGGGGTTGCAGGAGTTCAGGCGAGGTCAGTGCCCACACCCAGCCTAGCGCCCAGCCCAGCCAGGTGAGTCCCAGGTAAGAGGGGCTGGAAGAGGCCCCTGTGCTAGTCACCAGCTGATGCGTGGCCCTCACACTCTGGCATCCAGTGCTTCACTACGGAGCCAGGAACTGTGCCCCTTCAGCCCAGGTCCCCATGATCTCAGCTGAGATGGGTGGGCGTGGCCAAAGGAAGAAACCAACCATGTGGAGCAAGAATGTAGAAGGTACTCCTGTGGCTGTGCCAGACCCCCACCTGCTCCTCCCCATCTCCTGTGTATCCAAAGGATCAGGCTCCGTGGCCTTTCAACTGTGCCCCACTTTGCTTCATGACCTCAGATAAATGCCCCCCACACGCACACACTCTGAGCCTCAATTTTCCACCCATATGATGAGGGGGCGGTGCTGGGTGAGCACTGAGGTTCCTGCCTGCTCTGGCACCTGCTGTCAGGGAAGCAGATCTCTGGGAACTTGATTCGCTCTGAGGAGCAAGGGGGTGAATGTGGATGGGGGAGGACTGGCATTTCAAGAGGATGCCCAGGAAGGTGCCCAAGGGACTGAGTTGTTGCATCAGGCACCAATGGGGGCTGTGTCCTCAGGCTGGAGAGCCTCCCTAGATGGGCATCCATTTGGTCTGCCTGCAGGGGCCAACCTCCTTGCTAAGTGATCACTCTCCAAGCCCTGAACCATTTCCTGTTCCTCCCTAACACTGGTTATTTTCCACCTTTGCTCACCAGGTTCCCACAGATCCCTCACCAGGCCGACAGGCACCATGTCCACACTTTTGCCCACTGCATTTGAATGCAAACTTGGCATCTATTCAGAACGTTGTTGCTTGGGCTACGAAGGCTTGGACAAGGGTGGAGCCCAGTGGTCTCCACCAGGTAGAATGTCATCCCTGCCCCCTCACTCCTGCTCCCTGCTCCCCCCTCTCTCTCCAGCCAGCGCCAATATCTGTAACGTGGTCCTGATGCGGTATGGGGAGCTGGAAGAAGGCATCGATGTCCTGGATGGTGACGGCAACCTCGTGGGCTCCTCCAAGATCGCAGCCAGACACGTGAGTCCTCCCAGGGCTCGGGGCTGGAGGGGGGCAGCAACAGGAGACTGGTGGTTTCTTCTAAATGTTTTCATTTCTCAAGGGTTGTTGTGAGTAGCACTCTTGCTTTGTCCTCTTAAACCCTCCTCCTCACCCCGCCCCCACCTGCCATGTGTGTGAGCTCCCGCCACGCCTGTCGCCCGAACATCTCTGTTTCTCTCGAAATGCCCTTTCCTTACCACTGTGAAATGTCCCCAACACTTGTCCTAGTCCCCCAGGACCCAGCTTCTCTGATCTGTTGATTGGTGAGGGCACAATAAACCCCCAGAACTTTCTCTTCCCTTGGAGGACCTAGGGCCCTGGCCCCGGGCCTTCACATCCTCTTGGGTACGAAGAGGAAGTGTAGGAATGGCGCTCTGGCTCTGTGTTAAGAAGCACTTCTGCAGTTGACACCTGACTAGGGTGTGAGTGTCGCTAAGGTGTGGGGGTTTCAGGCCCTGAGAGTGCTTGGGGAAGAATATTCTCTTACAGGAAGGCCCTTTTTCACCTTTGGCTTCTGCCACTGCACCCACTTCAGCAATTGCAATTTTGTTTTTTTAATTCCAGTGTGTTTGTACATCTCCCTGTGCTTTTCAGCCTTCTTCCTAATGGCGATCAGTGGCTCTTCCTGCTCTGGCTTCCAAGTGCTGGGACAGGAGTTCAGCTGTGAGGCAGCAGTGTTTCCCTCTGCTCCAGGCACTGTCCCCCTCTGTCAGTGAGGCCTTCTCCATAAGCCTCCCATGTGGGAAGGCCCCTCCCTCATTCCAGCCCTCCCCTCCCCACTGTCTCAGGGAAAGTGAGTACCCAGCCAAGGCTCTCAAGGGGCAGGGGCTCGGGTTACCAATGCCAACACTGTGTCCTCTGCTTCCTGCACACTGGCTCGGGGTCCCATCATTCCCACACCTGTTGGGGAGTTTGGAGGGACCCTCTCCCAGGCTGTCCTGAGGCTGATTATGAAAAACCCACGTTCCTGGGAGAAATTTTCAGTCCTGAGCTCATCTTCAGAAGGGATTTGGCCTCAGTTTCCTACTTGATACCAACCTCCTATCCAACCCTATGGTCTTTCTTGACTTGCTATGAGGAAGGTGGATGGTGTTAGCTCCTCCTTGTGGTCCAAATGGCAGGGTGGCCGAAGCTCTTCCGCAGCCCTGGGTATTTATTCCTCAGCCTGGCTCTGGCTGCCCCTGGCTGTCTAAGGGAAGACCCAAGGATCTTGGGCTACGCTGGGAGCCAGCGGGGTTAAAGGAACTCCCACGATGACCATCAGAGTGCAGACCTGTCACTGAGCTGTGGCCTGACTGCACTCCCCTGCCCAGGAGTCCCACGAGTCCCCAGGGCAAGGCCCCAGGCACACCCCATTTGGAGCCTGAGCAGACCCTCTGCAGAAACATCTCCCCCGACAAAGCCAACCTCTGGTGTCTAAGAAAGACTCATCCAGAGCCAGGAGATGCAAGGTCTTTAGAATCTTTGTCTTTAAGGAATGTCAAAAAAAACAAAAAGTAAACCCCGGCATCTGTCCTCTCTCAGCACCAGAGGCTCCCTGGGCTCAGCGGGCCCAGCTGTCTGGTCCCTCCAGTGCCTGCCTTGTTTGAGGAGATCCGCAGGTTCTCCACCGGCCACCCACGGGGTGCCTCCCTGGGCCAGGCCCCCTCCTGGGCCAATTCTGTTGCCACCCCTTCCCTACCCGTGGCAGGCGACAGGGCTCTGCTCTTCCAGTGTGTGTGGTGAGAAGAAGGGGGTGACTCTTCTCTGTTGTTGGGAATGTGGCTCCGTGAGCAGTTCCATGAATGATTCCCCTCAATCAGCTGTGCTTAGCAGTGATAGGCTCACCCAGGGGCTCTGGGGTGGGATTTGCTGCCGGGCGACTGTCCCCCAACCAGGGAGCCCCCGCTCACCACAACCTCTGCTTGCTCCTCAGGCCCTGCTGGAGACGGCGCTGACGCGAGTAGTCCTCCCCATGCCCATCCTGGTGCTCCCTCCGATTGTCATGTCCATGCTGGAGAAGTGAGTCGGGGCATGCAGGACAGTGGGGCCACCGCTGGGGAGGAGGGCGGGGGGAAGGGGACTGGCTGGCCCAGGGCAAGGGATGGGGGGCAGCTGGCAGCCTGCCAGGTTTGTTCAGCCTCTCCCAGGCAGTGCTACTGGAATCTGAGAACTTAACGACTTTTGCTGGGCAGAACCCTGTGCTGGGTACTGGGAAGGCTGGCCCTGCTCTGAGGAACTGGAGATTCAGGGTGGGTGGGGGTGGCTCTGTGTGCTTGTACGTGCGCACAAGTGTGCATGTGTGCGTGCGTGCCCTGTTGGTGCACAGTGTTGGACCAGTTGTGAAGAGAGTCTAGGGCTGCGGTAGGAAGACTGAGTTTGCAGCCAGCACCACCCCTTTCAGGCACCCGCCATGAGGCAAGTCACTGCCTCACAGAGCCTCAGTTTCTCCATTTGCAAGCCACAAAGAGCACCAACATCCCTACCTCCCTCAGAGAACGTTCTGAGAACACATACTTGTCATGACGGTGAAGAAATAAGGGAACACGATAATGAAAACAAAGAGTGATTCTATTAATTAATGAGTGTGAAGCTGAGTCGTGAAGACTGAAGCGCTAGGAGAAGCTTAGCAGGGAGGGAGGGAGGATGAGGGCCAGTCTTCACCTGGGCTGGACAGGCCCCGAGGATTTAGGGTGATCCTGGACGAGGGGAGTGGGAGGGTCTGGGTGGGGCAACAAGAGGAAGAGAAGCCTGAAGGTGCAGGTAAAAATGCAGAAGTGATTGCTGTCTCCCTCCTGGGGGCCCAGCCTGGGAGGGGTCCCTCCCTCAGGCCACGTTTGGACTTGGGAGCATCTAGGATAAGGACAGAGTTGGGGGCACTCCATCTGGGGTTCTGGAGCAGGGTGTCCTCCTCAGTTTGGAGACCTTACTCCCACAATACAAATTATGATAACAGCTAATATTAATTAAGCACCTGACTACATCCCAGTCCTCTTTCAGCCAGGCCTCTGCCCAAATTCCACCTCAGAGAGGCCCCCCCTGACCACGCCATGGAGATAACAGACACCCCTGTCCCCTCACACTGCCTTAGTTTTATTCACAGTACTTAGCGATAGCTGAGATTCTTTATCTAGTTGTTCATTGTCCCTCTGCTCCACCATAAGGTAAGTAATCTCCATGGAGGCCAGTAAATTCCCTTCACTTACTGCCCTGCAGAGCGTTTAGCCCAGTTCCTAGCACACAGCAATGCTTAGTAAGTGTTTGTTGGATGAATGAATGAAATGAATCAATTACCCTTCACAACAGTGCAATGAGGTAAACACGGTATCTGATTTTACAGATGAGGAAAGAAAGGCAAAGGCTTTATCATCTGCTTACAGTCATATGCTGGGTAAGGCCAGAGCCAGGAGTGGCCCGGGGATATGGCTGCAAAGCTCTGCTCTTCCTCCCACATTGGCTGCCTCTTGGGTCTTCAGATCACATCGCCTAGTCAGTGTGCCTTTGGGTCCTGCCCTGAACGAGGCTGGGGAAGGGTGGAGTTTGGGGCTTCACCTCAGAAAGCCTGTATTATGATAAGGGAGATAGGTGTGACGCAAACAGGTCAGCTGCAGGTGGGGTGACCAGGTGGAGTGTGCACTGGACCAAGGTGACCTTGAGGGGAGGGAGCATTATGGGCCCACAGCAAGGAGGGCTGGTCCAGGAGAGAGGGGATGCAGGTGATGAGAGCAAGGTGGGATTTTGGCAGAAGGGGGGGATTTCTGGGTGTCGTGGGTGCCGTTGTGCAGATATCAAGGAGTCCAGTCTGACAGAAGCTGACTGCGCTCATTGGGGCCGGCTGGTGAGGGCCTTCTGTCTGCAGAGATGATCCCTCCCTCAGCCTAAAAGAGTCAGGAGGTGGGGGGGGCGGGGTACCTGAGCAGCGGCATGGAGTGGTGAATACTGGGATATAAGAAAGTTAGTCTCATATGGAAGTTGCAAAACTAAACAGATCCTGGGAGAGCAATTGCTTTTGTGCCCCGGATGCTTGAATGCGTAGCTGCCTCATGATTTGAGGCTGTCCCCAAATAAAAGCCACGGCAAGCACACACAAAGGACACCATGGAGCAGATGAGGAAGGTAGGGCTTTTGTCTCCTGGGCTGCTGAATCCAGAGCCTGGAATTTACTGGGGCAAACATGGTCTGTGATTTTGGTTGGCATCTGAGTGGGGTTTGCAGAAAATGGAGCTCCTGTTTTTTAAACTTGGCTTTGAGAGGCATGGAGGTGGGGTGGGATGGTTCTACTTCTGAACGCCCCTGGCCTGGGATCTGCCCAGAGTCTGGCTGCTATGAGTCTGGCTCAACTCAAGTCCAAAGAAGGCCCTTGGGCATGTAGAGACAGGTTGGCTTTGCACTTGATTGGTCCTTCGCTGCAGCCTCTGGAGTCCCTGGGAAGGAGAAAAGTCCAGCCCGGGACATCAAAATGAAAGAGACCCAGTATGTGCCCTCAAAGACTTAATCATTCACAGATACATGAGGGGGGCGGCAAGACTGGGTAGTAGTGGTCCAGTGTAGCAGCAGTAGCTGAGACTCCTGGTAGGAAAACGAAATCCGGTTCTTGCTCTACCACTTTTGGGCCAGGCTGGTCAGGGGACTCACTCAGCCTCAGTTTCCCATGTGGAGAGGGATGACTCTGCCTGCTTCTCCATGTTGTTCCCTCCGGCTTTGCATCCAGCAGGCCCTTGGGTCCTTGCAGGGGCCCCACCGGGCACTCCAGAGCCTTTCCACGCAGGGCTGCCAGTGGCAGGGCCTCTGCTGAGGAGCCTGGTGGGGGAGGCAGCCCCACCCTGGGGAGCCCGGGTTGGGTGAGAGAGACAGGACAGCCAGGGAAAAAGACAAAAGAACACTTACAAAGCAGCCTACTTGCAAATTAATGGAGCGCAAACTCAAACTGCTCCAAGTGCTGAGGGAATGCACAGCGGTGGGGAGACAAGCTGTTATGTGTGGGGCTGGGACAAGCTTGCTGCACCCCTGGCCTCAGTTTACCTCTGCGAGGCCCCTCAGACGTGATGACCCTGGGTTTCCTGCGGGATAAGAGCAGTGGGCCCCAGCACATTCAGGTGCCTCAGAGACTGAAAGGAAAAGTGTCTGAGGTCAGAAGCAGAGGAGCCTGGGCTCCCAGCCTCCCTCGAGCCCCAACACACATCCTCTCACCCTGCACAGCTTCACGGTGCTGAGGAGGAAGCTAGTTTCAGACCCCAGGCTGGGAGATCAGCCCCTTCCCCATAATCTCCCCAACTCAGAGGCAAGTGCAGCAGCTCTCTCCCCCAGGTCCTGGAGCTCACCCTCCCTGCCCCGCCCCCTCCACCTGGGTTTCAGCTGGGTGTGAGGTTCAGACCACACCCTCCATGGTGGTTCTGGAGGCCACTCCTGCCTCCCTCATTCCTTGGGATCCGGGTCTTTCCTTTCTCCCAGTCATTTGCACATCTCTCCATCTGCATATTTTAACTCTCCCAGCTGCCTTTCCAATCCCTCTGCCATCTCCCTCTCCTCCCCTCCCCCTGTCCTGCTGTGTTGGCTCTCCTACAGCTCTGGGCTGGGGCTGGGAGGCCCCTGTTTGCCTGCAGTCTCAGGCCTGCCTCCTCCCTGAATCAGAAGCACAGGCCTGGGACTTCTTGGACCCCCTTCCCAGTGGGAACTTCCACCAGCCACCCTGAGAGAGGAGCCAAGGTTACAGCCCCACGTGGAAGGGGCCTGCCTGGTGTCACTGCCAGGAGTTCCCCAAAACTGAGTTCATGGCCTGGCTCTCACCTACCATCCACTTTCTCCCTGTCACCTTCTTTGCCCTTGGGGCTATGCTTCCAGAGACTTCACCTTTCTGTCTTGCTCCCCCTGCTCTAACCCTCTCAGGGACCGAAGTCCTGCTCACTGCCACTGGGACAGGAGGGCTGCCACCTTCCAAAGCCTCTTGAGGGCTGGGGCTCCAGCTCTGCGTGCAAGTCTCGAGAGTGAGCCCTGCTTCCCGTCTCTTTGTCCTGCTGGAGAAGTTGATCCTTGTTATAAAGGTCTCAGGGTCCATCTCAGCCTTTTTCCTGTCCCCTCCACGACTCTCAAGGAGGCCCATGAGGCCTTGGGCTGAGTCCATGGCTGGTGTGAGGCTTGCCTGGATGAGAGGGAGAGGATGGGGCCGCTGGACCAAGGCCAAGGGGATGTGGGAGGGGCTTGAGCTTGTTAGGCACCCTTGTCCTGCAGCTCTTGGTGGTGGGGACACCTCCCTCTCCAACAACTCAGTTCAGTGTTAATTCAACAGCTGGACAGACGATAGGGTCCGGGCCAGTGGGAAGGGCTAGAGGACAGCCCAGCCACCAGGATCCTCCCTCTTTCTGCATATAATAAGGGCAATTACAGTGCATAATTACTGGGCACTTACTATGTCCAGGCCTTTAACTTGCATAGAATTTACAAGTAATTGGATCATATTGGTGCCTTGGCAGGAACACCTGGGCCAGGGTTTCTCAGAAGTGTGGTTTTAGACTCATGAAGGGCTGTTTGAAGTGCTGGTTCCCAGGTGCTGTCCCCACTGAATCAGGATCTCTTGAGGAAGGGGCCCTTGGGAGTCTGCATTTTTAACCAGCTGCCTAAACACTGAGTTTGGGAACTGCTGCTCCTGATTGGCCACCTCCTCGAGGCCAGGTGCCCCGGGAATCCTTGTCCCAGGACATGAGGACAGTGTGGGGTTTGTCTGCCCCCCCACCCTGCACTGAGGCCCTGCCCCAGGAAAGACCCTCGCCTGCCTGCGGCCACAGGCAGCCTTGCTCCAGTGGGTTCCGGGCAAGAGCCCTGCCTCTCCCGAGTCATAGCAGAAGCCAGCCACAGTCCCGTGGAAGCTGACACAGTGATGGAAGTCAGATTTAGTGCCCACCCAGCATCCCATGGCGAGTCGTCCAGTCATCCATCCCACGGGTGCAGCCCACCCTAGACCTCCCCAAGTGCAGTGCTCGGTGGTCTTCGCTAAAGGGCCTGCTGGATTGTACAAAAGTGTACAGCTTTGAGGGGCAGCACAGTGAAGGTGCATCTGCCAGCCAGCATGGCCCCACTCTGGCTGGCAAGCCCTCTTTGTCTCGGAGCCGGGGCACCCAGGGCCTGGAGGGAGGTTCTCAGTTCCCCTTTCCTGCCCAGGAACCCTGGCTCCAAAGCTTGTCATGGAGAGTGGGTGTCTGCTGCGACATGCTGGTGTTGGAGGTGGCAAAGGGTCCTGCAGGCTGTTGGGGCCAGGAGCAGCACAGGTGACAGCACTCACAGGGAGTCAGGAGTCCAGGCACCAGCCCTGCTGGCCACCCACGGATTCAGCCTTGGTCTTGGGCAAGTCACTGCCACTCTGTGAGGCTCTAGGATTAAAGTCAATGAAGTAGTCAGTGGGGGATGTTCTGTTTCCACACGCAGAAGAGGGTTATCCCTTCTGGCTGTGTGTGCGTGTGTGTACTCATATGTTTGTGCATGGGTGTATGCATATATGTACATGTGTGCATGTGTGTGTGTGTGTGTGTGTGGTTTGTTTCCTCCCTTGGACTTGGCACCTACTCTGGCTCATTTGCTATTTCATCATGCGCTACCTTCAAAGTTGAACCTGCTGTCCTGTGCATCCCCAGGAGCAGGGGCTAACAGCCTCCTCTAACATCCCCGCAAAATGTGGCCTTTTATGCATAGGGCTGGACACATGGTGGGGTATGAGAGGGGCCCCCACAAGTGCTCATTACAATTTATGGCTGACAGTTCAACCAGCAGTGTCCTTCAGGGCAGGGCCTGGGGGACAGGGTGCCACATGGAGAAGACCCAAAGACAGAATTCCACCACAACTGTTCAACTGTGCTGTGTGCTGGCACTGGCCCAGAACCATGCTGTCTTGGGACCCAGTGTGGTGACTGGTAGCCTGCTTATGCTGTCTCCTGGGCTCATGGGGCTGCTTCCTTCTCTCTCGCCCACAGGACGGCTCTCCTGCAGGCGCGCCCCCGGCTGCTCCTCCCTGTGCAAAGTCTTGTGTGCCTGGCAGCCTTCGGCCTGGCCCTGCCTCTGGCCATCAGCCTCTTTCCACAGATGTCAGAGGTCAGTGAGAGGAGGGGCTAAAAGGGCAGGACAGGGAAGATGCCCTTAGGCTGTTAATTAGCACATACTTATTCAGTGCTGACTCTGGAGCACTGGGCGAGGCACTGGGGTGAATGAGCCTGACCTCTCAGAGCTGAGGGTGAGGCAGTGAACTCAACAATGAAACAGGCAATAGAAAGTGGAGATGGGGAGTATTAGGACTGGACCAATTCAGCTGAATGTGGGAGGTGAGCCCAGAGGGAAGTGGCATTTCCTGAGGCATGGAGGACAGGCTGGAGTTGGTCAGGTGCATAGTGGGTGAAGGGACACATAGGCTAAGGTCACCTGGGGTGAAGGTACCGAGTGAGGCAGCACACAGCATCTCCCAGAGCTGAGGCAGGTCTGCCTCTCAGCAGAGAGTGGGGCAAGATGAGGTGGGCCAGGTAAAGGGGGCCTGAGCTCAGCTGACACTGGGAACTTGGGAGCCAAAGCAGAGAGGTCATTGTCATCAGAAGGGCTGTACAAAGCAGGACCACAGACTCCTGGTTTTGAACGGCCCCATGGCTGCATTGTGAGGCTGGGTTGGAGCTGTGGAGGAGATGCAGCCATCAGGAGGCTGTGGCGGGCGTCCAGCGAGAGACGATGGCGTCTTGGACCAGGCTGTTGGCAGTGAGCATCAAGAGAAGTGGGTCCTTTCGGGAAGAGTTAGGAGGAAGCTTCATGAGAATGGATGTACTACATGTGGCGGGAGGGAAGGGCTGCAGGATGTGCGCCCAGCTTTCCGGATTTTAACAACGAGGCAGATGTAGGTTCCACGTGAAGGGATGGAGGCACAAGGAGGGGCCGGTCTGAGGGAGGATGGTGTGGTGAGTTGGATGGACGTGTGGGGCTTGAAGAGCCTGGGGGGAGTTGGCTCTGAGTCTGGGAGACAGAAGTAGGGCCACCACCATAAAAACCAGTAAGGGGATCAGGGGCAGTGGATGTGGTCAACCAGCAAGTCTGGGGAGAACAGAGGTCCCGGGGAGCGGGCAGGGTCTAAGGAGGGTGACCAGGGAGATAAGGACAAAGCCAGGTGGGTTCGGGGTGGTGAGCCGATCACAGAGTCAGACGCTCCTGAGAGGCGAAGCTCCCTGAGATGGGAGAGGTCTGCTGGTGCCCCGGACAGGTGCAGGCGAACCCTGTCCCGAGGGCAGGCCCAGCTGGCGGGCGAGGGACTGGGTTGGGAGGGTGCAACACCTCTGCTGAGGGGGAGAGGAGAAGCAGACCTGCAGCTGGAGCAAGGTGAGGGTCGAGAGAGGCTTTTCTTTTCCCATTATATATTTTTTTAACTTTTTTATTGAATTTATTGGGGTAATATTGGATAATATGAGTTTATATGAGTTTCAGGTGTACAAGTCTATTATACATCTGTATATTGTATGGTGTGTTCACCACCTCAAGTGAAGTCTCCTTCCATCACCATTTATCGCCCCCACACTCCTGCTGCCCCCCACGCCCCTTTCCCTCAGGTAATCGCCATACGGCTCTCTGTGTGCACAAGGGCCCTTATGCTCATCGCAGCGTTATTTGCAACAGCCAAGATTTGGAAGCAGCCCAAGTGCCCATCAGTAGATGACAGGATGAAAAGGCTGTGGTACATTTACCCAGTGGAATACTACTGAGCCATAAAAAACAACAACAACAACAAAAACTTACCTTTTGCATTATAGCTTGGGTGGACCTGAAGAGTATTATGCTCAGTAAAATAAGCCAGTCAGAGAAAGACAACTACCGTACGATTTTACTTACATGTGAACTCTAATGAACAAAATAAACTAACAAAATAGAAACAGACTCATAGATATATCCCCCCTTTTTAAATGGGAGAAAGTGGCACTTGTATAATGGAAGAGGAAGGCACCAAGAGAGGAGTGGAGGACAGGGGACTAGGAGGTGGGCCAGCAGAGTCCGTGAAGTAGGGGTGGGCTCCAGGGACCCTCCTTGGCAGAGGGAAAGCCCTCCCTGCTTCAGAAGGCGGAGGCAGATGCAGTTGGGGATGGGGCTCAGGTGGAGAGGTTAAGGAAGTTGTTCTGGTAGCTTCTGGTCTGTGTTCTCATGACTGAGCTAGTTAGTGGTGGGGGGAAGGGAAGGTGAGAGATTTGAGGGCTGTGGAGAAGGTTCTAGACATTCAGAGGAGCAAGTGGGAGAGACAGCTGACCAGGGAAGTCAGAGAGCCTGACGGGCTGTGCAGGGGCCAGCAGACGGGAAGGCTGAGGGAGGACACAGGCCTACCGCTGTGTGCAAGGCCTGCCTGCCCAGAGGTGTTGGGGGCCTGCTCCAGACAGGGCCACTGGGCTCACTCAGAGGGTTTCATCCCACCGGGTGGGGCCTCTGGGAGGTTGATAAGAGATCAGGAGAAGCAGTGGACCCTGGAATCTTGGCTGGTGGAGGTACAGATGGGCAAGCCAGCTGATGGGAAAGCAAGTTGTGATGGAGAGGCACGCCCAGGGGTCAGAGTGTGAGCTTGGTATTTGGAGCCACCAACTTCTTGGGCAGATGGAGGCTGTAGCTGGAGGTGGGCACTTTGAATTTGCAATTGCAGGCCTGACCCTACTCTACCCTCAAGAAATGGTGGGAGGGGTACCAGTTCCCAGAGGGAAGTTGAGGAAGATGAAAATACAGGGTCTGGGGTCTTAGACCTAGACTGTGAGGACTGGAGACCCAGGGTCTTACAGTAGGAGTTGGTGACCCAGCCTCTAGGCCCTGCAGTCCTCAGAGGGTGAGGACTAGAGTTGCTTCCCTTCACTGAGCCCCTGAGTTTTAAGAGGGAGCTATGATGGGATGGGGCTCCTGTCTTGGGGGCCAAGCCACACTGAGGTGGGAAGCCTGGTGTGTGACCTGTGCCAGCAGTACCCTCATGCCCACAGGGCCCAGCCTTGTCATGAAGCCAGGAACACCCCTCCCGCCCTTTTTCCCATACCCCATGAGAGCTACACAGCTATACGCCCTGATGACCAGGGCCTCCAAATGGAGCCCAGGGTTCCAGGTTTCTTGGAAGCTCTGAAGATGGGAGGGAGGGCACTTCTCTGTGGTCCTGGCATTTGCCTGCTGGAAGGGCTAGACCTGGCGCCCCCGAAGCCACTGCATCTCTGCATAGGCATGCTTAGGCTGCGATTCTAGAAGAAAGCCGAGTGCCCCAGTGCTTGGAGGCACCGCTGTATTCAGAAGCTGCAAGCAGCTCCCGTGGCTCTGTCTGTCTGCATAGGTGAGGGACCCATGACCAAGGAACCCCAAGTGCAGAATCCTAGACCGCCCCGGTTGAAAGGAAGGACTTTAAAGGTCATCCAATTTACTCTCCTGCTGGCTCTGCTGGGGAAATGGAGGCCCAGAGCAGCCAAGAGACCAGTTCAAAGTCACAGAAGCCAGGCACTGATATGGGAGGAAACCCCAGAGGCCACTCCCAGCCCAGAGCTCCCAGGAAATGCCGCACCTGCTTGTTCTGTGGGATTTTTCTCTCCTCACTCAACCACCTGACCTACCAAGGTGCGGGGAACGAAGGGACCTGGAGCTGGGGGTGCCCTGCGGTAGGGAAGCATCGAGGAGTGCTGTGGGCCTTTGGCGGCTGTTCCTCTGGGTCAGATGATGGGGAGATGGCAGGAAGTGGTCTAAGTGAGCAGCCCTGGCCTCACGAAGGTTCTGTGTTCAACCAGGTGCAGACTCCACTCTTCCCCAAGCCTGCCTCAGACAGGTGTGGTTCTCCTGAGTGTCTAACCAAAGTCCTTCTCATTACAACCCAGGCTTCTTTCTTCAGATTGGGGAGAAGACAGTCATTGCATTATAAGGCTGTTCCCTGAGAAAGGCGGGTAGAGGGTGATTTCAGAGCCCCCTCCTCACCTGCATCAACCCCAAGAGGATGCAGGTAGGACTGGGCATTATGGGGTGTTTTGATAGCACCAAGACCATCAGCCATTTGGCTGAGAGGACCTTGTTTCCCCCCATTCATCCTCCCAATTAATTCTCTAACGAGATGCTGCTTCTGCCGTATGGGGATCATGTCTCACATCCCAGAAGCAAGTGGGATTTGCCACAATATGTCTGGACTTGCTTGAGCTGACCCAGCCTTGCCAAGAGCCACCGAGGTTGTCAACAGGAGTAATCGCTGAAACACTAATTAATTAATTAGAGAACTTAGAAATTGCACTTAGGAACTGGTTCCTAGCCTGGCTGGTCTTGGTGTTCGGCATAAGGTTGTCAACCCACTCACCTCAGAGGCTGAGGAAAGAACTTCAATCCCTGGGTGAGAGTTTCGTCTGGTCTTTTCAAATCAGTATTTCTGCCTATTGACATGGTGCTCATTTTAAAGTTAAAATGGCAAATAATAATAATAGCTACCATTTACTAAGCATCTACTAGGCCAGGCAGCATGCTGGAAAACGCCTGATGCCTTGTATCAAATCTTCCTGATGTCCTTCAAGTCCCAGGTGTTACTGACCATCAGGGATGTTACCTAGACAGGCGTGTGCCTCTCGGGCTTTGGGGAGAGATTTTGGCTGGAGACAGAGAACCTTAGGTGCCTAGAGGGAACTGACGTCGAGGAAGGGGTGAGGTCGCTGTGGAGGGGGAGAAAAGGTGTCAAGAGCAGCCAGGGGCAGAGGAAGAATCCCAGTGGAGTGACTTCATGGATGCTGAGGACAAGGGCACTTCAAGAAAGCGGGGGCTCTCTGCAAGGAGCTGCTGCAGAAGGAGCCAGAAGAAGTTGAGAGACTCGGAAACTGGGTGATGTAGCTAGACAAGGCAGTGTGGGTGGCAAAATGGCAGTCAAGTTTCTCTCTGTTTAGAGAAGTTGACTCAGAAATGGGAAACCATTGGAGAACAGGAAAAATGATTTTATTCACTGGGTGTTCTGTGAGTTGGGGGTTGGGAGCCTGGAGAGAGGGCAGTGATGGGGTGCCTGGGGCCAGTAAGTAGAGGGGTCTGGTTGGCTGCAATGGGGAGATACGGGCCTAGAACATGATAGTCCTATGAGATGGGTACCAATATTACTCCCCGTTTACAAATTAAGAAACTGAGGCATATCAAGGTTAAGTTCGTTGCCCAAAGTCCAAAGTTGGAAATGATGGAGTGGGTGCTATACCCCAGAAGGATTCTGTAGACCTCCCCTGTTCACCCCCACCGCACTATGAAATGAGAAGGCCCAAGTCTAAGCCCAGATGACTCCCCTCCTGTCCTTCACAGAGGCCTTTCGGAGTAGTTGTTAGTGCCTTTCTTCCCTAACCCAGAGCTGCGGGGTTGTCTGGCCGGCCGGTGGTGGTGCAGAGAACCTCCACAGGAGTTAGAGTGCAAGGACGGGGGCACAGGCTTCCTTCCGAGCCCCAGTCATGTCACTGTGCAGGGAGCGTGGAGTCTGCCCTGGTAGGCCTTGTGCCCTGCAGGATAAGGCCATGGGCGTTGGCCAAGGCCGGCTCAGCCAGGCAGTGTCCAGGTGTGGACGGGCCCATCGCACCTAGAGTCTGTTCCCCACATCACAGACCCTGAGTGTTCTCCCCTTCTTCCTGTAGCTGGGGGGGCCATGCCAGAGCCCCCAGTCCAGGGAACTTCTGTTCTGGTGGGGTGGACAGCATCCCAGTAAAGAAGAATGTCAGGTCAGGCAGGTTGTGGAGGCCTCCGTGACATGCCAGGCCCTGACTTGGGATGGCCTTTCTGGCCTTGCCCTCAGTGGGTATTGAGCTTCTGTGTCTAGGCAAATGTGGTTGTTTGATAAAGAGTGTCAGTTCTCAGGCCTAGGGATACCCTTATGTATTCAGGGAGGGAGATGGGACACAGGAAGCACACAGCACTAATGTCTACATGTGTGAGGTGAAACAGACCCTGGTGGGCTCATTGGGGAGGATTTCCTGGAGGAAGGATCATTTCTAGAATACCTTGATACACATACACACACACTGGTGACTTGGGCCCCTCAAGGGACATATCCAGGGTCCAATCTCCAGGTCCATGGGCTTGGCTGCCAGAAAGGCTGGACCAGGGGTTGTGAATGTCCCTCCAACTCTGATAGGCAGTGTTCCCCACCTGGGAGCGCATCTAATTCCCTTTAATGAACCTCATGTCTCTCCAGAGCAAGAAGCAGTACCTTGGCCAAGACCCCTCCCCATATCCCTGCTTATTTCTGTTTCTGTCTGTCTTTGTGCCTCTCTCCCTTCCTCTGTTCTTTTTGGGCTCCTCCCCAACCCCATTACCCTCTCTTTTACCCCACTCTTCCCCTGGGAGCTCGGGGGCTCGGGAACAGGGCTGCACATACAAGCCGCAGCCATTGTTCTACAATCTGTTTTTGTCTTCATCTTGTTGGCAGGCGGCAGGAGAGGAGCAAGAGGTTAATGAGGCACTGTGCAGCGGGCTTACTGCGCGAACGGCGAGCGGCGGGCGGCCCAGCCAGCCTGGTGACAGGGAACTAATTAGGAGCAGTTTAACAGGAGGAAAAAGTGAAATCTCCTCTTCACCAACTGTCAATAATTAGCTGATTTGGTGAGGTTGAAATGTGTCCACAGGAAAAGGTGGGGCTCTTCTGTGGATGAGTGAGGTGCAGAGGAGTGGGGGCCGCTGGTGGCACTGCCCTGTCCCTAGGTAAGATTGGGGTTGCCCCATGTCCCCCAGGCCTGCCCTCCTAGGGCTGGCATCCCTTAGCCTTAACTATCCATATGACTTTGGTCTTGACCTCAAAGACCTCAGTTTCCCCAGTCATAAGATAAGGTGCTGGGACTCAGTTTCTTCCTGGCTCTGCCCATTAGGATTCTGGAAGTGAAACCAGAAATCCAGGCCCTGGTTCCAGAGTCGGGATTGCCAACAGCGAACTGTGTGACCATAAGTCAGATGCTGGCCCTCGGGTGTCTTGTCTGCAGCGTGAGTGTGCTCTCTGAGAGCCGCCCCCTGGGGCCAGGCATGGCTGGAGAGTGGTGCTGGTTTGTGAACAGTCGGTTTGTGAATGGTCCATGCCTAGCCTTCCTCCGGAACATTGAACATTACTCATCACTCGCTCGACTTATTCAGGCCTCCCAGCAGCAACAGGGGTTGGGGTGGGGCCACGAGCAGCTGGGATCGTATCCTGTTGGGCCTGTTTGCCCTGTTTGCCCTGTGTTTGTGGGTTTGCTAGCTTTGTTGGCTCTTACCCTTGACCCTTCCCTGACCTCTCAGCAGGGACCCCTCCTCCCTCTTCCTTTGCCCCTCCAGCTTCTGCCAAACACCTTGACTGGAAGAAAAGACATCATCAGAGCCCCCAGGGCTCCCTGCTCTGAGTCTCCATGGCAGCCCCGTTAACCTCCAGCCCTCCCTGTCAGCATAGCCCCTCCTCACCTCAGCCCTTGAGGGTCCAGGGCACTGGAAAAAGGTTCTGAGGAGGCTAAGGCACTCTTCCTGTCCTTCCAACCATTCGCATCCTGCCCTGCCCCCTGAAAGTGGCTCGTGGAGGCCAGGTCCATGCTGTACATGAGGTACCCCTCAGCCTCCCCTTTTCACTCCCTACTTCTATCCTTCCTCCGCCTCCAGCTTTCAGAGTTAAGAAACAAAGAGGCACAGCCTCCCTTCGAGGAAAAGAATATGGGTACCCTCAGTGGGTACCACAACCTCCACCATCTCTCCACTAGCCCTGAAGAAAAGGATGGTTTTGATGAACCAACTTAGCTGGGAGCTGTGACCCACCAGAAGCAAATGTCTCCTCCAGAAGCAACTTGCCTCTCTTTCTCTGAGAAAGCATTTGAAGTCCCAATCAAGAATTGGAAGAGTTGGGAAAGAGCTCAGGTCTTCATTCAAGCTGTTCTAGAAATGACCCCTCCTCTAGGAAGTCCTCCCTGATGAGCTCCACCAGGATGTGTCTCACCTCACACTGTACACTCTGGTGCTATTTCCCATGTGCCATCTCCCTCCTCTGGACAACAGTTCCTTTCCCCCTCCCTTGGTACATAGGGTGAGAACTGACACTCTTTTTCAACACCTAATACGGAGTGTGGATCAACTGGGCTTGCCTTGACTTCATTGCATCCTGCTTCTCCTGCTCTTCAGGCCGATGCAAGGCCAGAGGCGGGGCCTAGGGAGCACTCTGTTTCCCCGAGCCCACAGGTGCTCACCGTCTCCCAGGGTAGGGGCCTCCTCCCTGCGATCTCGAATCCATCTCCTCCTTTGCTTGGAGATGTTTGTTTGGGGTTTTTCTCATTTACTGGTTTAATCAGTCCCTACTGAACTCCAAAGTGGGCTATTTTTGCCATCAGAAATCTGCTGCCTCCCCGCCCGCTGCTTTCTTGGAGTTTGCCCACAGGACCCCCCAGGGGGATGGATGGGAATGGCGAGGATGCTTGGAGCCCAGGAACGCCAACGCCACCTGTCATGTTGCCTGTTCCCCACACCCCCACCCCACACCTGCACGTGCATGCAGGCCCACACACAAGCACATGCTCGAACACGCACACACATGCCCCAGTGACGGGCATCAGCAGGGCCGCCTCTCAGTCTATCCCTCCCTGGTTCTTTCTAGGACCTTCTAGAACACTTAGATGAATTCAGGACAGGAAAGGAGGAGGCTTAGTTGTGCAAAGCTTCTGTTGAGAGGATTAAAAGTATCACTATGTGTGAAGTGTTTAAAACATGCCTGGCCCCCAGCAAGGGCTCACACTTGTGAGCCGTGAGAAGATACCAGTGAGCAGGACTGGGCCTGGGCACCGGAATAAATACCCACAGCATCCTGCCTTCCTTACGTAGCATCACCTAAGTCTCCAAAGGGCTCTTCCATCCGTTTCTTGATTTATCCTCATCCCAACCCCAGGAGGTAAGAAATCTTCCCACTGAACATATGGGCAAACTGAGGCTCCTGGGTTGAGAAGGTGGGGGACAGAGAATGATTCTGAAATTGGTCCACCAGAGGGCACTCAGGAACAGTGCAAAGCTCCAAAATGGGGAGGGGGCCTGAGCTTCTACAGTGGAGGAGGGGAAGTATGAGACAGGATTCCGGCACTCCAGGAGCTTGGTTCAATGTAATTCAACTTATTGAGAACCTGTAGTGCACAAGGCACACAGATACTGAGCTGTCTTGAGTAGTTTATACTGGGGTGAGGTGGGGGACCACCGTATTCACAGATGGGGATGTGATTGGGATGGAAATAAGTGCCAGGAACACCAGAGGTGGCAGCATGAATTTAGTCTGAGGAGATCAGCAGAGGCTTCCTGGAGGAGGCAGCCTTAGAAGATTAGGATATAGCTAGACTCAGGCCTTAAATCCTAAACATACAATGTACTGGATATAGAAAGCAGCCAGTGGGTGAGGAACACGGAGAAGGTTGCAGAAGGCCTCGAGTGTCCAGCCAAGAAGTCTGACATTCACTGAGAAGTCAATGAGAGCCCAGAGCCAGCCCCAGAGGCCTGACCTAAGGGTCCAGGCTTAGGCCTCAGCTGCTTCTGAGCCCTAGCCTAACACCCTTGCCCACCACTCAGGATAGCATTCCCAAAGGCAGGACCTGGGTGTGTGTGTGTGTCTGAGCAGGACCTGAGGCCTGCCCAGCTCTGGTGAGAAAGGGTGGGATGTGGCTACTCAGGAGCAAGCTGGTTCCAGGCCTGGCAGAGGCCTCAGGCACACAGGGTCAGCCAGGTGCCAGCCTGGGTGTTGAACCCCATGTCAATGTCGTCACCACCTGTGGACCCTCAGAGGCCCAAACGCTTGGCCAGAAGCAGGAGGTGGCTTTAAGCAGTGTCACAGGGTCACGCTGAACACCTCAGCCCCCAGCCCTGTGCCTTTGAAAAGGAGGCAGAAAAGCCACCAGAAAAAAGGCAAGGAGGAGGAAGTTCTTTGTAGTAGGTAAAAGCCCCTGAGAATGGGGCACAGGCTGGGGATCCAGTTTCCTGTTTATGTCTACGGCACCTTAGCTCCAGGTTCAAATATGTAAACTATCCGCTGGCCGCTGGCTGCAGGTGTGTGTGCTTGGGGGCTGCAGAGACAGAGAGGTGGCCCCAAATGCATTCCTGACTTTGGCCCCCCACCCAAGATGAGCCAGGGGACAGGCAAATAGCTCAGAGTTAACCCTTCCCCTGCCACAAAAGAAGGCCATCAGCCTGCTCTAAGGGATGCTGGGGCCAGCTAGACCCTGGGTGCTCAAGGGAGGTGGGGGGACCCTGGACATAGGGCTTCATGTTTGTGGCCCCTGACCTTGGATGCAACCAGAAGTCTGGAAGTAGCTTCTGCAGGGAGCAGCAGGGCCTGGTTGGGTCTGGAGGATGGGGTTAGGGCCTGACGTGGGGGGAGGTGCCATCCAGAGCGAGGGTGCAGGTTCTGTCTCAGAGCCATGGAATGCTAGCAGGGCAGCAAGGCTTAGGTCATGGCAGGGGGCCACGTTCCCAGCAGACCCACGTCTCATGGCCCCCCTAGTTCTGAGGCTGGGGGTATACCATTAGCCAGTGCTGCCTGATAATCAGCTTTCTCACTGGTGCCGTATCCTCCACCTTCCAGGGCTCCGGCTCCCCATCCCAGACAGCCCCTTCCCTCAGGGGGCCCTGCTGACCGGCCATCAGGTGCCTGGGGAAGGGCCTGCCAGATGAACAGAGGGGCCCCCAGGTTGCTGCCTGCCCTCAAGTGGGGCTAGGTCAGCCTTTCTCCCTGTGGCCACTTCTTGCCCAGCTGCGTTTCCCCTTGTTACCTTCTTCCCAGAGGTGATGCTTCTTCCTATCACAGCCTGCCCGTGAGCCACTGTGGCCACCACGCCCCTCATTTTGCTTCCAATGTGGCATGTAGAGCCAGCTTGTTCTTACCAATCAGTCCCCAAACAGCAGGGGGGACCCCAAGAGAACAACACAACCCTTTGCCCTATCTTGGGGACCCGAGAGTGGGTTAGGCCTGGAGCAGGGCCCTGGATGTGATTTCCATGAAGGACATAGACCTGTACCTTACACAGGTGGCCTCCAAGGTGGGGTGCAGCCCAGGTGCCCCTGCCCCAGCCTTCCTTGCTAGCCCAGTGGTGAGGAACCCTAGGGTCCTGACACCCATGGGACCTCAAGATGGTGAGCCACGGATCCAACCTCCAGCATGGCCAGAGCGCAGGAGGGGTCATCACCAGCGGCTGGTTGAGTTGGCCCAGGACAGAAGTGAAAGGCTGGGATTGGGGTCAGCACTGAGTGAAGGTTAGGAAATCTGGACTCCAGAGGTCGCCATGTCCCTGTCCCAAGACCAAAGCCTCTTAGCCCTCACTGGGACCATCTAGAAAACTCTGCCTGGTGTCCATGCTGCCTGGGGTCTGTGGCACCTTCTGCCATCACTTCCACTCCTGGGGCTGATCCGCCAAGGCCGCCATCATGGGCTTGTTCCCTACACCCGCCCCTCAAATGCCTGTTCCCCAGGCCTGGCACCCTCCCCCTCCATCTGCTCTTCCGGGCAAGCTCCTGCACTCCAGGGCTCTGGCTGTGCACGCACACCCCAGGCTCGTTCTCTTACCCAGACCCCTGCCCAGAGCCCCAGAGCCCGGGACCTGAATGCTTCTCAGTCCTTTCCACCTGGTGGACTCAACGTAGCCAAACCCGAGCCTGTCACTCTCCCCCCACCACCCTGCCAACTCGTCCCCCTCTCATATTCCCTGCCTCTGAGAATGGCGTCATCAGCCACCCCAGCTCCTGAGCTAGAATTAGGAATCATCCAACGCACAGTCATCCTCGACACCTCCTTCTTACCCCACGGGGATTGGTCATCAACTCCTATGGATTTCGTCTTCAGAGAGGATCCCCAGTGGCAGCAACATTGGGCTGGACCTAGCACCTCTGATTCTCACAGCTGCCCCCTGCCCCCCAAGTCCTCCAGTCCATCCTCCACACACACCACCAGCAGAGAGCCCCTTCTAGAGTGGAGCCCACCCCTGCTCAGAGTTCCTCCATGGTTCTCCCCTGACCCCTCCGCATGGCCTGCGAGGGCCTGCCTGTGTTGGCCCGCCTCCACTTCTTGTCACACACCTCACACGGCCAACATGCCCACACCAACAGGGCCGTGCGGGCCAGCCAACGATTCTGCCTTCGCCCAGCAAGCTTTTCTTGCCCTCATACTGAAATCCTCCTGTTCTTCCGGCCCGCCTCCTCGGAGAAGCCTTCCTTCCTTGCTCTTTCGTCAGCACAGGCAACTCCACCCCCTCCCCAGTTTCCATGGCACTTTGTCTCCCTGGGGTCCATCTGCTTTCACGTCTGACTCCTCCCCTAGACTGAGAGCTTCTCAAGGGCACGGCTGATCTTCGTCTCTGTGTGCCGAGCCTTGGTGTATGGAGTTGGCAGCCGTAAACATCTGTGGGTTTGTTTGAAGACTGATTGAATCAAAATGAGAGAAAAAGCCTTCGATGCCAGCTCTTGTCCCCAAGCCCCTGCTCCTGAGTGCCTCAGTCACGCCCCCACCCCCAGAACCTTCCCACTGCCTGCATCTCCCCAGGCCTCCCTCCTACCTGCTGCCCTCGGCACAGGCACGGCACAGGCACAGTGTGGAGCCTGGGGGTCCTGGGTCTGTGATGGCCTCCCTGGCAGGGGGTGGTGGGGTCACCTGGGCCAGCCCTCCAGGGAGGGAGCCGAGCGGGCCGTGGCCCTGGCCCGTGGTCCTCCACCGTGGTGGTGAGCAGCAGCCTCCCCGATTTTCATGCGGGCCTCAGTGCTTCAGTGAAAGCCGGCATGGGAAGTTGCTAATAATGGCACTAAAATAAAATATGCTACATCTGTTATGGGTAGCAGAACAAAATTAGCTGCTCACACCTCTGACATCCAAGATGTCTTAACTTAAAATACTCCTTGGCTTACTTTACATCATTTACTGATTATATTTAAAAGAAATACAATTTTGCAATTACTGTTCTTTCCAGCGTGGTATCTATGCATCATTTTCCTTTTATGTTTATATATTTCTCCTTCATTAGTGCAGTCTGAAGGGTGATTAGGATTCTTCAAACATTTTACAGAGGTTAAACGTTGATTAAGATTTAATTATTACTGTAAATAGCTTGGAATGACATATGGTGCAAAAGCCTGACATATGTGCATTTGAATAAATGAAGTGCTATTTCCCAGGATGCCTCAGTAGCTGTTTAACAGCTTTCCCGAAGGGTTATGTTACACCTCATGGCAAGATTGCTGGGATGTTATATTTTGTTGGTTTTTGCAGCTGAAAGCTAAGAACAGTTTTCCAGTTTTTTAAAAACATTGAATATTTTAAATACCTAAATTGTTTTGCACAAATTTTTGCTAATTTGTCTAACTAGGTTAAACATTTTCAAAAGCATTTAGATTTTTAAGCGTGGGCGCTGTGCATTGTGTCAGTGGCAGCGTGGGGACGAGGGGAGCGGGTGGAGTGGAGGGGACTCAGAGGCCGGCAGGGGTGGGGATGGAGGAGGTGGTTTGAGGAGAGGGGGTGGGGAAGAGGCCCCGGCCTTGAGCCCAGCTCTTGTCTGTTTGGCCTTCTCAAATAGCCAGAGTCTAGGTCCTAGGGTCCCAGGGACTACAGCGCAAGGGTTCCCCTTCTTTAGAAGCTCTGTTTTGCCCACCAGCTCTAGTCCACATTGAATTCCCTCCTGTCTGGCCTCTGACATGCCCAACCTGGGTATGACCTAGTGCTTTGCAGGCAGGGCTGGGCTGTGGCACCTTTCACTGCCTCTGGGTTTCTGGCCAGGGTGGCATTGGGTGGCGGCATGGGCAGTGGGTTGGGGCAGGAGTGACTCAGTTCCATTTTAGATGGGTTGGATTAAAGTGCCTAAAAGACAGCCACGGAAAGGGTTAGTCAGCAGTCGGTTGTGCACCGAGACTCAGGGGAAACCCCTCAAATCTGGGAGTCACCTGGAAGCTTGGGGTCACCCAGAGGGTGTGTACAGGGAAGAGGTCGAACCAGGGACCCTGAGAAGTGTCTAGTGGAGGTCACAAAAGGGGGGGCTAGCAGTGATCTTGGAGAAACATTTTGTGGCGTGTGGGGGGAATAGAAGCCAGATTTCCTGTGGGTTGAAAAGTCAGTGGGAGGTGAGGGGGCGGAGCGGCAGCTACTGGCGACAATGCCTTCAAGAAACTTGGTTGTTGGGGAGGAGAGACGCCAGGTGGTCGTCACAGTGTGGCATGGGGTGAAGGGGAGGTTTCCTTAGAAGGTTCTTATCTGTGTTGAAATGCTGGCGGGCAGGAGTCAGCAAACTGAAAAGATAGGAAAGAAGGAGGACAATTCAGGAGTGGACTCTGGGGGGGCGGCGTGGAGCTCAGAGGGCATCTGCCCTTCTGCCAAGGGGTTCACAGCACTTCTGAGGGGAGGGGTAGTTGCTGTGGGGCAGCAGGAGGGCAGGTGCGGGGCAGAGTGTGGGCACCAGCAAGTGGGTTGGATGGTGGGACACTGGCAGGTCCCTTCTGTTACCTTCTGTTTTTTTCCATGAGGTAGGAAGGCTCATCTGCTCAGGACAAGTGGGGAGCTGAGGGTAGGTGACCAGCAGTATGGCCAGGGGCGGGTGGTTGCTGGCCACTGTGAGGGTCCAGCCAAAGTCACAGACAGTGAGTGTTGAATGGTCTCCGTTAGGTGAAGGTTCCAGTAGAGACAAGGTGGCGGCATGACTGGCATCCTCCAAAGCAGGGCTTCTGCCAATCAGGGCTGGAACGGCCTTGGGGCTAGGGAGTGGCCGAAGTGATGGCCCCTCATGGCCAGGTTGGAGGGCGAGAATGTGAAACCGAGCTGTAGGGAGTCAGGGCCTGAGGTCCCGGTGGTCTAAAAACTGGGAGAGTGAGTGGGGTGCTGGGATGATAGGGGACTGTGGGGTTTGGACTGAAGGAGCCTGGGTAAAGCCGCCCTGGTTGGTGACTAGGTCCAGGGTGTGGCCCTGGGAGGGGACAGTGCAGCATAGGGGACAAGGTCATTGGAGGCAAGAGGAATGCAGAGCTCAGAGGCCAGGGTAAAGGATGTTCGCCTGCATGGACACCCTGTCAGGAAGAGGCAAGGCCTGGGTGGACAGGGCACTGCGCGCCCCTTGGCAGAAGGGCAGAAAAAACAATGAGGATGTGTCGGGTGGCACACGTGGGCCCTGGCTGGGGGTCCGGGGCCAGGTGGGAGAACTGTGGGCCCCAGAGTGGTCCCATCTGCTCCTCCCAGCCTCCCTCCCACCGCCTCACCTTTCCTCCCTCTGTCTCACTCTCTCCTCAGATCGAAACATCCCAGTTAGAGCCTGAGATTGCCCGGGCCACCAGCAGCCGGACAGTGGTGTACAACAAGGGGCTGTGAGTGGCGGCCTGGGGATGCAGCGCTGTCCGGCCGGGGGAGCTGGGGCGGGGAAAGAGTCTCATGAGCAGCACCTGTGGGGGGTGGGCAACTGACCCCAGTAGTCCTGGGCCACCTGGGAGGGTCTCCGTCCACAGTGGTAGGGAGACTAATCTATTCACATGTTAACATAAGGGAGAGGAATTCTGACACATTTCCTATAAAAATAATCAAGTGCATTTCTGGGCCTTACGTGGGGTTGTCGAAACTCTACTCAGCACAATTGTGTGTGAAGCTGAAAAATTGTAGAGTGCCCACAGGGTAGAATTAGGATCCTTTTATACTTTTTTTTTTTTTAATTTTTTATCAGAATCAAGCCTTGGTCGCAGCTGCCCAGGTGCTGCTAGCACATGGTCTGGTGGTGGGAGTAAGAGAGCCCTTCACGCTGCTGGTTTGGTGGCTGGGCTAGTTGATTTCAGATATTACCGCGGCCAAGACCAATGTCTCCCTGGGTTGGGCAGGGGTGGGGAAAAAAGTGGAGGCTTTCTACACCTCAAAGGATGAACCAGTCATGGCCAAGGCCCTCAGGAGCTGGCCCAGGAAATGAAGGGGCACTGGAGGCCTCTGGAAGATTCCACGGGCAGCTGGCTCTGAGTGTGGCTGGCCTTCAAGCCCCCTCCGTGCCACACCTGCAGAGCCAATCCCTCTGCACGAAGCCCGGTGACACACTGGGGCTGGCGTCACTTTCTGTGGAACGCTGATGTACTTGAGGCCCCTTCGACGGCCCCAGCTCCAGGCAGGAAGCCCCAAGAAGGAATGACATTTGGCAGAAACCATGGGCGTGCAGTCTGGCCTTTGCAGGAAGATCCTCCTTCCCTGAACCAGGCTGGAAGCTAGGCGTTAGGGCCGAGCGTGGGGCTGGAGCCAGGCTGACTGCTGTTGGGGAAGCCTCTCCAGCCACGGAGGCTGCCTGCCCCATCCCACTGCTTCCTGAGCAGGAGGGTCTCGGGCCTGAGAGAACAAAGGCCAGATCACTAAGCACCTGTCTGAGAAGAAGAACTGACCCAGCAACAGCAGGCACTGGCTCTGGCTGGTTGTGTGACCTTGGACAAGCCCACTCCCTTCTCTGAGCCTCCACTCCCAGTCTGGAACCAGAGGACTGGATTGAGGGGTTCCTACCTGCTCTTACAGCTAGATCTCGTCTTTGTCTGTCCTGCTCAGATGCCAGTCATCCCAGGCACATCCCAACAAGGACACCGGACTGGGAAAGGGACATGCCCCTTGGGACAGGGCCAGCAGTTGGCTTCAGAACCTGGACTTTGCTCTTCTGTATGGGACCCCATATCCTGGGTGCACTTGACCTTTGCCAAACACATTACAGTTCTGAAGGCAGAGGTAGTGTGGATGCCTGTGCTTCAGCGGGGCATCTCTCACCCTGAGCTGCCTCTGAGGCCCCTTGCTGCTGGCTGCCGGTCGCTTTCTTTTGCAAGCCAGGAAAGAGGACAGCTCTGCAGAGGACCTCAGGGCCTGAGGTGGGGACAGACAGGGTAAAAAGCAAGGGTCTCAACGTACCCCTCACTTGACCTCTACTAGAATGAGCCCTGAACACACAGCCACAGGGCCACCCCTCCCCTGGTGACTCCACCTGGGGCAGGAAGTGGCTGGAGGGGAACATGTATGTGTAGGAAAAGGCTGGTGCAGGGCAGCGAGGGTGTGGCCTCAGGTAGCTCTGCCTTAGGGCAGCCTTAGGGGTGGTGGAAGTTGTGTTGAGGTGGTGAGGCATTGGCATCCTATACCCCACCAGAAGCCCTGGCTGCCCTCACCTCCCAAGCAGGCCTTGGTGCCTCCCAGCTAACTCTGCAGGGTGCTGCCCTGTAGGCCCCTGCTGTCCCAAGGAGCAGCCCACCCCGTGCTCATCAGGAAGGGGAGAGGGCAGAGACAATCATGGAAGACAGAGCAGCAGAGGGAAGGGGTGCCGCAGTGCGGGGGAGGCAGGTGTGTTGGAGGAGTGTGCCGGGGACGGGGGCTCTCTTGCAAAGCTCACTTCAGGCCCACCCTGCCCCAGTTTTCATCAGGTCTTATTCTCGGGCACTTTACCTTGGGACCAAAACTGCCCACCCCGGCTGCACTCCCACCCCCTCCAGAGGCCTGGCAGAGATGGGATCTCTCCAACGCCTGCTCTGCGCTGGCTGCCCTGGTGCAGCCCCAGCCCCAGCCCCAGCCCTGTGGCCTCTGCCTCTCATAACCTACTTATTTTGTCCCCAGATAGTTTCCAGTCATGCTCCCAAATGCAATTTCAGGTGATTTAGCGGGGCTTCTCCTGGCAGGGGTGGTGATGGCAAAGGATGCTTTAGCTGACAAGTGACAGAGATCATGATGGTGACAGAGATCACAATGGTGACAGAGGTCCAGCAGGCGAGCCATGCTGCTGGGCCCTGGCTTGGCTGTGGAAACTCCGTGAGGGGAAGCTTTCGGCCAGCCTCCATTCCCTGCTCTGCTGAGGTCAGAAGAAAGGGAGTCCCGTGGGAAGACTGGTACATGGCTGGGGAGGAGGCCGAGGCGGGGCAGGCTGGCCCAGCGGTGCCAGAACTCAGGGCACACCTGCAGCTGTTCCTCCGGCTCTGGTGTGTCTGTCCAGCCCTCCTCTGGTCAGGTCAAACATTCCCGAAGGCTCGGGGCTGCCCTTCTCCCATTTCCAGAGAACAGTCTGCGGGTGCACGGACCAAGAGCCCAAGATGTCAAGATGGCTGCTGAGGGAAAACCGCCCACAGACCCCTTTCCATGTCCTGTTGTGGGGTGTAGGGGGGTTGTGTCCTGTGCTGAGCCTTGAGCCTGCCAGAAGGGCGGGTCCTGATGAGAGGGACTAGAGGACAGAGGCACGGTGGCTCTCCAGCCCTGGCCTGTGGTGAGGGAGGCACCAGCGCACACGCCTCGGTCCTACCCGGGTTGCTTGGCAGTGTCTTCTTAACCTTCTCAGAAAGTTTCTCCATCTCTGTGATTTATGTAATACTAATGAACTGTGGGCAATAAATGATGGATTTAACGCATCAGGGCATGGCTTTGTGACTTATAGGTGGGAGAGGTGGGGACAGGGAAACAGAACAAGCCAAGGGCCGGCTGAGGATTGTATGGGAAGGCCCGAGGAAGGTGCAGACCCAGGCTGGGCTGTGGGGGGTGTGGGGGGTCAGGCCCCACCTGGGAGGGGGACCAGAGGGAAGGGGAGGGGAAAGGATGGAGAGCATGTGAGGGTAGGAAACTGGAAAACAGGCACGAGTTGAAACTCTGCAGAAAGAGCTCCTTTTACAGAGTGGTTGCTGAGCGCTTACTAAGGGCCCCAGTGCAAGGAGCTGGAGTAGGTAAGGGATTTTGGTTGATTCTCACACTGTTTATATCAAGGGGACTAGAAGAAAGGTCCTGGGAAGTGGTCATTCTGGCCTGCCTAGGGGCCAAGAGTGGCTACATAAGAAGGAAAGGTTTGTGCCCAGTGAAAAGGTACCTGGCATCCACACTGTGCCCAGCACTAGCCCTGGGACTCTGCCCCTTCCTAAAGCCCCCATAGTCCCTCAGCCCAGGCTTGGCTGCCTCATGATAGCTCTGGCTCCTCCTTTTAAGGCAGCCGCAGAGTTCCTGAAAAAGTGAAGCCTGGCCTCTTCTCTGGGGCCTCTAAGCATCTTCCGCTCATGCAGGGAGAAGCTGATGGCCTCCCAGGGCAGGGTGACCATGCAGTTGGGTGGGGTCTGTGGTTGGGGTCAGCCCAGCCAAAGTTCCAGCCCCGACTGGGCCCCAGCATAATCCTGTGACTTCTAGACAGTCACTTCCTTCATCCACCTCGTCGCTGGGTCAGTTGGACGCCTGTGGAGTGTATTCTCCAGCAGAGCCTTGGTGTCCTTGGCTGTAAAATGTCAAGAACAGCATCGCTTGCTGGACTGGGGTAAGGAGATTGGGGAGACCAGGTGAGAAGCTCACCCAGACTCTTCTCTTACCCTCCCCAGTGTCAGAGGTGCTGGGCCTCCCTAGGAGGGTGGAGGAGGGGAAGGGGTGGGGGAAGGGTCTGTTCCCTGAGCGATACTTCTGGGTCAGGGGGCTTCTGGTCTCCGGGGAATTTCTTTGCTAAGAGCCCCACTAGCCACAGCCCCCATCCGGGTGGGCGGAAATCCTTGATTCTCAGGACATACACAAATCCCTCCTGGGAGCTGTTTGTTGTTTTTAGCTGGTCTGGGGTCTCAGCTCCTGCCCAGCCCAGAGATCATTAACACTCCAGGAATGTGGCTTCCACCGCTGGCCCCCAGGGCCTCCCTCCTCCCACTCAAGCCACTGTTAGGAGAGTCAGGATATGAAGAGATGAGGGGATGAGGGCGGTGATGAGTGACCCTTCCCAAGGCTCTGGGGAGCCCAGCCTCAGTTTCAGGATGCAGCTTCCCTCGGTCTCCCAGAGCTGCTGCAGCTCCTGCCATCTCACCCATCCCCACTTCACTTGTGAGCCCGCAAAACAGGAACCCATTGGCCATGCCCCACAGGGCCTAACCCCCTGCATGCCCGTGCTTCCCTGCGTACCAGGTGTCTCAGGGCAGTGGCCAGGGAGCGTTCCCTCTCCATGCCCCACACCCCACGCCCAGGTGAGGCAGCTGCTGGCAGCCTTGTCTAAGATCAGAGTCTAGCTCCTCCTCCACAAGGACGCCCCCGCAGCCCACACAAGAATCTTGGCTTCCACGCCCCCTACCAACCCCTGGTTCCCTGGGCCATGTGAGGGACAGAGAGAAGGAGGGAACAAAAAGAGGAGAGAGAAGGGGGACAAAAGGGCAAACAGGCTGACAACCCCCTTGAAGACCCCATGCAAATCCAGTGAGGAAGTGGGGGAAGGGGGCTGTCTGCCCCCACCGACTTGAGCTGGTCCTCCTTTTCACAGGTAAGCCTGGCAGAGGGAGGGACAAGATGGCAGGGCCCTCACTTGAGCTGAGCTGCCAGAAGCTCAGTTGTTAGAGAATGGGGCTAGACGCTGAAGGTGAAAGTGGGCCAGCTGCTGCAGGGCCACAGACAGCTGGGAGCCATCAGAGGCTTTCCCTGGGAAGAGGTTCATCTGCTTACAGAGCAGAGGGTAGCATGGACTCTAGCAAGACTCTGGGAGACCAGGGAGGAGGCCACTGTGGCAGTCAAGGTGAGGAACACGGGGTTGGGACCAGGCAGTGGGGTGGGCATGGAGAGGAGTGAAGATGTCAGGACTGCTCGGCTCTTGGTGATTGATTGTGGGGAAGGTGACAGAAAGAAGTCAAAGGTGGCCCCAAGTCCCTGGCTTGGGCAGCTGAGGACATAGAGAATGGTGCCATTTCTTGGAACAGAGGAGAAAGAATAAATTTGCAGAGAAGGCAATGCGTTCAGCTTTACAATAGAGGTTCCTATAAGAAAACCAAGTTGAGCCCTGGTGGTGTGGCTCAGTGGATTGAGTGTCAACCTGCAAACTAAAGGGCCACTGGTTCAGTTCTGAGTCAGAGCACATGCCTGGGTTGCAGGCCAAGTCCCCAGTAGGGGGAGAGGCAACTACATATTGATGTTTCTGTCCCTCTCTTTCTCCCTCCCTTCCCCTCTGTAAAAATAAATAAATAAAATCTTTTAAAAAGAGAAAGAAAAAAAAAGCAAGTAGAGAGGTTAGAAGACAATGGGTGTGCTTGTCTGGAATTCAGGAGGTAGGTCAGGGTTGGATATGCAGAGTGGCATGTTATCCATGTATTGTGAGCACCTGGAGCTACAGGACCAGCGGCAACCACCAGGGTAGCATGTGGGGTGAAAAGAGGAAGACCTGATGTCATCTTGAAGAGTCCTCATCTCCAGGACCTGGGCAGAGAGACAGGAGGCTACTAAGAAGTGTTACGGGCTGAACCATGTCCCCCAAATTCGGATGTTGAACTCTCAATCCGCTGGACCTCAGAAGGTACTGTATTCGAAGGTCAGGTATTGAAAGAGGTGATTAGGGTAGAATGATGGAGTCATCAGGGCGGGTCCTGACCCTTTGTGGCTGGTGTCTTCATAAGAAGAAGAAATTTGGACACAGACGTGCATGGAGGAAGAATACCATGTAAACATCAAGACAGACATCTGCAGGCTAAGGAGAGAGGCCGCAGAGAAAACCAGCCATCTGGCACTTTGATCTTGGGCTTCCAGCTTCCAGAACCATGAGAAAGTGTCTATCGTTTAAGCTGCCCAGTCCTCAGTGCTTGTCAGGGCAAACTGATGCGAGAGACAGGAGGATGAGGAGAGTGTGGCATCTCAGAGGGTAAGAGGTGAGCATCCTTTAAGAGAGGTTGTCCACATACTTGGTAGGTGCTGAGAGTTGAAGACAGGGTGTGCCCCTTGGAAGGACCTGCAGAGAATGGTCGTGGTGGAGTGGAGTGAGGGCAAAAGCCAGATCTGTGCAGATCGAAAAGTTAGCAGGACTCCCACTGACTGCCAGGGTAGCTAATCTTTGAAGAAATTTGATTGTGGGTTGGGCAGAAAGACATGACAATGGCTGTAGTGTGACAGGGCTCAGGGAGGGCTTTAGGCGGGAGATTCTTGGGCCTACTAAAACTCTAACAGGTCAGAGTGGAAGAGACTGCAAAGGCAGAAAAGAAAAAGGAAGGACCACCCGAGAGCGAGGTTCCCAGGGGTGCGGGGAGAATCCCCCTTGGGGAGTAACAGGAGGAGCTGGATGCCAGCAGTGGGGGTTGGAGGGTGGGAAGCTGAGGGGTGCGAGGCTAGCTTCCCTGGGCCCTACAGATCAGCTCTGCACCTTTTTCCACCAGCTGTCCATCACAGGAGGCTGACTCGAATAGACCTGATGTCCACCCCCCACCCTTGGGAGTCACTGGGAGGAAGCCAGAGGTTTGGAGGAGAGTGAGACTGGGGCCTATATTCCCCCTGGTCCCCCCTGTGGTCTGTGGGTCCACTGCTCCTGAAGACCACAGTCCTCTCTGGGACCCTCTCTGCCCAGCTCTCCTCTTAGGTTCCAGTAACTGCTGCTGCCTTTTGCCTCTAGTTCTAAGGACTGAATGGGCTCCCCATTGTTGTTAGCCTCAGGGTGCTGCAATATCTCTTGTTGACTTCTCCAAATGGTTCATTGTTCCTTCATTCAACTCTCCTCAAAGTGCCCCATTCGGAGGGACCGTCTCTTCCTGCCAACCCCCTGACTGCTGAGAAGGTGTTCTCTTCCAGTGCCCTTATTTTCTCTCTGAAGAGGGAAGATGCCGAGGGGAAGGGAGAGAAGAGGCATGGGGAGAAGGATGGCCGTTTGAGACGTCCCCAAGGAGAACGGGAGTGGACTCCTGAACAGGGCTGAGGCCTCTGCTGAGGCTGGGACCTCGGCCCTCCAGGGCTGCCATCCAGCAAGCTTGCCCGATGTCCTCACAGACTCAGTTGCCAGGGAAGGCAGGCAAACAGGTTCAGACAAGTCCAGGATTTTGCCAGGTTGGTACAACTAAGGGACAGTGGGACAAGAGGATGTTGGCAAGGGAATAGAGGAGCCTGTGGCCAGGAGGGGCCAGGGAGGTCAAAGCACAGATGCAGAGGAAAACTGAGCGACTGAACGAGAACATGGGGGCTGATAAGACAGGACGTCTGATGTATGATTTGAGAGCAGCCGCAGTTCTGGGGTCTCGTGAGGCCTGTGGGTGTTAATGAGGAGAGTAGGGAATGAGAGGCTGAGGTGCTGAGTGGGTTGTCCATGGAGACCCCCAGGTTTGGGGGCAGGAAGACCATAAGCGGGTAGCAAGGTCTCTGATAAATGAGGGGGTATGACTGCAACATGCAGCCAGCCGCCGCCCACATGCACAGCCGCATGCCCACACACACCCACAGCCACACTCAGGCACACATGCCCACAGCCCTCCCAGACCAGACACTCCCAGACACCCTCACATGCACTCACCCTCACACACACCCCAGACAGCAGATGGGGCGCTCGGATAATTGGTTAAACCTGTTCTGACGTCTGGCTCCGCATTGGCAGCGCCTGTCTGACGGGAAAGCTGGCTGGGTCCGCTCCACTCAGCCTGCTGGCCTCCCTGCCCCTCCCCCCGCACGGCTGCCCTGGAGCAGGGGCTCTGGGAGAGGCCTGTGGGTCTAGCCTGGCTCCCTTCTGGTCAGAACCCAGTTCACGAGGCCAGGGTTGCACAGAGCCCCACGGGAAGGAGTCGTAGCACTCATGAGGAGGATTTGGTGTAAACTGAGTGCAGAGATGCTCAGAGCATGAGCCGTGCTGCTGTGAAGGCCCGAGGGACTAGCCCCGGAAAGTTCTGAGGACAAGAGGATGTGTAAAGATCATTCCCTGAACGTGAGACACAGGGCTTAGTCCATGAGAGTTAAGAACAGCTCCCCGTATTCCTTCCTCTTCAGCCACATGCAACTTGGGTTCCCACAGGTACTTATCACACCACAGTCCATTGGACTCACAGGGCCTGAGGGCCAGCGCCGGGGCTATGACCCAGCAGACTGCTTCAGGAAAGGCCTGACCCAGCAGCTCCTGTCCACCTGTGCTCAGCCCTGCAGGCCCTAATCCCCTGGGGGAGGAGAGGTCGGGGAGGGAGAGGAGCATCATTCCTAGGCTTCTTCTCCCCTTCCCGGCTGCATCTGTGTCTCTTTTAGAGCGACTTTGGTTTGTTCCCTGGAGAGGGCCCAAAAACTCCCAAATTAGCAAACCTGGCAAGCCCGCAGCTCAGAAAATAGTTCATCCTGATTCCATGTTTTTCAGGCTCACAGAAGCCTTTATTAATGAAGTCACAACACCAATATTTACCGTCTGCGGGGAGAGGCACAACATAGGGGATGGATGGGAGTGCTCGGGGACTCCCGCCCCACCCCCAGCAGGCCTGGCCTAGGAAGATTGGCAGGTTTCCTTGGATCCTTTCCAGCTCTTTATCTGGATGACGGGGTGCTCTGCTGTGATCTCTCTGCACCCTTCCCCCACCCGGTGAGAGAATCCTGAAAGGGATGGCTCACCCATTCCTCTGGCCCTACTCAAGCCAAAAGGATACCTCCCCTTCTCAGCCTCTCCAACCTGTGCACATATGCTCCCCCGAGGCCACCCCCCTGCCTGACTGTGAAGGAGTTCACCTGAGGTTTAACCTGGGCTTAGGATGTGAGGGATGCATTTTCCAGGTTGATGGGGAGAGTGGCTTCGGGATAGGACAAAGCCCTTTGCTTTCTCCGCGTGCAAGTGAGGTGCTGATAGTTGCGGCATGAGGACCTTCTGTGTTCTGGTCCCTGGGCGGCCCGAGGCAACAAAAGTGGGCCTTTAACACTTTTCCAAAGACTTCTACATTGATCCAGCCCCCAGGATGTTCCAGGCACCAAAAACAGGGTAAGTAAAGGCACAGCTCAGGCAGAACCTGTGCCGGGGAAGGACTCAGAGAGGCAAATGGATGAGCTGTCAGAGGTACCCAGATGAAGGCAGAGAGGGCTGGGGGAGTCAGGGGGCAATGACCAGAAGATGGGGGTGCAGGCGAAGCCGGATGAGAGGCAGTTGAGTTTGGCCACAAGGGGGCAGCAGTACCTGACTGTCATCAGCATCAGGAGGGAGTGGGGGGCCACTTGGGAAGTGAACAAGCAGAAGCAGGTCTGTATTTCATAAGGAAAAGATTGTTGGGAGTACAGGTTTGACTTTATTAGGATGAAGGAAACCTTGGTGTGTGACACGCAGGTAAGACACGCGGGCAAAGTAAAGGGCAGGTGAACTAAAGAGCATGGTGCAGCCTGCTTTAGAGCCCTTTCCCAGCTGGAGGTCCTGAGTCCTCGGGCACTGGTTGCAGGCTCACACTCACGCCCTGTCTCTGCAGCTTTAGTTTGCACAGGGGGCTCTCCGGGGACAGGTGAGCATCCTGGCTAGGCCAGGAGGCAGGCCTGGGACTGTCAGCCTCTGCAAAGAGTGTCCCCTCCACCAGCACCCAGTACTCCCCTTTTCCTCTGGCTCCTCCCCAACTGGAGAAGCCACCAGAGTCTCTCAGCACCGGGAAGTATGCACACTCTCTCTCCACTGACCCACCCAGGCCTGATTCTCATGGCTTGACATTTTGCAAAGACCTGCCCATAGCCTTCCTCATATACAGGTTGGCTCTTCCCTGTCTAGCCTCAGCTTCTCTTGTGGAGGTGGGGCAGAGGCCAGGTCAATGAACAACAAAGGGGTTAGTAAATTGAATCTCCAAGGCTGCACCCCAGGTCCCAGGTCCTGAACAGGCTTGCTCTGCCAGTCCCCACTGGCCCCCAGAACCCGACCCCACCACCCCAGGCTCACTGGCTCTGGGTTGGAGCTGGATGCCCATGTCATTAAGAGACTTTTATTGTTCCCACTGGGAAGGGAAACACAAGGAATCACTAAGAACTACAGTGGGTGCCTGGAAAATAAATTAAAACAGAAATGCATCGAAACAAAAAGAAAGGAGAAATGGAGAATGGCTGGGAGGCAGCAATGGCTGTCGGCCTGCCCAGGCAGGCAGGCAGTTCTCCGAGGAGAAGGTCGAGCAGTCCTAGGCCTCAGCCAGCCCATTTCTTGTCCCTCTGTCGGTGGTAGCCCCAGGCTCCGTGCCCTGTGGGGCTGTGGCGGGAGGCCTCCCGCAGCCCGGCCAGAGAATGGCCAGAGTCCAGCTGGGCCCATCCGGGGGCCTGGCCAGCAGCGAGCAGCACTCTGCCCTCATGGGTTCGTGGCTGCCCACCCTAGTCATTGGAGGTGACATCGATGTCCTCCCCATTGGCCTGCTTGGTGGCAATGCGCCACCGGTTGATGTGGTGAGAGCCCTTCTTCTTCTGCTCCGATTCGGGCCCCTCTTCCTCCAGCTTCTGCCGCTTGTACTTTGTCCTCCGGTTCTGGAACCACACCTTCACCTGAGCCAGGGAGGGAGGGGCACAGGTGAGAAACACCCACAGCAGCCATGGGGGGTAGGGGCAGGGCCTCAGCACTCAAGCTGGGCCAGGAGCCAGATGGGGAAACTAAGGCCAGGGTCCTTTCCTCTGGCCAGCCACCACTTTGGGTTTGCAGGCCTTTAGGTCTGGAGAGGACACAGTGGTCTAGAAAGGGGCAGTTTTCCTGTCCCTCAGCAGAGGAAAGGGAAGGGTCATGGAGCTGCTGAGCATCGTGTGGCCACAGCACAGCAGAGGGGCAGACCCAGGCTGTGCGGCCTGGCTGACCTGGGTCTCCACCGGTTTCTAGAGAAAAGATAATAATCACTCCTCCACAGGGTTGATGGGAACATAAATGAGAGAACATATGAAGCCGTCACATGCTCCCTCTGTCAGGTCCTCCTGACCATGCAGTTTTTTACTTGGCCTTGCAGAGTCAGGCCAGATCAAGTCACCCTGTGTCAGAGCAGGGGCTTGGGTGCTGATCCTCTGCTACATTCCTTCCACTCTCTGCGCTCAAATCCCTCACGATGGGAGAAATGCTTCCTAGGGGCCTGGCGGCTCCAGGACACCTCCTGGGCTTTCACCCCCGAGGGTCTCTGGGGAAGGGGATGCAGAGCAGGCAGGGTTACAAAACATGGATGGTGTCCTGGAAATGACAGCACATTTGAAAGCAAGCAGTGTCCAAGGCAGCAGGACGGTCCACGGTGCCCGTGCAGATGGTGAACCATAAGTCGGGTATGTGGATTGATAGCGAGCACCTTGGTTTTGGCAGCAGCAGTGACCGCTGGAAGGAGATCCTTGATTCCTGGTCGGAGCAGGGGGCAGTCCTCAGAAAGCCTACCCAGTCCAGCCCCTACTCCCTGAGAAAAAGAAGGCAAAGGCCTCTGCCATGATGCGAGGCCATGGCAGCCAAAAGCAGGCCTGGCATCCAGGCCCAGGGAGACCTTTCCTGCCCAGGAGGCCCCACCTTCATGGTCCCCAGACACTCCCCTCTAACCCTTCCATGCAACCCCCCCAACCCAATGCTCCCCTTAACCGCAGTGCCCCACCAGGGTTTCCACAGCACTGTCTGTCCTGCCCCTTGATTTTAGGGCACTGGGATGAGGGTGGGGACAACCGGAGAGCAGTACAGTTCTTGAGCAGCCAGCCAGGCACAGGAAGACATGAGGGGCCTGGCCTTAGGCAAGAAGCCTCAGGCAAAAAGATGAGGGGAGGGTCTTCTTCCCTCATTTCCAGGGCAGGGCTCAAACCCTTGCCGCGTGTCTCACCTCAGGCAGATGAAGATGGCAGAAGCTCTAGGCAAAGGGTTTCTGGAGTCCATGCCCACCTTTCCTTAGACACAGGACTAGTCAGACCCTTGGGTGGTTCTCAGTATAACCACTGGCAGCCAGCCTGGCCCCTGCCCCACCCCTACCTTGGAGCCTGCTGTGACTGTGCCATCCAATAGGTGGGTGAGCTTGCCCTGCCTCCTGTGCAAGACGTATACATGAGTCACACCTGGATACTGGTCTGGGGTGGCATTCCCTAGAGCCCCAGGGGCTGGCTGAGGGTGACACATGGCCAGCCTGATAATGGGTGATCTGGGGCAGCCCTGGGCAGTACCAGGGACAGAGGGCCCCTTTTTGCTCCTTCTCCCTCCCACACACTCCCACGTCTCTTTCCAGGAAGGAGATGTCTGTAGTGGGATAGACCAAGTCTGCCACCTTGCCTAGAGTAACTGATCCGGAGAAGGAAAGTTTCACTGGTGGAACTTCAGGCACAGGGGCAGCTTCCTGGCACACCCAAATCTAAGGTGATTCTGATTATTTCCTTCATGAAAACGACCTGTGTCAAGGAGGTAGCTGTGTAGAAACAGGGCCTTAAGCCCCCTCCCCAGGCAGCCTGGCTATCTTCTGGACAACAGCCTTGGGCTGAGTGTCCAGATGCTGTTTACAAAGACTGTACCAACAGGGAGATGCTTAGGACTTAGTAACAGTAGTGAAAATGGCAGGATGCACAGTTTGGGCACAGTGCGATCACAGCCATGGAAAAACAAAAGTTCGGCATGGGAAAAAAGACTAGAAGGAAATGTACCCAAAGCACGGGTGACTTTTCTTTCTTTTTTCCACTTTTCTGAATTTTCTTTAATGCATGACTGATAAGAATTGACAGTTATTTTTTCCTTGGAAAAGAAAAAGCACTGGGATCTGAGGGTAGTCAGAAATAAGAGTGACATCCGTTGCCTCACCAACCCAGCCGGCCAACTCTGGCGTACCCAGAGCCCCTTCCCTAGAGGACAGGGAACCTAGAAAGGAACCAGGCCACAGAGTGTGGCTCCAGCTCTGTGTGAGCCAGCCCCAGGAGGCTGTGCTTCTTCCATACCTTTCCTACTCCAACACCCACACTCCTCTCTCAGCCTCGAAGGCACAGCTGGGTTGTTGGCTGGGCAGCCCTCACCCGTCTCTGACCCTTGGCGTTTGGGGAAGGGTTCCTTATGGTCTCCCATGTTTGTACCTCATTGAACGTCTCTCAGTTTTTTAGACAAGCCAGACCCCTTCCAAGAGTCTCTGCTTCTGCCAGAGTTACCCCACCTAAAATACTCCTACTCAGTCTTGAGAATCCTGCTCCCGTTACCTGTCTGTACTTCCTTAGTACTTTCCTGTCTCAGTGACAGTGACCCCAGCAGTGCACTCATGTATTTGCTCGAGCCTGCCCCTCACTGGTCTGTGGGAACCTGGAGAACCAAAGCAGGGAGTTAGTGCGCTTTGGAGTCCTAGGGACATGCTCCAGGTCTGTTCAGCCAGCTGGACAGAGAGATGAGGCGACCCAGCCCTATGTTGTGGGCCAGACCTGGAAAAAAGGAGGAAAACAATGGCAGAGGGATTGAGATCTAATAAAAAAAAAAGGGGGGAGGGTCTGGAAAGTGCTAATGGCTGAAGAGAGGGGATCCTCCTGGAGTGTTCAGTGGACACTTCTACAAGACGGTCAGTTCTTTTAAAAAAAATTTTTATTGTGTTTTTTCCATTACCATTTAACCCCTGAGGTGGTCGATTCTTAATTCTCCATGTTGTGGACTGTATTAACCACTTGTAGGGGGAAGCTGGGGGAAGGAGACTCATTGTTGAGGGGCACAAAGGTCAGCTTGAGTCAGGTGGGATGAAAAAGGTGAAACTGCTGTGGATGGTCGGACGGACGGTTGGATCACTTAGTGCATTAGTGGATCAATCAATTTATGCATTAATGAATAAAGGCATTCACTCACTCAAAGAAACTTACAAACAAGCAAACTCTAGCTCCAGCCAATATTTTCAGACTTAACTTTTCAATAATCTGCTGTTTGAATCAACCAGGTCCAAATCCCTTCTTTTCCACCACTACCTAACCATATCTCATTCCAGGTGGAAGGGTCTGCGGCTCCTGGCCCCTGCGTGCTTTCAGGTGAATACATGTCCTCTGTTCAAGGAGTTCAAACCCTGTTAAAGTGTATTCGAGTTTTGTAACTCTGATACAAAAAGTTCCTCCTATGTCCCATGTCTTTCTTCTGTTTCAGTTTAACCCTGTGTCCTTCTAGTCTGTCATCGTTAGACACAGAGACAGTCCTCCATCTGACAGAGGCTTGGAGACATCAGTGAAGTCGCCCCTCAGCCTGCTCTCCTCCCTGCCCTCTCACCCTGTAGGACATGCACAGCACGAGGGATCCACTTCCTGTCATTTGACCCCGTGAACTGCTCCCACTCTCCAGGTCAAGCCCAATGCCGTGCTAAGCTCAGCAGCTCAACTCTCACCCTACCAAACTGAGGTCACCTCTGACCCGCGGTCAACCATGGCCCTATCTCTTCCTAAGCCTTCTTGTCTCCTCTCTTAGCCCATCAGGGAAGCTTGCCCTCGCTCTCAGGTGAATCGCCCATGCCCGTCTCCCTGACGTCTCTCAGCCTATACCTCTGACTTCACAGGGACTCCAGTTGCTCATCCTGTGCATGTCCCACAAGTGTGCACACTTTGTTTTTAGGTTCCGCCACTAAGTGAGGAGTCCCCAAGGCCAAAGACTCCATTTCTGCACCTTTCCCCCTCGCAGCTCAGTACAACTTAGAGCCACGGGAAGTCAAGAAACACCTGTAGAACTGTTCAGAGCAGGAAGGGTAGCTGGAAACATGGATCAATTGATCTGCCAGGAGCAACCGAATGCTTTCTCTCACTGCCCCTGAAACGAGTGTGCTCCCCTCACACACATGCACAGAAGCACACAAGCTGCACTCCATGCTACCTGATGGCTTGCTGGCATCTGATGTGTACATGTGATATCACTTGACCTTTGGGCATCGATAACACTAAGCCTATATGTGCTCCAGATTGTGAGCACACATACTCATACACACATGCACACACACACACACACTTACTTGCCCATGTGGCTCTGATCTGACCTAGCCACCAGGACTGAACGTGCTGGGCATCATCTAGGACAGACTCCAGGGCTGCACCACGGAGGTCAGGAGCAGTGGTCAGAGCCAGAAGGGAGAAGAGCCTGGGGGCTCCTCCCTGCACCTCCTGGATACAGCCACTGTCTTGCCAGCACAAACACCATGCTTCCAACCACCCATACAGCCCTGCCCCAACAAAGAAGCTCAGGTTGCCCACCTCCTGACACTCCATGCTAAAGCTTTAGGTGTACAGAGACTCCTGAGCTCTGGATTAAGATCCACACTGATCTGCCTAACCTTCCCAGAAGCTTTATCCATGGATAAAACTAGATCATCTAGATCAACAATCTAGAAAACAGAGGGATAGGGAGAAGTGGCAGCAGATAGTAAGGGAAATAACCGACAAAATGAACATACGGGTACGTGTACAATCAAGAGAAGTTTGGCCATTCGCTCGTTACATATTTGTGGAGTGTCGACTCCTTGCTGGTCACTGCACTGTGCCCGGGGCACAGCAATACACAGGAAGTCTGGGCTCCTGCCTCCCACAGCGGAGCTGCTCAGGCCGGCTGTTCATCAGAATCACCCAGAGAGTGGCTTTAGAAACTTTTCCTGGATCCCACACTGAAACCTCTAAGAGAATCCCCGAGTGAAGCCTAGGAATCTGTATTTTAAGATTTCTTTGTAAGATGGGTACAGCCTGTCTGCAGACTGACATTTGGACGTGACAGTAAAGTCCCATGCATATTTGGATATGTGAGCTCTGAGAACTTAGAGGAGGGATTACACAGAAACACGGAGAAGTAGAGTGTAGATGAGCCGGCAACTCAGGGCTGGAAAGAACCCTGGAGTTAACTTCATTCTAACCTACAGGTAAAGCAAATGAGGCTCAGCAAGAAGACAAAGCTGGAACTGATGAGATGACAGATAACCATGAGCAGAGGCAGAAATATATTGTACTATCTGATCTATAGAGATGGAAGTTTAACACGGATAGTGGATACACAGAGGACAAAACAAAATAGATGATGAACAGATAACCAACAGTTGGATAAATAGGAGTTATTGTTAGGAAGATTATAATTAAGAGGAAGTATAAGTTAACCAGCTTCGGGAGGTAGTTTAATGAGAACAGACAAAAGTACATGGCTAGATATACAACAGCTATCTGGGAGGGACAGATTCGAGAGCTCCAAGAGACAAATACAGATATTGACAGTAGAAATAAATGTCAGGGGGCTGATGGGAATGACTGATGCTTGACAAGTAGCTGATAGCTGGAAATGACAGGTGGGCTCGCCTGGTAAATCCTGAAGGATGGATAGGCAGTTAGTGATATCACCTGGGTCCAAATGCTAAGTCAGGAGAGGGACAGAAAGACAGCTCTGGCGATAAAGGAGTGGGCATAGCAGAAAGAACACTGGACTAAGTAAGACTTGGATTTGAAGCTCAGATTTCGATTTTATGATAACACTAAACTGATATATTACTTCAAATAAAGGGAAGAGAAGGACTGGGGATTAGAATTAATATTACTTGAGTTAATATTAAGTGCTTTTAATCTTTAAACAACTTATTTTCTGGAAGAGGAAACCAGAGTGCAGAGAGGTTGAGACTCTCACCCAAGGGCCGTGCAGTCAGCAGGGGAGCAGGTAGTGATGCCGCATCTGCCTGCCTGGGGCACTCTGCCCAGCCCCACAGCTCAGCGTCCTCAACCGGAAACACAGCCTCTAGAAGGGACTTCTCAGGCTCAAACCTCCTGTAGTCCCATTATTATTTTTTTGTTGCATATGCTAAAACCAGCTCACCTATGTAGATGAAACAAGATGAGACATGAGTTTTGATAGTGAAACCGTTCTAATATGTTTGTTTTAAAACTATAAGTTTGAAACAGTTTACAATGAAAATGAAAGAAACAATTATGTTTACTAACTGGCATTGTTAGGAGCAAATATTGACAGGCATCTAGGTTCAATTATAGAAAGCTAATTAAAAATGCTCTCACTGTGCTAAAAAAATGGAAAGTTTAAAACAATGATATTATTTCAACAAGTGTTAATCTGTGGGTGGTGGGATTATAAACCCTTTTGTTTTTTTACATTCATGCAATTAAAATTTAATAACTACCACTTTTAAATGAAGTTAACTGTAAACACCATTCCTAACTCGACACCTTTTTTTAGACAAGTTTAAAATGCTGTTCACCGGGAGGAAAAGGGGGATACTGCTTATTAACATGTTTTTTAAACATCTTTCTTAAAATATTTTTATGTTTAACTCTGTTGTTTTGTAAGCCCTATCTCTATGGTTAGAAGGACCCAGCTAGCAAAACTACAAAAACACAGGTCCTTTAGAGGAGACGGGAACAACCCACTGATTAAATAGGGCATCAGACAGATAGTAGATAATAGATACCAGAAATGCAACGCGAAAGCCAGCCCTGGAGGGTCCGCTGGGCCGCAGGGAGCTGCGGACGCAGTCAGGGTTGGGACTGCCCCACTAAGCCTCCTTCCTACCCTCAAGGCTCCCTGGGAGATCCCGGGCTCCCCCTCTGCACGTTCCCGCCACCACCGGGCCCAGCCCGGCGCCTCCTCTGGGTCGGTGAATGAGGTGGAGGGTGCGGGAGGGTAGGAGAGACGTGGAGTACAGGACAGGGGAGCCACGGTGAGATGCCAGGCCAGCCTGCAGACCTCCCTCATTTGCAAATCTGGGAGCTGACAGGCACCGAAGAGAGCAAGGTCTTGCGAGGCCCATGCAGACGCCGAAATCCACCGCTAGGGCCGCAGCGGGCCCCTGCAGCAAGTCTACTGGGGTGGGCCACAAGCTTAGGCGGTGATTCCAGGCAGCATTTACTTATGGAAAAGTCTTTTCTTACAATAAGCCCAAATCTGCTTTCTTATAACGCTTACTTCTTTAATTTTTAAAAAGTCATCGGTTACGACAATGCGTGGTAACTGTTATTTCACCCAGTTCAAACCCCTCCATCCTCGGAGTTTATTCTCTCCCAACTCGACAGCCCTTTGGGTGAATGAGACAGCCCTGAATACCCGAACGTACTTGCCCACCGTTCCTAGGCTCCGTAGATGCCCTCGCGTTTCCGGAGCCGTCTCCGCGGCTCCCTGCCAGCCGGCCTGCGCGGAGATCAGGGCCATCCTCCATCCTCCGACCCCAGGCAAGGCCGGCCGCTCCCTAGCTTTCCCCCTCCGTTTTCCGATGTTTCCACCATGAGGACATGTGGGCTTTGTCCCCCTACCGCACCCGTTGGTGGAGAGTCGAGGCCTCTGCCAGTCTGCCCACCAACGGCAACAAAGCCGTTGCAGGGAGGCCTGAGCGTCCCACGAAACCCCGAGCGCCCGGGGAGAGTGGCAGGTGAACGGGGTCAGTAAACAGCGCTGAGATGGCTTCAGTGTCCACTGGTGCGGCCCAGGAGTGGCAGAGGCCCCGCCACCTCCTGATAACCTGGCACCTCCTATGGGCTTTGGGAGCGGACTCCGAGCAAGGTTTGATCCCTCCTCCCAGTGCGTCCTCAGGGCTAGATAAGTCCCGCGGCCTCTGCGAGGCTAACCGCTGTTGGAGGCCCGGGGCTCTAAAGACAGGCTCTGCCGGGGCGCCGCCAGGGTGGCTTCGGAACCCGGGCCGGAGAGGGTTCCGGGGAAGGCCGGCGCGGGAGGACTCGGGGCGCGCCTGTCCCCGCCCGCCCCCACGCTGGCCGGGTGATTATTACCTGCGTCTCCGAGAGGCTGAGGCTGCCGGCCAGCTGCTTCCGCTCGGCGCCCACCACGTAGTGGTTCTTCTCAAAGGCGCGCTCAAGTCGCAGCAGCTGCGAGGGAGAGAAGGCCGTGCGGATCCTCTTGGGCTTGCGCGCGAAGGGGCCGTGCAGAAGCAGCCCGTCCTGGGGCACGTCGCTCGCTGCCGCCGCGCCGCCGACGGCAACACCGCAAGTACAGACAGAGAGAAGTGGCGCGGTGAGCCGCAGCCCCGGGCGTCTCGCGTCTGCAGGCGCACTGACCTGAGAGCTCCGCTACCCTCTCAGACCTTGACCCCCGCCCCCGCCCCGTCTTTCTCCCCTCTCCCTTTTGCCTCCCTCCCTTGAGTCCACTCTCCTCCCCAAGACCGCCCCACACTCCCACAGCTGGCGGGTTGGGAGCCTCGGCAAACTGCTGTTGGGCCAGGGGGCGGCCCGGGGGCGCCAGTCAGCCCAAATCCACAGTGCCTGGAGCAACCCAAGAGGCCAAGGCGAGAGCAAAGTCCCTTAGCTCTTTTTTCCTGCTTGTGCCATCCTATCTCCCTCCAGGTGGACCGAGAGTAGAGAAAGGGCTGGGTGTCAGAAAGGTGACACGGGGGACAATAAAGCTGTTAGTCATCCCAGCCAAACACAGATTCGGAACTGAAAGACACTCAAGGAACTCCCCGTTCACACCTGCTTAACGCAGCTTTGCTCAGGCTACCAGCCCTTTGAAAATGCCTACCGACAGGCCCAGGCTCTGCCTTGCAAGTGGTAAAAGTAGGCCAGCGGCTAGTTCAATGGCCAGGCAGCACCTGCAGGTCTAAGGTCAGGTTCTTCTGCGCTCCTCCACCCCTCCTCTTTCCCCTCAGGTAAAAGCCTCTCCCTACGGGAGACTCTCACTGCTCTCTGGTGGGAAAAAGATCTTGCTTCATCCCTGAGTAGTCCCATGCTAAAGAAACATTTTTATAAATATCTTGATAGCTTTCTAACATATTAGTATGTAAATATGGATATATTGGTTTCTGCATGTGTGTGTGTGAATTTACACTTCAGCCTCCCTACTGACTTTTTCTCCCATCTACCAGGTAGGATTTTCAAAGACTGTGACTGCCCTGGTAAATGCTGCCCATCATGGAAACTCAGCTCCTCATGCAGGAGAAGGGGTTGACATTGGACTGGATGAGGCTGGGGTGGTGGGGTCAGAAACTACAAAAGCCAAACAACCTTCCACCCACAGCCCCAGTTTCAGTGAATCCCGCCCTGCCCCCAGGCCCTCTCTGGCTTGAGTGCACATGCTAACAGACTCTAAGAGGCCCTGAAATCACCCATGAATGCTCATGCGGTGGCACATAGCAGTCTCCCAACCCAACAATAATGCAGAGCCTTGATGGAAGGTTTGACAAAGTTAGAGACTGTCAAGACTGACTGATCCAATGAATTTCTTCAGAAATGGCCATCGGTTTGACTTGATTTGACCTGTTGTTTTGTTCTTAAGAAAAATGTTTGGGTCATTCAGTTGAGATCTCCCATCTCTGGAAATATGTCTAAATGCAGCAGGGCACATTCTTGAGATGCTGTTGCTCAGACTCTCCAGGTTCATGTCCCTCTGCTGGCGGAAACTGCCTGACAATACTTTCTCCAAGTCCGAGGGCTTCAGACACCGACAGAGGCAAACTTTATTGCTGAGATTCTCTGTAGAACAAGGTTGCCTAGGAATGAGGGGCTAGTGGGGGGGGGGCAAAGTCCCCTCACTGGGAGAAGTTACAGCTTCCAGTCACCTTATCCATTTCAAGTGGCTGGATCTGTGTTGCCACAAAAGGGAGGGGATCACATCACAGGAAGGTGGGGGGGGGGTCACTCTGCCCATTGGGCCCTTCAAGATGGGGCAGGCCATGAACCCTCAAGCTTGAATGAAGAAAGAGAAGTTTAGCTTGTGGTAGGGGAGGGGACAGATAATCAGAGAGGTGGTCTGACAGAAAGGGGTATGAGGGAGAGAAAAGAGGAACCTGACTGAGGTGGAAATAAAAAGTATAAAATCTCAAGTGTGGGCAAGAGAAAGGTGGGAGAGGTGAATGGGAAGCAGATACTTCTTGTCGATGTTAAAATAAATTGCTTCAAAACCCAACAATGTTCTGAGCCCAGGTGAAGTCCAACAGTGGTTTCTGCTGGAAGAGGGAGAGCCTAGCGCATCCCAGCACTCGAACGGGTTGGCTTCAGCAGCCGGACTGGCAGAAGGGAGGTGGCAGCAGCGAGACCCTGTGGGTGCGAGTGAGTGGGCTGCAGAGGTGAAGGGCAGTATGGAGCAGAGGAAGCAGGGCTGTGGTCTGCCTCAGTGTGTGTGACTCGATGGCTGTTTCACAATTTTGTGGTTTGTGTCCATCTCTTGTGTGGTGGAGTTTGCTGTGTTTGTCCCTACAAACCCACAGTGGAGGACAGAAGCGACAGGCAATTCTGTCATTCTGACATACACATGTCTGTCTGCCTCCAGTCTGGGTATTTTAGGGGCAAGCTAGGTTGTTTGGGGGCTGCCTCACTGAAAGAGTGCCCTCAGTTCACTGCCATGCCCTGTGGGATAGGATAGCAGTCTGTGTTCGCGCACGCACACACAGAAACTTAGGGGGCCTTCTGGCCCAGTCACAAAGAAGCAGGGGTCAGGAAAATTATTCAAGATACTGACAAGTGATGACAAAAGAACCAGGTCTCTTCCCTGTCAGATAGAGGATATTTAGTGCAAAACTAACCATCCTGAGAAACTGATCAATATCTACACGTTTCTGTAAGGACCCACGTACCCCTCTTCACTCTGACCTGTGGGGTGGGGGCCTCAACCACCCCTACCATGGCTTCAGTTTCTCTTAACCGGAGCGCAAAGGCAGAAGAAGCTTGGGGCTGGGGTGCGGCCTGGCCTGTTTGGATCCAGTAATTCCGGGCTGTGAGAGTGAGCTGTCAGTTTCAGACAAGCACAGGTTGGAAAGTAAAAAAGGGGCTGGATGAGCCTCCCCTGGAGCTACAGTTGAACCAACCCCACCAAACCCCATTTTTCTCCAGCCTTTCTCTGCAGGCAACGTCAAGGCACTGGCTAGCAACTAGCAATAGAGATGCCCAAGAACAAGGCTCCTGGCGGTGGGAGCTAGTGACTTGAAGGGCTCAGGGCTGGAGCTGCAGTCCCTTCGGCAGAGGCCGCGGCAGGCTGGCCGGGCGGATGGGCCTGGGGCTACCAAAGGAGAGGCTGGTCAGGCAGCGGAGATAACCTCATTTCCCCCTCCTCCTGCAGGAACAAAGGCGCCCTTTGAAGCACCGGCCCATTACCAATGCCCGTCCCAGAGGACTGGGTCTCCCGAGGCCCCTTTCCGAGTGCTCCCTGGCTTGGAAAGTTCCTGATGTCCGGGAAATGGCACCGAGTCTAGCCAATACCTGGTCTCCACCGACACCTCCCCTTCAGGCCTCAAAAGCAGACCCCTGCTTTAGGATCCCCCCACACAGTTCTGACCATCCAGCGCGGGCTTCTCCTGTTCCACCGCCTTGCCCGGCGGAGAATCCTCTTCCCCGCTCACAGGGACTGTGCTGCCAGAGAGCTCAGGGTATGGAGCGCAGACATGTTCTTTTTCGTTCACGTAGGGTTTCATTTCTAGTATTAAAACAGGGCTGAAATGAGCATCGCAAGAGACCCGGTTCTCTAGAAAACGCGGCGCGGGAAGAAGTGGGCTGGCTCGGCTCGCAGTCCCGAGCCGAGTGGGGACCGCAGGTCGCCGGGGTGTGGACCAGTCTGCCACCGCGCTGACCCGCCAGAAACTGAAATGTCTCAGGGTTCTAAAGTCCTTCAGTGCCCGATGCATTTCCAAGTTCAAAAATGCGGCCGCACTTGGCTCCATCTCCGCATCCAGACACGGTTCTTGAGACAGAATTCCGACCGTTTTGCAACTCCACAGCGTGCCCGCCGGGACTGCGAGCTCAGGAAGCGGCGGCAATTTCTGAAAGCGTTTTGCGGAGGATTTGTCGGGCCTCGTCTGGCTGGAGATGCTGAGAACCGTAGCTGGATCTCTCAAGAGGCGCCCCGGCCCTCGGAGCCCCAGTCCGGGAGCGCGAAAGGCGGCTGGGAGGGAAGGGGGCGCGGGTAGGAAGCCGGGGGGGGGGGGGCTCCGCAGGAGAGGCCTTCTCCAGCTCGGCCGAGACCGCAGGCTCCGGACGGCCGCCGCCCTCTCGTCCTCGCCACGTCCCTCCGCGAGTCCTTCCACGGGCCTGGTGCGGAGGTTCACAAACAGCTGCGACTCCCACACCGGTCCGCGGGCACTGGGTTTCAAGACTCAGGCCGGAAACCGAGTCCATGGAGGACCCAGGCAGTTTGCTCAGCTCTGAACAAAATTTAATTTTATCAGTAAACATTTTTTCTAATTTACAGGTTCCTCGCCCCAATTGCCTGACATTGCAGGCTTCCTTCCACCCCGATGATGTGCACACATCTTTGAAATCCCGGGGGGAGACGTGCGGCCACAAAAATTCTTGCTCAAGTAATTACATTCTCTCGTTTTGTGGGATCCTTGGGCCCGTGTCTGCCAGGCGGACGGGGCTGAGAAAACCGTGAGCCACTTCGGGACCTGCGGAAGCGGCTGCCCCTGGAGCAAACAGCTGTAGCCAACGCTTCCAAGAGATGATCTATTATCTAGATAATTGTACCAAACACCCAGTTTACTTTGATGTGTAGATGGGTTTACCGTCAGCTCAGTTCCAGGAGCCGAAGCTCAAGCCACGTCCTTTTCATTTGTTCCCCTAAAGGTCGGGCTACCTAGCTCTGAGTCCCGGACCCTCTCAAGGCTGAGGTCCGGTCTACACTAACAAAACAAAGCGAGAAACTAAAAAAGCGATTCCTGCACAAATTGTGGCTACTTTTTAGGAAGGAAGGAAGGAAGGAAGGAAGGAAAGAAGGAAGGGAGGGAGGGAGGGAGGGAGGGAGGGAGGAAGGAAAAGACAGGAAAAGAAAAACAAACTCCAACAAATTCAAGGAAGAAAACCAACTCCACAAATGCAACTCTCCTTCGGGAAAGTCAGATAATTGAAACAAGTCAGTGTGTGTGTGCGTGTGCGTGCGTGTGTGCATGCGAGGCCAGTGAGCAAAACCATTGCCGGTAGCGGACAAGGGGGCTCCAACCGCCTACGACCTTAAAAGCTTTTTGCCCCCGCCCCTACCTAAGAGGACCACAGTGGGTCCCGCAGCAGCCGGGTGGGCTCCCAGACTAGGCAAACGGCGGAGGAAGCTGGTTTGCTCTTGCAAACCTCCTCAGCCTGGGTCCGAGAGGCGCGTGTGACTTGGAGAAGTCGGTCCAACGTTGCTGAGAAACATCTCAAGACAACGCAGAACGCCACATTGAACATTAACTGTCCAGTTTTCCCTGCCTGCCGCCCCTTCTTCCCTCAGACTCGAGGCACCGGGTGGACTTTGCCCCGCTCGGACGCGCCAGCTAGTGGGGGATCCCCGGGAGTCGGTGATGGACGTGCAAGCGAGTGAAGTCTGGCCCCGGGTCCAGACTGGGAGGGAGAGCCGCAGGCGCTGCGCTCTTCGGGTTGAGACTGGCGAGACTGGGAGAGATTAAGGCAGGCCTCCGGGAAGACCGGGGGAGGCTGCAAGGATGCTCCGGGGTTGGCATCGTAACTGGGAAAGCCTGGAGGTCCCAACCTGACTCTCTGGGAGGGAGCCCAACGCAGCAGAAGCGCAGTGGATCCGGTGCTGCTCTTCCTGGCTTGGGAATCAGCCTCTGAAGACCCGCAGCCTTCTCGCAACAACTTCCGAACAGCCCCTCGCGCCCCAGAGCCTCCCTCGGGCCACCGCAGCAAGGGCGCCGGCCAATTGTCTAGGCAGGCACAGCGTGGGCACTCACCCTGGAAGCGGTGGCCGAAGAAGCGGTTCCGCAGGACCCAGGGGTAGAAGTGCAGAGGGTCCCGGTGCTGGGCGCTGAAGAAGGAGTGTGGGGGTTGCAGTGGGGAGGCGCCCAGCTGGTGCGCAGGATGCACGGTCAGCGCGGGATGGTTCATGGCCTCTGGGAACACGAGCTCGGGCCCACCGTAGAGCGAGCGGCCGGCGCCCGCGGCGGCAGCGGGGAAACCGCTCACGAATGCTGCCTCAGCCGCGCCGGGGTGAGGGTAATTGAGTGCGGTGGGCCGGAGCGGCTCCTCCGAGGCGGCTGCAGCCAAGGGATGGGAGCCCGCACCCCCGCTGCCAGTGCCCCCGCTGCTGCCGCCGTCCTTGGCCACCAAGGACTCGATGGTAAAGCCGCGCTTGGCTGTAGGCTGGAACATGGTCGTGGGCGCCAGAGCCGAGAGAGGGAGCCGGGCTCTGGGGAGCGCTCCGCGTCCTGGCGCCGCCGCCGTGCGGGGTGTACACCCAGCCAGGCACATGCACGCACACCAGTACCCCTCACCTCCCCCGCCCGCCCGCCCGCGCTCAGCCCCTGCGAGTGAGCCAGGCGCGGAGCGGCGAGGGGTGTGCTAGCCAGCGAACGCGGAGTCCGGCCACAGCGCACAGCTAGGCGCGCGGGCCTCGGTGGCCGAGCGGGCAGCTCCCGGAGCGTGCACTGGAGCGGCTCGGTGGGCAGCTGCGAGCTGCCTCTACGGCCTGTGGGCTAAGCTCGGCCCCCTCCCTCCTGAGTCCAGCCTGGTCGGACCCCCGCCCCGGGTCCTCCCGCAGTAACCAGCCTGGCCTCGGCGGCAGCGCGGAGAGACGCGAGTTAGCGGGCACCTGCCCCGAGCTCACCCATTGGCCGCTGCTCACCTGCTCCAAGGTGGGGGGCGGGGCGGGGCGGGGCGAGGGACCCCAGTTTGGGGGGCGGGTAAAGAAGCCAGCAGTCAGAGGCAAAAACCGGACTGGAGCCTAAACGGGGCGTAGGCCTCCCCCCACTCCCCATCCCCTCGCTACTGGCTTCTCGAGTCTCCGCCCTTTAGCTAAGTCTAGCGGCCGCACCAACTGTCTTAATCCACACGAGATCCGAAGAAGGTGCTCCGGGGCCAGGGCCTTGGGAGAAGCCCCAACCCTACTCCCCGGCGCATGACTCAGTGGAGCCATCTCTAATTCGTCCCAGGATGTTGTTTCAGTTCTTAGACAACTTGGAAATGAGAGGAGAGTGTGTGTTCAAGGTCCAACAGATAGGTTCTCCCAAGAACCAGCTCCCCACTCCCCTGGTGTCCAGGACCCTCCGGGTCACCCACTATCCGTCTCCTGGGCCGTGAAGTTTAGCGTTTCCTGGTGTTATGGGGGAGCAGCTCCAGAAAGGGGACGCTTAAAGAGGAGTCAGACCGGGGAGGTGGGAGAGGAGCCGCCAGAGCAGTCGCCCTGCAGCCCTCAAGTCTCAGTGCGTGGGACTCGGAAGCACCTTTGCCTGCCAGAGACAGCCACCGTGGCTGGCTCGCAGAGGGGCTGCCGGCCGCAGAGCAAGGCGATCCTCTTTCCTCGCCTCGACTGCTGGGCCTTCTCTGGTCGTGTGGGTCAAGTGCAGGCGACCCCGGGCCAGGCCGGGGACTCAGGGACACTGTCTTAAATTAGAGCTGGCCTAGCAGTGCACTCCATTCACAAATAGACGCACCGGCAGTCCCAGGCACGCAGCGAACGCCTGGCCTCCCGTGACCATCACTTTCCCCCACGACCGCAGAGCGTCTGATGACTCTGCTCTGGTCAGTCCCCATTTTGTGCAATAATTCCCCAGAGGAGAGAGGGCTGTTGTCAAGGAGAACCAGTACCCCGCAAACTTCTCCACCCATGGCTTCCGGGCCACAGGACAACACTGCACTGAGGCCTAGGAGGGCGCTAGGCCGTGGTGGGGAAACTGAGACCAGGACCCTGCCAGCACAGCGAGAAATGGGGACCCAAGCGCGTTCCACTCCCTCTCCGCTGTCGGGGTCACTCGGAGCGGCTAGGCTGCCGCCGGAGTGCGCGCGCAGATCCTGGCTGGGCCTCCAGGCGCCCCGAGGCCAGGAGGTCCGCGTGCGTCTGCAGGGACTCCAGGCCGGGTCTTGGGAGTGGCCCAGAGGAGCGCAGGGAGCCTGGTCCGGGAGAGCGCTCCGGGCGCCCAGTCGCCACAAAGCGGGTTAAAGTCTATTTTCCACTCCACTGCCCCGAAAAGCCCCCGCGCGCCGACGCCGTTCGGGCCCTGTCCGGCGAGGTGGGGAGGGAGCGGCGGCAGAGGGGGAGGTGAGGCCACCGCACCCTGCAGCCCTTCGTTCCGGGAAGCCCCGTGCGGCGCACCGCGGAGGTGCCCAGAAACGCCAGCGGAAGGAATCGTCGCGGAATCCGCGGCAAGCGCACTTGCGACTCTTTTGCTGGTTTCTCGGGGTCGTCCTTGCCCTTTGTGCTGGTCTTTCCCTCCCTCACAGTTCTGTCTCCGGCTCTCTTTTTCTCCTCTCTCTCGCCACCCTGCTGCTCCAGGCCGACTTTTCCCCTACTTCTTCCCCCTTCTCCTTTGCCGCATCCTCAGTCCTGGAAAAGGGGCAGCTGCACCGAGGGGGGACGGGGACCTAACATTCAGAAGGCAGGGTGCGGAGCTGAGCGGAGGCACAGGCGAGGAGAGTTTCGTTCCGCATGGAAAGAAATAACAGGAGAGCAAGGTCCCGGAAGGGACACGGGTTCCGCTGGGTGAGCGCTGCCTGGGCCTGTGCTCTGTGGAGACAGACCGAGTGCTGCGGGCGGCGAAGGAGAAGGTACAAATTGAAGCCTCCCCCAGGGCCTTGCGCCCCTAGCGGGAGATGAGCCCCACCTGTCCAGCCGCAGGCCCTCACCTTTGGGTATTGACCTCGCGCTCGCTAATTGGTCAGGTAAAGGAGCTGGGAACCTACCAGGCCATGCCTAGACTCACATCTACAGACTGCCACATCTACGTTCTTTCGTATGGCTCTGGATAGACATGGTTTTATTTAATTCAATAGACCTTCAAAATAGCGCTTTCCACATGTTGCGGTGCTTTCCAAATACTCTTACACTCAACCACCTGTCGTTATCCCCACTTTACAGGGGAAGAAACACACTGCACACGACCGGGGACTTGAGTCTGGTTTCAGCAGGGATGGCTGGCTCAGGTTCCACCCCAGTTCCACCCCCACCCCTGCCGCTGCAGCCTGCTCTCCCAAGATGGGACACTCAGGGGGCTGGGGTGCGCCGGACGTTGGGGGTTCTTATACCTTCATCCTCCCTCTGCTTTTCCTCTCCTGAGACCCCCTTCTTACGCTTTCCTCTCCTGTAGTTCCCTATTTTCCCTCCTCTCCCCTCCCTTCGCACATATTTGTCCCTAACCGGATTTCCTCTGTTGCCACTTTTCTTAGGGCCTCTTCATCTGCTGTTACTTCCCTTGAAGTTGGTTAAGAGAACTTGTTACCCTCGTGGGGGTGGGTGGGTCTCTAAGCCTTCCACTGTGTTCTGGGTCGGCAGCAATGCCCCCACCTGGCCCCAGTCTCTTCCTGTGCCGTCTCCCCTGCTTGGTTCCTGACAAAATCATACCTGTGCCTCTCCCTACCCTCTCCCCACCTCCCCCGCTAATTGTATACACAAATGCCTGCTCTCCTCACAAGGGCACAGCTGTCACTTTTACCGAACTCACCTTCGTTCCCCAACCCTTCCTCTCCACCTTTCCTGTCCTCCTTCCCAGGCTACTGAGTTTTGACCAGACCAGAAGCTGGCCATGCTACGCCTTCCTCCTGCTGGAGTGCCTCACCCTTCCCACACATCTATGGGCAGCTTGCCTTTCATGGCGCACCTGCTCACCCCTCTGGACCTCCCATCCTGACTCTGGCCCCATCAACTTTTCTCTTCCCTTCCTTTATCTGTGGAATATCCCAGGCTCAAATCCTGACTCTTCCATTTACTAATGATGACACCTGGGGCCAATAATCTTGCTTCAATTTACACATCTGTGAAATGACAAGCATGATATGGGAGCTCTGGAAGAATTAAATGACAGGATATGTGGTGCATGGGACCAATGCCTGACTCCAGAGGGGCACTTGGTAAATGTTACTGTCTCTACCTCTGCCTTTTGCCCATGTGGGAAACTTGGGAGTCATCCTCAAATCCTCACTCTCTTCCATCCTCCATCCACATCCAGTCATTCACCAGGTCTTGTTGTTAAATACATCTGAAGTCTAATCCTCTCCCTTTTCGCTTCTTTGGGCTACCTTAATTCCTCACAACCCAGTCCGACAACTCCTCAGGAAGTTCCTTTCACCACCATCATGCCACTCCGTGTAGCATTCACCTGCAGGATGGAGCTGTCTGTGCCTGCAGTCTGTCTCCCTCACTAGCCTGCCTGCCCTCCCCGCCCCACCCCTGCTGGGAGCTGTGGTGCACATCATGACCCCCAGTGGAGCCCTGGCTCGCATCGGGGGCTTGGTCCGACAACACCTCCAACCATCTCCCTTTTCCTTCCCGTCTCCTGCTTTCCTCTTCAGCCTACATTCACCGTCATGTCTCCCTGCCCTGCAAAAGTCTTTTGTCCTCATGTTTCCCTCACTCTGTTACCTTCTCTTCATCACTGTCAAACTTCTTGAATGTTTTATCCTCTCTCCAACTCCCTCACTTCCCCTGAATCAATAGGCCTTTGCAACCTGGCTTCCACACCATTAGAAAAATGGCTGTAAAAGCTTCAAAACGTTTAGTGTGGTGTTAGTGCCTTTGCTTACGGAGACAATAAGCACAACTGTATGGAGCTACTGTGAGCCTGAAGGAGTTACAATCCCCATTCACTTGGCTTAGAACATTGTCTAGCACATAGTAGGTACTTGGTAAATGTTAGCTACTGTTTTATAGAATCATGCTGTCCACTATGGAAGTGGCTGTTGTGCACTTGAAATGTGGATGGCCCAAATTAATATATTCTGTAATGTTAAATACACACCAGATGTGGAAGGTTGAGTGTTAAAAACATGAAAAATATCATCAATGTTTTCTATGTTGATTAGGTGTCATAATGATAATACAGGGGTGGGCAAAAGTAGGTTAGTAAAACATTAAAAATACATACATACATACATAAGACGAGAATAAACTCTGTATTTTGCATACTCACAACTGAAATCTACTTTTGCCAACCCCTGTATTTGGGATATATTGGTGTTATTAAGATTATTTTTATCTGTTTCTTTTCCTTTTAAATGTGGCTACTAGAATGTTTAAAATTACATATGTTTCTCCTATTGCATTTTTGTTGGGCAGAGTTGTAGAAAATACAGGTAACCCTGGACAGTGAGGGTGTGTAATGAATGCAGAGAAGGGAAAACAGATTTTATAGTTTTCAAATCCACCCTGAAACAACCGTCATAGAATTCTTGCAGTATATCCTTCCATTTTTTTCTCACTATGCTTTCCTTAAAAGGGAGAAGGGGGATCATACTATACATGGGTTTGTAACCTGTTTCTTTATTTTTATGGCCAATTGCAAGCATCTTTGTATCTCATTAAATATTCTCTGTCATTTATATCTATTAAATATCTATACTGTTTATAATTTTTCACTATTTTCAACAAAATTTTGACCAACAGCCTCATAGCCATATTATTTTTCTATATAAATGTGTTGCAGTATAATTTATAGAACTATAATTTCTGGATTTGCAATATTTTTATTATTTTGATGCATATCACCAATTTGACCTGTAGAAATGTTGTACACACTTTTCTCTCACAGGTAGAGTTTAAGACTTCTCTTCATCCTCTAAAACATTTATCAGGACTCCTTATTTCCAAATTCCAGGGGTTTTTTAAAGTCACAATTGTCTGTGGGCTCTTCAGCAACTGACTGCCTCCAACTCCCTTTCCTTATGGAAATTCTCTTCCCTGCATTTTCCTAACGGGGTGTGTGCCTGTATCTGCTGCCTCTGGGAACTTCTTCATCTTGAGAGCTTCCCTTTCTTTCGACTGTGGGCTTCCACTAGCTGTCCTGGCCTATTTTGTCTATGATCGTTTACTCCCAGGCTTCAGCCAATACCTGGATACAGACCCATAAGGGTATGAGTTTGTAATGCTAACTGCATTTTTCCCCAGATGAAGTCACCTATTTTCAAGTGCTTGTAAGATGCCTTCACGGGGGTCTCACAGGTTCCTTGGACACTCACTATACCCCCAAACTGAGCTCAGCATCTTCCCCACCAAAGCTATACCTCTCCTTGGCTCCGTCTCTTCTGATAAGGGGCTCACCTTCTGCCCCAGACACTCCGTCTCAGCCCTGAGAGGCTTCTGTGACATCTCCCTCTCAGTCACTGTCCTGCATATCCAGTTAGTCTTCGAGTCCATTTCTTTCTGTCCGCCTCACACTTCGGGCTGGTACCTTTCCCTGGTGGTTCTGTATGATCACCATTTGTGGTTTCTCCTTGTTATAATTCATCTTACACCTGGCTGCCAGATTTCTACAACGCTACTCTACCCTGTTAAAATATTTTGACACAACCGTGGAACCCGTGGCAGTTTCTTGATCTCTCTGTGACTCAGTTTTTCACCTGACATCTGGAGATAATAACAGTACCAGAGAGTTGTTGAGAGAATTAAAATGAGGTAGTTCATGTATAGCTTTTAGCACATAGTAAGCACTCAATACGCATTAACTATTAGTGTCACTACTTCAGTTAAAGTTCAAAGACCGTAGCTTGGCATTTGAGACCCTCCATGGGTCAGTCCCTACCTTTCCAGACCCCTGTCCTCTGCTTACCTGTGGGTAGCCTGCGCTGCGACCACCGGCATATATCCGGGGACTCCCGGCTTTCTGTATGTGTGCCCTACACTCCCCCCTCCAGCTCTGCTCAAAAACATTACTCCAGATGATGTGTCAGTCCAACTTCTGACAGGAAGGAAGTTGTCCAAAGGACATGAAATCAACATATAGAATGCCAACTTCATGAGAATTTCCTTACTTTGTTCATTGCTCTGTTCCTAATACCCAGAACCATTTTCCAGCATATAATAGATGTTCATTGAAGAGTTGTGGACTGAACATATGAATTGGAGGAACCTAATTTAAGACCGTTTGTTCTGAGGCAGAGTAGAAATGTAAATTTTCATCACAATAGAATGTAAAGAAGAGACCGTCCATGCTGTGAGGTTCACCGTGAACGGCGAGCTGAATGTGGGCCTCATCTTGGGAGATTTCTCCTGCGGAGCCTCTACTGATGGGAAAAGGAGCCCAGGCATATTGAACATGGAACTGACCAGCAATTGGCTACAATTTTGGGTGGGGAGGACTGTAGATTAAAAATTTCCAGTGCGTCTCTCTATTGTAAGATGTGTGATCTTGGAGCAAATATCTCTTGCTTCTGGGAAGACCACTTCAATGGATGCTTTGTTTTAACAAAAATAAGGCAAAGACAATTGTTTTTTTTTTTTCAGCTCTAAATTTTTTATTTGATTTTTAAAATTTTTTTAATTACAGTTTATTTTCAATATTATCTTGGATTAGCTTCAGATGCACAGTACAGTGGTTAGACAATCATGTACTTAACAAAGTGATTCCCCCCCCCGCCCCTGGACTTCCAGCACTTACCTGGCACCATACGAAGCTATTGCAACATCATTGCCTGTATTCCCAATGCTGTACTTTACATCCCTGTTTTGTAACTACAAAGTTACAAAGTGACAAATTGTACTTCTTAATCTCTTCACCTTTTTCACCCGGACCCCCCCAGCTATCAGTCTGTTCTCTGTATCTATGAGTCTGTTTCTATTTTGTTGTTCATTTATTTTGTTCTTTAGATTTTGTATGTTAGTGAATGGTATTTGTCTTTCTCTGTCTGATTTATTTCACTCAGTATAATACCCACTAGTTCCATCCATACTGTTGCAAATGAGATTTCATTCTTATGGCCAAGTAATATTCCATTGTGTATATGTACAATCTCACCACTTTTTAAACCACTCATATGTTGATGAGTATTGGGGTTGCTTCCATACCTTGGCTATTGTAAATAATACTGCAGTGAACATAGGGGTGCATATATTCTTTCAAATTCGTGTTTTGGGTTTCTTTGGCTATATACCCAGAAGTGGAATTGCTGGGTCATAGGCTGTTCCGTCTTTTAATTTTTGAGGACCCTCCATACTGTTTTCCACATTCCCATCAACAGTGTACTAGGGTTCCCTTTTCTCCACATCCTCAAAACACTTGTTATTTAATAGCTTATTGAAGATAAACATTCTGACAGGTATGAGGTAATAACTCATTGTGGTTTTATTTTGCATTTTTTCTAATGATTAGTGATGCTGAGCATCTTTTCATATGTCTCTGGGCCCTCTGTGTGTCCTCTTTGGCAAAGTGTCTATTCAGGTCCTCTGCCCATTTTTAATTGGAGTGTTCATTTTTCTTTTTTGTTGTTGTTGTTTTGGGGGGTTTTCTTTTGTTTTAAGTGGTGTGAGTTCTCGATAAGTTTTGGATATTAATCCCTTATTGAATGTGTCACTGGCAAATATCTTCAACCATTCAGTAGGTTATGTTTTCATTTTGATGATGGTTTTCTTTGCTGTACAAGATCTTTTTAGTTTGATGTAGTCCCAATTGTGTATTTATTTGCTTTTCCTGACATAGTTCCTGCCTGAAAAGATATGTCAGAAGAAATATTGTAAGAGAAATGTCAGAGATTTTACTGCCTATGTTTTCTCGTAGGAGTTTTATGGTTTTGAGTCTTACATTTAAGTCTTTAATCTATTTTGAGTTTATTTTTACGTATGGTAGAAGAAGGTGGTCTAGTTTCATTTTTTGCATATATCTGTCCAGTTTTCCCAGCACCACATACTGAATAGACTGTCTTTACCCCATTTATGTTCTCACCTCCTTGCCATATGTTAATTGACCATATAGGCCTGGACTTATTTCCGGGATCGTTATTCTGCCCTGTTGATCTGTGTGTCTGTTTTTATGCCAGTACTGTGCTGTTCTGGTTACTATGGACTGGTTCTTCAACAGGCAATTAGAGATCCCGTGACTCCCTCTCCTGCATAGCCACATAAATGCCTTCTCTATAATAGATGCTATCTTTGCTTCAGAGAAATGTTTTTCCAGAGAAAAACACTTCAGAGAAATGTTTTTGAACTTATGGATCTAAGGTGCTCTGTCCCTGATAAGCAGGGCCCTTTCCTGGGAGTCGTGGATATGTTCTCATTCAAATGGAAAACACAGAACCAGAAAAGGAAGGGCAGGGAGACCTCTCTCCTTCACCCCTACTGGTAGAGGGGTCTTCGCCAGAATTGCCCAAGCCATCTTGAGCTATTGAAACTTAGAGTTTCAGTCCAGAAGGAATCCCAGGCTTTGGGAAATGTACTCATGTCAGATGATTATGTAGTGGACCGGCCCAGGAGGACTCTAGGCAGGGTCAGCCCCTGGGAGTTTTGGAGTGAACATGAGGACTTGCAGGCATCCTGCGAGGCAACGGAAGGGGCTAGCTGGAAAGGGTGTACTTAGAGAGCAGGTGAGATTTGGGCCAGAGCTGGGAGATAACCTCTGCTCCCTCAAACTAGAGAGGCTGGTCCTATGAAAGGGAGAAGCCGGTTCCTGCTGTCACATGGATCATGGGTCAGGCTGTGAAAAACTAATCCCTTTGGGGTAGCTCAGTGTCAGGACACCAGTAGACTCTTCTCTACCTGACTGGGTGTTCTGCCAACCTGCTCACCTGCCCTCCTTCCCAACCGCCCACTCACACAAATTTGTTTGTTCATATCTGGATCTGAACAGCTATGCATCACTGAAAACCCACATTTCTCACTCCCCTTCAGTTGTCCAGAAATTTGGCTGGGAGCGTTTGTGGATTCTTTCTTTGTTAGTGCAACAATCAGACACAATGTTGCATTTGTTTCTTTTTTTTTTTTAAGATTTTATGTATTTATTTATTTTTAGAGAGGGAAGGGAGGGAGACAGACAAAGAGAGAGAAACATCAATGTGCGGTTGCTGGGGGCTGTGGCCTGCAACCCAGGCATGTTCCCTGACTGGGAATTGAACCTGCGATGCCTGGTTCACAGCCTGTGCTCAATCCACTGAGCTATGCCAGGCAGGCGCGTTTGTTTCTAATAATACTTTAGACTAGGTGTCCAGAGAGCCTTCCCAGCATAGCACCTAAGACTCCTTTTTATTACATTCCAACTTTGTAATTATAAAAATTTCCAAACATACATAAAAGTGGACAAAGTTGTATAATGAACACCCATATACCCTGTTACCTAGGTTTTACAATTAACATAAAAAAATTTTTTTTTTGCTTCATTTCTTTTTCTCTAAAGTATTTTAAAGTAAGTTGTAGTCATCATGGTGTTTCACCCTTAAATATCACACTAAGAATCTCTGTGGGAAATAACTTTTTAAAAAACTAAGACTTTTTATTATGTGAAATTTCAGACATACTTTGTAGGGAGAATGGTTGTAATTAATCTCCACATGTGTATCACTCAACTTCAATGATCAATCTTTTGCCAGTCCTAAAAACATCTCTGTGAAGGATGGCTGAGCTGGCAGAAGAATAAGGAAAAATTCTCAATTGCTCAGAAATAATAGAAAGCTTGAATTGGGATAAGGACATGAGCGCTGAAGCTAGAGTTTGTGTTGGAACAAATCCTAATTCCCTGGTGGCCCAGGCCTGGATTTTAAGGGGCACAGTGAGAGGGGTGGGGAAAGCCTGGGACAGGAAGTCAGGTCAGAGATCCCTGGACGGTGACATCTTCACTGAGCAAAGGAGTAAAATACCACAGAAGGAGGCGGCAGACATAAGCGTCTGCCTCAGTCCTGACCCTCTGTAGAAGGAGAGGACCCACGGCCGTTTTCTCGAGCGTCCCTGACTACAGCCCCACTTCGCTGGGGTCCAGGGCCAGAAGTTTTAGGAGGCCCTGAAAGATTTCAAGCTGAAAATGTAGTATCCCCTGGAAGAAGCAAACAAGCGTATTTATTCCTCTTCTTTTGGGGAGTACACCTGAAAGCCAAACTTCAAGTAACCCCCAGACAAAGTTTCAAGAAATATAAGCTCACAATCAAAAATCACAAAATACGCCCTGGCTGGCGTAGCTCAGTGGATTGAGCGCGGGCTGCGAACCAGGCATCGCAGGTTCGATTCCCAGTCAGGGCACATGCCTGGGTTGCAGGCCATGTCCCCCAGCAACCGCACATTGATGCTTCTCTCTCTCTCTCTCCCTTCCCTCTAAAAAATAAATAAATAAAATCTTTAAAAAAAAAAAAAAAGATGACACAATCTCAATAAGGTTGAGGGGTGGGAGGACAGTGAATAGATCAGCTTAACTTTTGAAAAAAAAAAAAAATCACAAAATACACAGGGAAACAAACAGAAGAGTTAGCAGAGACCATAAACTGCAGACTCAGACCTGCGGAGACAGCATATATTAGGGTGATCAGATTTAGAATATGAAATAATTCTATTTAATATGGTTTTAGAAAGAAAAGAAAAGATAGCATTAAAAAGAAACTTAAAATACCTAGCATGGGAGCAAAAAACAGTACAATTTTGGAAACTTATTTGACAGTTTTAAATAAAATTAATATATACTACCCTTTCTACCCTTGGTTATATACTTAAGAGAAATGAGTGCATATATGCACAAAAAGGCTTTATTCCTAATCACCGAAACCTGGGAACAGATCGCATGCCCATCAACAGCAGGATGAATATGTAAGTTGTTCGAGTCACATGTCGGAATGCAATAAAAAATGAACAAATGGGTACATACAACGTCATGGGTAGATCTCAGACACACTGCTGGGGAGAGCAGACAGACACAAAAGGGTGCCTGAAGTACGATTCCACCCATGCGGGACTGTAGAAACAGGCAGAATTCACCTATGCTAATAGAAGCCAGAATAATGGTTACTTTTGAGGGGTTATTGACTAAAAAGTGAAACATTTTGAATTCCTGTAACTGTTCTACATCTCCATTTGGGTGGTGTTTGCATGGAGGTACCTGTATGTAAATATTCATCATGACAGACACTTCATATTTAAACATTTTACAGTACGTAAATCATACCTCTATATAAACAAAAGGGATTCAGCCAAGTTGGAAAAGTACTGAAGAGAAATATAAACTATCATTACTGATATTAAAAACTCAATTTTTAAAAGGATTTTATTTATTTATTTTTAGAAAGAAGGGGAGGGAGGGAGAAAGAGAGGGGCAGAAACATCAATCTGTTGCCTCTCACCACCTCTCCCCTGCCCTCTGCCCCCACCGCAACAGGGTACCGACCCGCAACCCAGGCTTGTGCCCTGACTAGAAATCTAACTGGTAACATGTCTGTTTGCGGGACAACCCCAGTCCACTGAGTCACAGCTGTCAGGGCCAGAAACTTAATTTATAAGAAATTAGCAGATTAGACATAGAAGAAAAAAGCCCTCATTGACTGGAAGGTCTGAATAGTTGCAGAAATGCAGCAGAGAGAGAGGCAACAATGTAAAAGTTATCAAAAGACTAAGAGCTATGGAGGTTTGTGTTTGAGGCAGCGTATCTGACCGGATTTCTGGATGGAGAGAACAGAGACGGGAGGGGACAGGCTACATCTGAAGAGCTAAGGGCTAAGAATTTTTCAAAATAGATGAATGACACCAATTCTTAGATTAGGAAAGTCCATCAAATTCCAACACGATGAAAAACAGAAACCCATATATATACAATATAATTGCAGAATGCCTAAGAAAAAGAGATCCTTTGTAGGGGGGAGATAATAATCTGTAAGAGCAAACTGATGACAATTAGGCTGACAAGAGACTCAATAGTGGATGCCAGAAGAAAGTGGGATATATCTTCAAAGCAATGAGAGAAATTGGCTTATAATCCATAATTGTATTTCTAGCAAAATGATGTTTCAAAAACAAGAGTGAAATTTATACATATTCAGAAAAATTTTTAAAAGAATAATTGTACCAAACAACCCTCACTAAAACAATTGCAAGTAGAGGGAAAATTATTGCAGAAAGAAAGTCTGAGATGAAAGGATAAATGGTGAGTAAAATTAATATAAATAAATATTGACTGATTCAGAAATGGGCAAAGGACTTGAATGGACATTTCCTCAAAATATATATACAAATGGGCAATGAGCACGTGAAAAATGCTTAATATCACTAATTGTTAGGGAAATGCAAGTCAAAACTTCAAAGAGACAATTCCTTGCACCTGTTAGGGTGGCTACTACCAGGAAACAGAAAAGAACCAGTGCTGGCCAGGATGTGCAGCAACTGGAACCCTCGGAGAGTGTGCGAGAGACCACACAATGCCATAGCCACTGTGGAATAAAAGTAGAAGTACCATTTGATCCAGAAATTCCACTTCTGGGTACATACCCAAAGGAATTGAATGCAGAATTTTGAAGAGATATTTCTACATCTATACTCATTGCAGCATTATTCCTAACAGCTAGAACATGGAAGCAGGCCAGGCATCCATGGACGGGCGAACAGACGAACAACGTGTGGTATGTGCCTGCAGTGGAAGACTACTTGGCCTTCAAAGGACACTCTGACGTGTGCCACAGCATGGATGGGCCTTGAGGACATTGTGCTAAATAAAATGAACCAGTCACAAAAAGATAAATATTGTTTGATTCCAGTATTTAGAATAGTTGAAATGACAGAGACAGAAAGTAGAATCGTGGTTGCCAAGGAAAGAGGGTGTAGTTATTGGAATGTGGAATACTAATGGGCATAGAGTTTTAGTTCTGCAAGATGAAAAGAGTTCAGAAGATGGATGGTGATGATGGTGGCACAAAAATATGAGTGTACTTAATGCCACTGAACTGCACATTTAGAAATAGTTAAGATGGCATCCTGGCTGGTGTGGCTCAGTTGGTTGGGGTGTCACCCCACAGTTGAAAGGTTGTAAGTTTGATTCTGGTCAGGGCACATGCCCAGGTTGTGAGTTTGGTCCGGGCAGGGACAGGAGGCAACTGACTGATGCTTTTCTCTCACACCAAGGTTCCTCTCTCTCTAAAAGCAATGGGAAAAAATGTCCTTGAGTGAAGGATTAAATAAACAAGTGAATGAATGAAGAGTTCAGATGGCAAATTTTATGTTATGTGTATTTTATCACAATAAGAATAAGTTAAAAATAAATATGTAAATACAAAATAAATAAATAAAATGATGACAATAGAAAGTAATGTGTGTCTTTTAAAATAGATCTTTTTTGGCAAAGCTAAAACTTAGAAACTCCCTCCAAATAAAAATATTGATTGTAGAAATAAAATAAACCCTCAATGTTGCTGTATAATTTGTGGGACTAAAAAACTAAATAGTGAACAATAGTACATAAGTTGAACCATATATTTTTTTGAAGGAAGGTTAAGATAGAGTTCAGTTTATTCCAAGTTAAATATACCCAATAAAATGTCTGGGGTAACCACCAAAGAAGTAGAAACAGGGTATTACTTACAAATTAGTAAAAGAAAAAAAAGTAAAATCTTAAAAGTCTAGACCCTGGGCTCCCAGCAGGTAGCTCGGTCGGTTAGAGCATGGCCTTGGCGTGCCAAGGTCGTGGGCTCCATCCACCATCCAAGCACACACAAGAATCCAGGATGGGTAGAGGGATCTAAACAGGACAAGTCAATGTTTCTCTCCCTCAAATCAATAAATACAATTTAAAAAAAAATCTAGGCTGAACGATAACTACATAATAATGAAATATTTTCTAAAAGCTATAGTCAGTGGAAAAACCTCACAATCCACTGTTTCTAGGCTATGACAGCAGTATGCCATTAGGCTGAAAGAGCCCTGCTTTGGGACATTAATCTGGTTAGAAAATAACTGAGAAAACATGGAAAGTGTCATAACAAGAAGTGTTAGAGAATCTGTCATTGGCATTCTCTTCCTGGAGATGGAACGCAATCGCTGAGCAATTCTAAATAAATACTTAAATCACAGGAATTTTAAAAAATGATGTCAAAACAAAAGTTTGAGTCCCTATTTTTCACAAAAATTTCCAAGAGTTTGCCATCAAATGGTGATGCCAATAGCATTGTGAGGAGTAATCAAGTATGTCACCATCAAGAGTTAATCAGAATTGACATGAGGGTTGGTGTGGAGTCACACATTTCAAGCCAAGATTCTGCACATGCTTTGAAATTGTTGAAAGAAAGTAATAGGCCTTATCAGTCCAAACCTACTTTCAAAATACAAAAACTTCAAGGTGAATTAAAATATTCCCTTAAGACCTTTTTAACCAGATTGCTGAGGGATGGAAGAGAGCATTGTTAAAGATACGCTATTCTGTTACTCGTTCTAGTTGTTTTGCTAACAGAAATTCAGGAAGAAAGAGCAATTAAAATGAAAAAAATCCCTGGGAAATTTCAGAAAACCAGAAAAAAATGTGCAATGCATTTTGGAGTCAACATCTACTTTTTGGTGACATCGCTTTTTATAAACTACACTGATTAATTGAAACCTTGTAAGGAAAGTAGAATGTATCTAAAGTTAAAAATATTTTATTTCTGAAAAAAACTGTGTCTATTAAGGGTATAGGGAATCTAATTTGTGAACAAAGGCAAGTATTTTTTTTTCTAAGTGGTGTAACTACTTTTATTAACTAATAAACCAGCTCATCTATTAGCAACACATCTATTAAAATTTTCTCCGACCCATCCAGTTTACTTCATACTGTTCATCCTTTAAAAAAAAGTTGAGATGTATAATGTATTCATGATTTTTTTCACTTTGGTAATTAGAAATTAAAGTTTTCCTCACAATGCACCTTTTCTTCCCAAACATGTTCAGTGACTTTTTGTTGTTGACTTTAAGGGAAAGAGCAAATGCTAAGGCAAGTATTTTGGGTTGGAAATAAAAGAGAAATATAAAGAGAACTTACAACTAATTTCAGTGCGTTTCTACAAGCTGTGCAAACTCACTTTGAAACTTGGGCAGATGACTTAACCTTTGAGTGCCAGTTTTCTTTTCTGAGGAAAGGAACTGAATCACAGAACCTGCCCTACAGTCAGTCGGGAGGATTTAGTGAATGTGTGTGTGTGTGTGTGTGTGTGTGTGTGTGCGCGCGCGTGTATGTATATATGCATATATATAATATATGTAAAGCACTTATGCACTTAGAATAGTGTGTGGCACACAGCAAGCATTTAGAATTATTAATGGGAAAATTTAAAATGAACATTGTCTTCATAAATTACTCAGGAGATAACGATAAGACAACAGTGTAACGATGCCAAACTCAGCCCATGCGAGGTTCCTGCGGAAAGTGCCCAAGAAGGTCTTAACTAAGCAGATGTTCACGGAGGCCACGGGTCTGGATAAGATCACTGGGAGACTCTTGCACCAGATTATTATGGAAGCTGAATTTAATAAAATTCATGGCTATGTCTGCATGGGAGCTGCTGACACAAGTGCAAGATTTAATGTTGTTGCTGCAACGTTTATGGAGGCCGAGCCAAGAGCTTCATACACACGTTGTCACGCACGTCTTGGAGATTTAATGGTGTTGAGGTTTGTCGGATATGAAAGAACTCTGCAGTGATTTCAGCACTGTCAATTCATTGTACGATACTATTCATGCCTCTCTGAAAAGCTGGCCAATTTTCAAAATGTTCGTAAGTGGAGTAAAGGCACAACATACAGGAAGCTCCAAGGTTGCTGGAGACATGTTGGATTGCTGGTTGTGACTGAGGGACTTCTGCACACGACTCGAACGTGGAAAGTCGTGGCAAGCTACTCTTGAAACACACAGGTGGCTGGGACAGCGAGGTCTTGGCTGACTTTGGTCCCCATATTTAAAATTACCTTTTGTTTACAAAATTTAAACAATAGGATAAGCATTGAGGGCAATATTTTTTTTTTCCTCAAGAGCTTCTAATTGCTGCCCTGACTGGTATGGCTCCGGTGGGCTTTGTCTTGCAAAGCCAAAGGCCAGGTTTGATTCCTGGTCAGAGCACAAGCCAGGGTCGCAGGTTCTGTTCCTGTTGAAGCACATGTGCGAGGCAACGGCTGGTGTTTCTCTCCCCGTCCTCCTGCGCCCCCTCTCCCTAGAAACAAACAAACAAACCAACAAATAACGAGCTTCTTGTTGAAACTTAGACATTTTTTCTCTTTGCCATCAAAGTTTAAAAGTAGAGTTTTATGGTTTGTCAGTTGAGAGAAGTGATAAATATTTCAAAATCATTTGGGAGATCATAGAGAAATTACACCAAAGAGTTATACCCAATAGTTTCGAAGTTGAAAAAATTATCTTAAGGAAAAAAAATTCATGGTAATTCAGGTAGTGCATTTCCGTAATTACATCAGAAAAACAATTTATAATATATTTTTCCAATAAATGATAGTCATATTACTAAGTTTGTCTTTTCAGAAAGCAATGACAACAAAATGAAAGAAATTTTAGAAACACGGTTTCATGGAACAGTGTATTAAATGAAGAAACAGCTAATCACGTGCAAGAATTTTCAGAGTACCCGCCCACCACGCCCCACCTACTGCACCCATACCTCCATATACCCCCGAGGTCCTGGGGGAGCCACACGGCCCTCCTCCTGGCCGCAGTTGATGGGATTGAGGCGGTCAATGCCTGTGAGCTTGCCTTGGTGTGGGGCTGGGCTCAATCTCAAAATGAGATTCTCAGGCATTTGAGCTAAGTGACTCAGAGGAAAGTGACACCCAGTAGTGGACAGGGTTGCAGACAGTGCAGCAAACCAGGGAGGAATGGGTAGTTCCTGGAGACCCTGATGAGTGAGCTTCCAAGGGAGCCCAGGGTAGCGGCCCTGCAGAGAGGCCCTCCTGGCTTCAGTCTGAAGCCTGCTGAACACAAGGTCAGGAGCGCAGCTTTTCCATGGCGCTGCCCTGCCTGCGTTTGTCACCCCCGAGCAGCTTCGGAGTCCTCGAGACTCATGGTTCTTAGGTGTTGTTATCGCATGTCCCCCTGCAGATGCTCACCAGACTCCTTAGGAAATGGATGAATTTGCATAAGAGGACAGTTGGGAAATCCAGCCAGGCGAAGGTGGTGATGAGTGTGGGAAGGACTTCAGGAGAGGACTCTTACTGGGGCCCAGAGTATTGTTACATCAGTGTCTGGGAAGTCTCAGCAGCCTGGTGTTGAGGACAGGGGCCTGAGCATGCAGACACTCGTCCCCGGGAAACTAGCTCATGACCCCAGAACCTCAGTCCTGGCGCCTCGGACATCTGTCTTCTGGCCTCACCCACTCCTCTCTTACAGACCACAAGCCAGCTGGCCACCCGGTGTGCTGTCTCCCCACACCATGCCCATTCTCCCCTCAGTGCTTTGGCTCACAAGGTTTCTGCCACCTAGCTGGATGTCCTCCTCTCCACCAATGCCAACTCTCAACCTACAAAGCCTGGTCTAATCTCACTTGCTCTGGGCAGCCCTTGTCACCCTCCCCAGCTAAAGTTTGCCTTTTAGAGTCTTCAGGCCACTTACATTGTGTACTCAGGAATGGGATGTGGCAGGGACCTGGGTCTCCCTGAGACCATGATGTAAAAGGAACAACACGGCAGCCCCTGTCCTTGGTTCCCACACCAGAAATTCAGGCTCTCCTCACTCTCTACTTGCTTCATTCTATGGCCCACCACTCCAAGGAGAAAGGAGGGTCAGAAGAGGTTTCTTCCTCCCACATCCGCGTCTGGATTTCTAGTAATGCTGATCCCTGTCCAGGGTGCCTCTGGTTTCAGCTGTTCTCTCTCCTGCTTCTCCCAGGCTCTAGACCACCACTCACCCCACTCAGCCCTGGGGACACCCTGTCTCTGCCCCAGGCTGTGGTATCAGTTCAGGGGCCCTGCCCCTGGCAGCCAACCTCCCTTTAATAAGCACGTTAGTGCCCAGGTGTGAGGAGCCCAGGATTCATCATAAGCTGGGCGAGCATCCTGTTATCTTAATGAGCTGGCTGGCTGGCTGCTCTTCCGGGGACCCTTGTTTCTCCAGGAACTACCCACTTTGTCCCCTTGGCTGCACCACTGGGTCGGCCCTGCTCTTCCCAATCTGCCGCTGAGCCGCCACGCGCAGCTCCGGCTTCAGTCTTGCTGCCCCCGTGCACCGTCCTTAGCGCTGATGCCATGGTTGGTGGACTTTCTGGTTTCTCAGATGTGAGCCACAAAAAAGGCCAGGACATGCTAAGGCCCACCTTGCATCCTTCAGCTCAGTCTGCCCTTCCTCCAGGAAGCCTGGCCACTCTAACTCACTTGCATCTTCTGTTGTCTCCCAAATGATGCTACTGAAGGTAAGAATGCTTGTCATGGTGTGAGTGAGACCTCCAGGGGACACAGGCCATGCCAGAGCATGAGTAAAACAGTAGAGATTTAGTAGAAACTTAAAACAGCAGAACTACATTTTCTTTGAACATCGGCCCTCCCTCCCTCCCTCCCTTCCTCCCTCCCTCCCTTCCTTCTATTACACTTTCTTCTTATTACCAAGGAAATGCACATTTACTATTGATTTTTTTTCAAAATACAGGAAAGTGAAAAGAGCAGCATAAAAATTCTTCAAAATCCTGCCACTCAGATATCATTATTTTAAAGCCTTACTGTTATTTCCAGAGGCCTTTCCCCTTACAGCAAGACTATAGTAAAACTTTAACTAATGAAATAGTCCTACCTGAAAAAAATTCTCACAATTATTAATATGAATAATAGCTAATGTTTAATGAGCTCTTTCTAGGTACAAGGCACTAGTCTAAGACTTTTCATGCATTATTTTGCTTAATCCTCTCGACCCTAGAGATGGATGCTCTTTTTAGCTCCACATAACTGATGCGGAAATGGAGACACAGTGTCAGCAGGCGGCAAAGCTTCAACTTGAATCCAGGCAGGTGAGAACCGACTCAAGCACTTGGCAGTGTTAAATTTTTGATGTACATATTTGTGGTCTTTTAAAAAGAGCATAAACTAACATGGACTCTTTTTGTTTCTTTGTACAAATATATTCTGAAAAATTTTTAAGTAATATAGTCATACTTTATATTGTTCGAGTGGTATATTTGTGCTAGAGAAAGTGAAAAAAAATACAGATGATTTAAAAGAGGAAAACAAAAATCGTTTGTAATCCTCCCACCCCCAAGACTGCCATTTCCATTTGGGAGTTTGCCCTCCATTTCTGGAATGAATTTAGGGTTAGGATGTAGATACTGCCATTCTTAGACGGGGCAATCTCATCCAGAGAGTCCTTTGATGAGCTGGGAATCCCGTGAACATTCGGCAGTTGGGTGTACACTGGAGGGTATGATTTATATTTGAAAGCTTGAAGACCGCTTCTGTCAGATGCAGGTGAGGCAGGTCGTGGGATGCAGCATCAAATGCTTCAGGGTCTTTGCAGACTCTGCCTGCGTTGCAGTGGCAAGGGAACTGGGCCAGGGGTCAACGGTGCTGGACTCTCCGCCTGAGATGCTTGAGCTGGGAAAGTCATTTTCTGCCTGAACCTCAGTTTCTTCATCTGTACAATGAGCTGCTACATTTCTGTGGAGCTTCATCTCTGGGTTATCTGCTGCATTTTGGACGATTCCTGACACGGTTCCCACCCAGCTCTGGCAGGAAACACAGAGGGCTGGCATTGTGAAAGAAGCCAGGGTCAGGGAACACCAAAGGCTTACTGACGCCCAAAAGAGGGTGCGAGCTTTATTTTCCTGAGGGCTGGGCCAGCCGAGCCGATTAGGGGCCCCCGAGCAGCTGTGGGCCCAGGGAGGCCACTGGGAGTGAGGGGATTCAAATGGTTCTTTCCCACCCTCTCCCCCACCAGCCTGCTCTGTGTAAAAATTCCAAACTCCCAATCAAACGCCCTTCTCTTTTCTCCTTTCATTCACCTGCCCATCTTCCTCTCCTCTTCTCTCCTTTTTCTATCCAAACTCATAATTAATCGCTCAAGGCAAAAGTAATGAATGTTAATTGGCCATCTGTAGGAAGACTAATTAAAATCTACCACGCTGGGGTTTCAAACATACCTATAGCAACGGAGTGAATCGGGAATGAGGCGAGGAGGGACTGAGGTAACAGCTGAAAGACTGCAAAACACCATTGGGCTTAGGTGTGAGGGAACAATGCCAGAGCGGCCGAGATGCTGGAGAGAGGGAGGGAGGGAGGAAGGGAGGGAGGGCCGCGAGAGGCTTCCTCGGTTTACTCTCACCCCAGCCGGGCCTGCGTTGTGTCGCTCTTCTATGTTATGTTTAACAAACACGTTTGCACACTTCCTTTTCACTGGACGTGGCTTAAGGGGTGGCTGGAGTTTGTTGACACACTTGTTGTCCCACAGTCACACACCCAAACACGCCCACTTACCCAGGAACACCTGCACCACATCAAAATCACACCCAGACAGACAGACACACACTGGTTAAATCGCACGCACAGCTTTGTGCGGGTTCACCTTGCAGGGAAGTACCCTGTCTCAGGTGTGCATGTGTACTCCCAGCTATAGACTGAGAGCAACCAAGGGACCCAGGGTGGGACTGCAGACAACCACACGTGATCGCAGGTGTGCACACTGTTGCACGCATTCATGGCGTAAACACACAAACCCACTGCCGTTCAGATATTCATGCAGATGTGCGCTCGCAGCAGTTTGCCCCTGCACTCACTGTCACACAGCGGTCTCACAGGCATGCACCTACAACTGCACACCCAAACCCGCATTTGTGTGCGCACGCTGTTATCAGGCAGTTTCGCATCAAAACTGTTACACATAGGTACACACAGAATTACACAAGCCCCCGCCCAGGCACAAACACTGTTAAAGCACCTGTGTGGTTAATGTTAATGCTAAGGTGGCAAAGAATATCACACACACACACACACACACACACACACACACACACAGAGCTGGGGCCTAGGACAGGCCCATGTGTGGTTCACATACACCCATACGTGTGTACACAGAGACCCCAGCCCCAGGAGGGAGCACACCCCAATGACAACCTTTCACCTTCCCCAAAGGACAGGGATCAAGCCCTAGGTCTGTGGGTGCAGGACTCATCTTCTCTCCTAGATCACCCTGCTTCGAGCAACATGAGAACCCACAGCCTGCCTAGAATGTCCCGCCCTACCTCAGGGCAGAAACAGTGGTGGATCTGAAGGGAGTGAGAGAGAAGGCCTGGGGGTTGGGACGGGCTTCCAGGAGGCTGGGCCGGGGTGAGGCGGCCAGCCCGAGGGGTGGGTCGCAGGGCCTCTGTACCCTCTGCCTCTGGAGAGGGCCAGTTCTGTGGGTTGGAGGAGGCTTGGCCTAGGTGGGTGTGGCATTGTGGAAAGGGCCCTGGCAGAGGGGTTGGGTCCCTTTGGTCAGGGTCCCTGTTTTCTCCTACTCAGAGTGCGAAGTGAAGGGACTTTCTGGACAGTTCTGGGACCTCGTCCTCATTGCTGTGAACTCTCATTATGAGCAGCTTAGATGGAAGCAGGTGGGAGAGCAAATGCACAAAAGAACTTCCTGAGATGTGGGAGATGAAAACCTGGAAAGGGGCACCAGAAAGAAAGAGCTCAGGGTCCTACCCAAGGATCCTTACAAGAAAAGTTTAATTAAACAGTTGCTGCCCCTGGGCTTTGTGCCGAACCCCTCTGTGCTTGGAGGCTCAGGGTCTGAGGTTGTCAGACCTCTACAACCCAGGGTCAGTGCCGTAGGCTCATCCTCAGGTTTGCTGGGAAAACAGCTGGGAGAAGAGCAGGCCAGAGGAGGGCAATGTCCTCAGTGCCACCAGAGGGACCTGTGTGCCGGGTGCCTCACTAGGAGTCAGGAGCCAGACACAGAAGGAATTCTCAGCTATAACAGGCAGGATGCTAAAAATCCCTGATGCCCCAGGAGTGACCAACAGACACCAGGCCAGGTGCTCCTCCCCTCCCTCTGGGATCCAGGTGGCCTGGCTACTTTACATCCCCACCTGACAAGTGAGAAGACCCACTGCTCTGATTACCCCGGGCCACTTGGCTGTAAGTGACCAGGCCAGCCCGCAGAAGCTGAGTCCAGTGAGCTGGCTCTTAATGCTGGGCAGCCCCTGGGATTTCCCGGTGCAGGGCAGGAAAGAGCGGCACCTGGTTCTCCGGGTGTGGACTTCCTGGAGAGCCTCCAAGCCCTTGGGGATCTCCCTCTGCCCCCACCAAGGCCTCAGAATTCTCTGGGAGGAACAGACACGCACACACACACTCTCACACTCTCACACACACACAATCCTATGACAGCTTCTACATTTGGAGCTGACAGATGTGCAAGGTAACAGCTCGGCACCGCCTGTGCAGCTGAGGCCCTGCGTCAAGAGCGGGATTATTTCCAGAGAGGCTCAGAAAGGCTGCATGAGCACACACCCGGTTGTGTGTGAGTGTGTGTGTGAGGAAAACGTGTATGAGTGTGTGAGTGTATGTGGTTCCTCCTGTGATCTTTCTCCTTCCATTGAAATCTGTCTCTCTTACTATATTTTCTTTTTTAAAACTTATTTATTGAATATATCAGGGTGACATCAGTCAATAAAATTACATAGGTTTCAGGTGTACAGTCCTATAACACATCATCTGTGCGTTGTATTGTGTGTTCACCTCCCCAGACCATGGCGTTCCGCCAGTGTTGGAGAGGGGTCAGCTGCTGTCCTCTGTCTTACTGTATTTTCCTATCTTTCTGTTGCTGTCTGTTTTCCCGCCTGCGTTGTCTGTTTCTCTATCTCCTCTCACTGTCCTGCTCCCCTGCGTGAGTCTCATGTTTGTGATAGGCCTGGAAGGTGGAGCCCCCGAGGTTCAAAAGTAACTTTCTTCTCCCTTATTTCCTCCTTTCCCCCAACCCCTCCCTGAAAATAGAAGTCCGGGGTTCTCCTTTTTCACACTAAGGGCAGATAGGGCTGAGGGAGAGTGCCTGAGGATGGGTGACACGGGAGACAAAGAGCAAAGTAGGGGAGTCCTGCTGGGAAGTAACAATAATTCTGGGGTGGGGTGGGGTGGGGAGCTGGGCTCTACTTCAGAAGTCAGGGACAATATCCGGGCTTGGCTCTGCCTCCCAGCACTGTAGGTGGGCAGAAGGACCTCGAGATTGGGGTGGGGGACCAAGGATGGCCACTCCATCCTGTCCTCAGCCCTCCTTTCACCCTTCTCCAGCTGGCCCAAGGCCCAGAGTGATTCCTTAGTGAACTTCCCTGCAAGCTACCCAGTGGCCTGGCCCATTCCCCACCTCCCCCACACCCCGGATCACTGAGAGATTCGGTGGGGACTGGTGAGGTATCACCCCATGGGGTCCCCATTCTAGCAACCTCCCTGTCACCACACAGACCCTACTGGTGAGGGAGCACAGCTGAGCAGTCTTGGACATGTTACACAGAAGCATGCATGTGCTGTATGACTGAGGTTTATTAGACACATGTTAGTGCAGGAGGCCGTGTCCTGTGGGGAGTGGCTGTGGTTCCTGGGAAGGAGGCTGAGGGCAGTTCCCTAGAGTCTAGCTCCCTGAGGTGAGTCATGGGGAGACGCTAAGATGGAGCATGACCTAGGGTGTGGTTCCGAGTGAGGAGGAAGGAGCAGCTGGGCACTTCCAGGCTTGGCTAACAATGGGCCCAAGCACCACACCAGCCTGTGTTGTGTTCAAGGGACAAAGGACAGGAATTGGGGAGGGGCATCTGACCAGCCTAGTCCCAGCTGGTCATGCTCAAGGACAGGGGTGCTGGAGGTCCCTGGGGTGGGCCTGGAATATTCTTTGTACTTTCCTGCTCCTCACAGGCCAGCTGCTGGCCCGCAGCTCAGGGGCATTAAACACAAAACCAAAACATCACCCAGCTCACTCATGCCAAAGACAAAGAGAAACCTTGTTTGTCTTTTGGCTAATCTGAGGCCCTGCTCGACCCAGCAGCTGGGCTCTGGGCATGTGCAGGCATGTATTGTGTGTACTTGCATGTGCCCCTGTGTGTAGTGGCCAAGGCCAGGCCATGCATTCTGGGAACACAGACTGTTAACCCTCTGGTGGGTGCCTGATCGTGGCCTTGAGCCTGACAAGAATGTCTCCCTGCCCCAGTGGTGTAGGACCTGGAGAGGCCGAGTCCAGGCCAAGGATGGAGGCCTGGGAAATCCCTGTGGTCAGTGCTCATGGGTCACTAGAGGTCTGGGAGCCTGCCTGGGAAAGTGATCCTGGCCCCTTCTGTTTCCCCTGCTCCCTGAGGGCCCAGAATCCTAGAGGACAAGAAGAGAGACAGGTCTAGGGTCATTTCCAAGGCTCTTAAATCCCTGGGCTCAGAGAGGACTAGTGGCAGGCATGAGAGGTTCTCGCCACCTTGTGGGGACATGTGGTACTGATCCCTAAGTCCTGGATAACAAGCCTGGTGGGGAGAGGAGAAAACCTTATCGGAGCATCCACTAAACTAGGGGTTGGGCTGGTGCTCACTGCCGGCACACTTCCATGGGAGTAAGGGGCCAGGTGGAGAAATGCACCCAACACCCACCAGACAGAAGGGGCCACCGAGGCTGGCCCAGCCCCACCTGCAGAGGCAAACCTGATATCCTCAGATGCAGCCTGATCATGTATGAAACAACTTTGAGAAAGGTTTATAGTGGGGGGAATGTTGGAGCTCATCTGTTTTAAGGAAAGCTCAGAAAGGGAGAGGACCCTCTCTGAGACCCCACAGCATCTCCATCACAGAAAGAAGTTAGACAGAGGGCTGTTGATTCCATGGTTCATGCATTTCCCCATGGGTCCAGTGAGTCCAGGGCAAACTGTCCAGACTGAACCCCTGACCTACCAAGACCCAGAAAAGGACAGCACAGTGAGAGTTCTGGCCTCAGGTTAGCAAGGAGGGCGTCTGGGCCATGTGGAAGTGGTGGGGCTGCAAGTGGGGCTTCGGAATGATCTGAATATTGATAGTAAAAAGCAATGAATCATTAATATTAGCATCTATGGGGCAAATACTGTGCTTAACATTACATAGGCAGGGTTATTTAATACAATGATCCTCTGAGGAAGTCACCCTTATAATTCACATTTTTATTTGAAAAATGTTATTTTTAAAAGATTTTTATTTATTTATTTTTAGAGAGGGGAAGGGAGGGAGAAAGAGAGGGACAGAAACATCAATATGTGGTTGTCTCTCACACACCCCCTACTGGGGACCTGGCCTGCAACCCAGGCATGTTCCCTAACTGGGAATTGAATCAACGACCCTTTGGTTCATAGGCCGGTGCTCAATCCACTAAGCCACACCAGGCAGCACTATTTATTTACTTTTAGAGAGAGGGAGGGAGGGAGGGAGGAAGAGAATAAGAGAAACAGATGTGAGAGACAGAGATGGGTTGCCTCTCATATGCACCCTAACCTGGGACCGAACCTGAAACCCAGGCAAGTGTCCTAACCTGAAATTGAACCAGAGACCTTTTGCTTTGTGGGGCAATGCCCAATCAACTGGGCCACACCAGGGCTAATCCACATTTTTCAGATGGGAAATCGAGGCACAGAAAGGCCAGTTGCCCTGGTTTACAGTTGGTAAATGGCAGAGCAGGGATCTGTGTAGTGATTTTGACTCCGGTGAGTAAAAAGGCTCTGCTGAGTGAAAAAAAAAAAAAAGTGTGGACTGCTTGCTCCCTTCTAGGAAACCTGGCAGGGCATTGCCTGCTCAGGCCCAGGACCTCCCTCCAGCCAAAGGAACTGCTCGGATTTCTCCAGGAAGCACGACCTCAGTGCGCCCTCTGCTGTGCACAAGGAGGAGCAGAGTTCCCTCCTGCGCGACCAGACCCAGGGCTGAGTCCTGGAGCTGGCTGGCAGGGACCACGCTCTCTCCTCCCAAAAGGGGCTGGTGGGCTGTAGACTACCACTGCAGAGCTCCCAGATTGCCCACATCTACCCACCCGAAGAAGGATGGGTTTTGTCCTACGCCTGGTTTCTCAGGGCTCACTTATGCCATTGGCCCTAGGCCCACCCCACTGAGGACCAGGACAATGAGAAAAAGAGGTACTACCAATAGGGCTGCTGAGGAGGTAAGATCCATTCAGAGCATTGCCATGTGGGCAAGGAGCAGAAATGGGAATCCGAGAGAGCCAGAGGAATGACCCCTCCCTGAAGGCTGGACACTATTTGAGTAAGATAAGAGCGGAGAGGCTTAGCAGATTGGGAGCACTGTAGGCAAAAGCACGAAGGAACAGGTGTCTGGGTATGCCCGTCTCGGCCAACTCTGTTTGAACTTGGGCTACCACTGAGTGCGAGTCAGTGAGAAAAGGCATGCAGCCCCCAGACAACTCCCCTGGAAATAAGGGCAGCATCCCTAGTTCAGGTTAATTGCCTCAGGAACAAGCCCTGGACCCAGAAAACCAGGGAGTCAGGCATGGGCCCTGTATCAGAGGCATTACTGTACTCCAGGCACAAATAAAGGACAATTCACATTTTATTTGTATCTGCCTTTGCCATGTACAAAAACTCTCAGCCACCACCCCATCTGCAGAACAAAGAGCAGGTTTTGGAGGGAGAAGGCATTGGAATGGGGCCATGAAGTTCAACAGAAGGTCCTGCTACCCTGAGTAAAAGGCATCCCTGTGGGCTGAAACTTGCACTGTCCTCCCTCCTTACCAGGCTATCCATGAATCTATTGGTCCCTCCTATTTGAAGTAGCTTACCCAACCTTCCCCACGGACTGGCCATGAAGAGACCCAACCCCCTCTCTTCAGCTTCTGAAGCGTTTCAGCTTCTTGTCCTACTTTCCCATCCTTAAAATTATATTCCTAGAGAACACCAATACCCGTAAGTTTTCTCTCCCAAACCTCCTCCTAACTCAGAGTAATCAACAAGGACTCCTGAGAACCGGGCACCCCAGTGACCTCGAGGCCGGCTGGGTCTGAGCGTAGGGCAGTAGGCAAGAGCACTTATCTGTGTAAAGCAGGGCTGGTGGTGCCACTGCGACAGGATGTGGGGAGGCACGGGGCCTCTGGGTATGCCTGAAAGAGTGGGAGGGGAGCCCCAGGAAGCCAAGGATCTGGGCTTATTGATCGTAGAAGTCAATATGAGCTCCAGACTTGAACGTATCCTTTTGCAGCAAAGTTAGCAGTTTATGGGCTGACGCCCTACAATCCACCAGCTTCCCCTCTGTCTTCAGCGCCTGCAGCCTTTTCCGCAAGTCTTCGTCTATAGAGGTCTCTCGGGCCAGCTGCTGCATGTCTGTGTCCAGAGGCCCTAAGGAGTAAAAAGCAGAAGATGAAGGGAGTAGCTAAGGCAAGGGCCCTGCCATCTGTGTGAAGTGGGATGGACTTGACTCTGGTCAGAGGCAACGCCTTATTGGCTAACATGCGTGGTCAGAGTCACCAAAGACTCCACGGTGTCACCACTGAGCTCCAGACTCACCCGAATTCCAGTGCCCACTGAACATGGTCCCTCCAGACCACCATGTGTACAACTGAGCTTATCATCTCCTGTCCAACCAGCGCCTCCTCCTGAGGTGATGCCAGTGAACTCCTACAGGTACTTTCTGTTTTTCATACAGGAACGACAGCACTCCAGAATTTGGAGTTAATGGGCTTCAAGGGCAGAAAATAAAGGACTCTCAGGATTGCAAAAATTAGCCTCCTGAGCCTCAAATGGCTTTCAACCACCTGTGCATCCCTGCTACATGGGGACCTGCTACCTTCCAAACAGCCTGTCCCCCTTTGGACACCTGGTGGAACATTCTTTCAGAGACTGATATAAAACCTCAGCCTTCATGCAGGCCCTGGTGGCCTGGCACAGAGTTCAGGTTCCTCCTGCTCCCCTGAGATCTGAAGAAGTCACACGGCATTCCGGAGTCCGAGCCATTCCCGGCTGTGGTTTCCATTTGCTCAGTGTTGACCGAACACATCCTAGACTGAGCTCAGACTGGGTGCTGAGCTGGACGCAGGCTGGAAGCACAACTGTGTGTGTATGTGTGTGTGTGTGTGTGTGTGTGTGTGTTAGGGAGGACAACCTGGGCACTGGAGAGTGTGAGGAAGTAGAAATGGAATGGCACTGGTTGTGAATTTGGAGATAAGGTTTGATCCTGGCTCTGCCACACGCCTGGGCTTTGGTCAGGTCATTCTACCTCTTCGCTCCCAGGGTGCCAAGAAGAATCGACTATTGGGTCTCTATCTGAGTTGCTCAGACATTATACAACAGCTGTCACCACCTTTAAATTGCAGCAACCTCACACCTAGAATAGAAGCCTCACTTCTAAGAAAGAGGCACAGTGGCCTCATGGTAGGGTGGTGGGAAACCAGACCAAGCCTTAGAAGGTCCGCTACCCTTTGACTTTTGTGAGAGCTCCATCTCATTTACCCAGCAACCTCTCCATCACCCCTCCCCCGCATCAGTGTTCCAGCACAGCTGAACCTGAGTTGAATGGCAGCTTTCAACATTGTCTGTGTGCTCTTCATACAACTAATATTTTCTGCAGACTGCCTCAGTGGGGCGCTTCGCTAGATGCTGGGGACAGTCAGGCACAGTCCCTGCCTTCAAGGCTTTCCTAATCAGGGAGACAAGTATACACTTGAAGTTAATCCAGTGTGGTGAGTCCCACTTAACAATCAGAAGTGCTAACAATTAGACAGCACTTCACAATTAGGGATTATTTTCACATATATTACTTCATTCAGTCCTCCAAACTGCACAGTGAGACAGGCAGAATCTCCCATTTTACATGAGGAAATGGGGCACAGGCCTGAAATTGAAACCCTAATTGTCTCTCAGCTCAGACTTTCCGTCCCCAACCCCCAGTTCAGCCAGCTCCTCACTCTCTCTGTACCCTCTAACTACACCTCCCTGCCCCTGCCAGCTCTAGCCTCCTTGGATCCTGTGTTTCCCTTAAGGCCATGGTTCAGGGACAATATATTTGGAGGGAACAGACTAGGTATCTTGTCCAGCCCCCAGAGGGGAACCAGCTGGTTCTGGGGGGGGGCCAGGATGGCAGTAATACCCCGCTCACCTGGGGCATAGTTCAGCACCCTCACACTAGGCTCCTCTTCCGCCAGGACCTGGAACATCATGTCACGGGCAGCCTTCCCTGCACAGTACAGTGTCCAGCCCTTGAAGGGCTGCAGGGCACAGATGGACGAGATGTTAACCACAGTCCTGCTGAGGCCAGGACTGTCTGGGAAGGCCTTCAGGACGCTGGAAGTCAGGCAGAGCATAGATGTTAAGTTCAGAGCCCAGTAGCTGTTCACTTCCGCTGCGTCCGCTATGTTAACGAAGCCTTTGGACACATCTCCAAGACTGCCTGGAAAACAAGACCTTAAGAATCACCCAGTGCAATTTTCTTTCCCCAGCCCTCTCCAAATTTCTCGACACCCCCTTCCCATCCGGACATATAGGAAGAATCTCCCTAGAGCTTCCGAAGGCACCTCTCTCTTCCCAGCTCTGCAGACGCGCACACCGGGGCCACCCACTCAGTCCAAGTTGCAGACTGAGAAGGTCCTGCTCTGGGGCTGGGGGAGAACTCCCGGAGCCTTTTGCAGAAGCGCAGATGTTTAGCTCTGCGGGGAGACCTCATGCCCCGACTCAGGCCTCCGCCAGGGGGCGCTGAGCAAGGCGATGGGGAAAGTTCCACAGACGTTTTACAAAACCTGGTCTTCGAAAGGAAAGGGCGAAGGGCGGATAGCGGGTGGAGGGGGGTGGGGATGGATTGTCGTCCTCTACACCTCGCTGAAACTAGGGCTTTTCTGGCGTCTTCTCTGACTCCTGGCAGTCACCTTTAAAGTTCCAAGCGGTGGGGGCAGTGAGAGGAAGAACGGAAAGGGACGCTAAGTGAGAGTTCCAAGCGCTCACGTGGGGAGTCCGTCTCCCGCCGACGGGCGTCTTACCTGCGTTGTTGATCAGCAGCACTCGCTGCAGCCCTTCGGGCCTGGGCAGCTGGCGCAGAGCGTCACGAAGCCGCTGCAAGCCGGCCTCCGCACCCAGGTCGCCGGGCACTGGCACCACGAGCAGGCCGGCCCGCCCAGCGCCCAGCTCGGCCTCCAGCTGCCGCAGCGCCTCGTCGTTACGGGCGTTTAGGACCAGCACGGAGCCAGGAGATAGTCGCGGGGCCAGGAGCAGGGCCAGCACCCGGCCGAAGCCGCGGGAGGCCCCGGTCAGCACGCACACGGCTCGACCTAGGCAGCCCTCTCGGCCACTGTCGTCCTCCATACCTCGGACCTCCCCCTGCTAACCGCAGGAACTACAAAGCTGGCGGCGCCTAGGGCCGCGAGGGGAGCAGGCGAAGGCCCCGCCCGACGGGGGCGGGGACCTAGGGCTTTGGGCGGTGTCGGGCAGAACCTCTGGGCACTTGATTGGGCACCTGTTTCCTCCGGCGCTGGTGGCAGCAGTGGTGGCTCCTGCTCCCTAGGACTCAGCGCGAAAGAACTAAACCAAAAGCGCGGGGAGGCGCGCCTTCCACGGGAAATCCTAGAATCCTAGCCCAGTTCCGAGCTGCGCACTGCAGGACGTTCAGTTCCCCGCTGGAGCGTGTTCCCCTCCAAGTCCGGACCCAACGTTGCACAAGTGACTTCCTCCTGGTCTGTGGCTAGCATACTTTTTTAGAAAACCCTCACCCCAGGATATGTTTATTGACGTTGGGGAGAGAGAAAGAGAGAGAGGGAGAGAAAGAGAGGGAGAGAGAGAGAGGGAGAGAGCGGGGGAGGGAGAGAGAGAGGGGGAAGAGAGAGAGAGAGAGAGTGAGAGAGAGAGGGGGGGGAGGGAGGGAGGGAGGGAGGGAGAGAGAGAGAGAGAGAGAGAGAGAGAGAGAGAGAGAGAGAGAGAGAGAGAGAGAGAGAGAGAGAGAGAGATACCGCAACCTAATCTAGGTCTGTGTTCTGACCAGGATGAACCAGCCACCTTTTCTGAAATACCAGACAAACTGAGCCACCCTGCCAGGGCTAGCATCCTTTTTTTGGCAAAAGCCCTGAATGAAGCCCATGCCAGGTTAGGGCTTGGGGTCCCCACCGGCCTTGGGGAATTCACTGTCCTGCGGGTTACAAGAACTCCTCCCGGAGAACCGCAGTAGCTCCGCTAAACGATGTAAAAACCTCTTCTTTACCAGGCTCTAAGCAACCTGGTGCTGGCGCCAGATTTCTGACTCCTCCATTTCCTAAGAGTTTGTGTACCTCGGGACTCTGCGCCCTCTCCTACTACACTCTTCCTAGTGGGCGATTTTGTCTGCTCCCAGCTTCAAGTTTACAGAGATGATCACCTAAGTCCTGTCCACATCTGTGCTTCAGAAAACCCCCACTTACATCCTTTTTTCAAGGGGAAGGAGAAATAGGTAAGTTGGCCACAAATCTCCTTAAAGGGAGCCTCTTCAGAGTTTAGAAAGGGTGGTAAGACTGTACATCTCCGTGGAACATATTCTAAGAACAAATGAGCCCTGGCTGGTGTGGCTTAGTTGGTTGGGGCATCATCCAGGAAACTGAAAGGCCACGGGTTCAGTTCTGGCCAGGGCACATGCCTGGGTCGCGGTGTTGGTCTTGATTGAGGTGTGAAGGAGAGGCCACCCATGACAGTTGTTCCTCTGTCACATCAATGCTTCTCTCTCCCTCCCCTCCCCTCTCTCTGAAGAAAAATTAATAAGCATGTCCTCAGGGGAGGATAAAAAAGGAACAACTGAAACTGCAAAGAAATCTTAAACTTCATTGAGTAGATCAAGTGTTAATATGTATAGTGCTATTTTGAAATTATGTAAAGACAAAGAAAACAAGTATGCTGACGTTGTTAGAGAAAACGAGATCAAGTATGAATTCAAGGAAGTTAAGGGGAAAACTTATAAAATTGAATTTGAATGGAAAGCCAGAGCATTGTAGAATGTATTACAATCAGTGTTACTTTTATGAGATAACACCCAAAACACAGTTGTCTCTTCCTGGTAAACTGGCACCCCACACCCGCCCTTTGAGGGGTGCTCCCTGCCGGGATTTGTCTGAGCACCACTGTAATCCCTCAAGGGCAGGGATTACAGTGGTGCTCCGACAAAGTACACAGTTGTGTTTGCTTGGGCCACACAAGGCATTTTTTTCTTTTTCTTTTCAAATTCGAGGTGACACTTCTAACATGGGAGATTTTACACAGTATCAGAATTTCTAGCCTCTTTGAATAACGGGTGGGTCTGGCAAATTGGGTGCTGGCGGAGGTGAGCCGCAGCGGCCTTGGGAAGGAGATGATGTGCTCAGTTTGCCGAGCCCCCACCACAGGTGTAGACACTCTCCTACACTTGGTGCAAAGCTGAGTTCTTACGCAGGATGCGAGTGTGAACGGTTAACAGGACTGGCATCACGCTGGATGGTGGAGAGGTGGGCCTAGGGAGAGGTGAGGAGGCTTTTGATACTTTAACAGGGTAAGACTGTGTGTTTGTGTATACCATTGGAAGCTGCCCTGATCTTCACTTACCTGGTAAGAATCGAAGATAAAGATATTACCGTAAATCTGATTGCTCCAAAGCCAACTTCTGTACTAGCCTAACAGCCTGATCCTTAAACAATTTTAGTAGTTTCTCCCTGCTCTCCAGACCTGAGAAAACAGGTTGGAGAAAACACAGCCCCATTCATTCATTCTTTTGACATTTATCAAACTTCTACCATGTGCCAGGCATTGAAAAAAGGAGGGAATAGTGAAGTGATGGCTGAAAATCAGACCTGGCCTCTTCTAAACTTAGCTGCTTCTCAGTGGAACGGTCTGGAAACAGTCCCCAAGGAGAGTGTGGTTTGCCTGGACTGGCAGAGAGCCTGGAAAATCCTTTTCTGAGGATGGTGATGATCTGCCCCTCGCCTCTCTGCACTGCCAGTCTTTGTTCAAGTAATATTTCAGTAAATTGTGAGTAATATCTCAGGGGCAACATATTCCGTAGAATTCCTTTAACAATAACACAGCGGCTTCCAAATTTGTCTGCACAGTGGAGTCACTGGGGAACTTTACGACCACTGATGCCAGAGTCCCACAGACCTGGACTTAGAAATATTTTTAAATTACTGAAACAAACAAACAAAAAAAGTTCACCCATTTCTCCCAGCTCTCCTTTACTGCCCCTTGCAACCACCGATCCGTTCTGTCAGTCTATGAGCTTGGGATTTTGTCTGTTTATTTGTTTTCAGATTTCACATGTAAGGGAGATGACACAGCATTTGTCTTTCTCGGTCTGACTTATTTCACTTAGCACAATTCCTTCTAAGCCCCTCCATGTGGGTCCATGTTTTTGCAAACTGCAAGATCTCATTATTTTCTTAGGGCTGAATTAGCTATTCACACACATATACATCTCACAATTTCTTTATTCATCCGTCTATCAGTGGACACTTAGGCTGTTTCGATGACTTGGTATGTTAAATAATGCTGCAATAAGCATGCGGCTGCGTATATCTTTTCAAATTATTGTTTTTGTTTTCCTTGGATAAATACCAAGAAGTGGTATTTATTTAATTGCTGGACCGCGGGGTAGTTCTGAACTACGGAGGAACCTCTGTGTTGTTTTCCCTAGTGACTGCTCTAACTTACATTCCCACCAGCGTGCATGAGGGTTCCCCTTTCTGCACATCCTTGCCAGTGCTGGTTGTTTTTTGTCTTTTTTTAAAATAATAGCCATTCTGACAGGTGAGGTGATATTGTGGTTTTTGACCTGCATGTTCCTGATGACTAGTGATGTTAAGCATCTTTTCATGTACCTGTTGCCCATCTGTATGTCTTCTTTAGAAAAATGTGTATGCATATCTTCTGCCTATTTTTTAATCAAAGTGTTTGTCTTTATGATGTTGAGTCATATGAATTCTTTATGTATTTTGGATATTAACCCTTTATCAGCTGTATGATTCACAGGTATTTTTCTTCCATTCAATAGGTTGCCTTTTCATTCCGTTGATGGTTTCCTTTACTGTACAGAAAATTTTAGTTTGATGTAGCCCACTTGTTTATTTTTGCTTTTGGTGTCAGATTCAAAATAGGGGTTTTATGGTTTTGGGTCTTGAGTTCAAGTCTTTAATCCATTTTAAGTTAATTTTTGTAGATAGTGTCACATAAAATCCAGTTTCATTCTATAGCATGTGGTCCTCCAATTTTCTCAGCACCGTTGATTGAAGAGACCATCCTTTCTCCATTGTATATTTTTGGCTCCTTTGTCATAAATGAATTGAACACATGTGTGGGGGTTTATTTTGGGCTCTCTATTCTGTTCCATTGATCTATGTGTCTGTTTTCATGTCACTTCCGTACTGTTTTAATTACTGCATTACTACCGCTTTGTAATATAGTTTGAATTAAGGACACATGATGCCTTCAACTTTGTTTTTTTTTAAGAATTTTCTCTAGCCCTGACTCAGGGTGGCTCAGTTGGTTGCTCATTGTCCCCCAAAGTGAAGGGTTGCCGCTTTGGTTCCCAGTCACCGTGTCACAGCTCATGTGTGGGCTGCAGGCCCAGTCCCCAGCTGGGGCACGTGGGAGGGGCAGCTGATCCATCTTGCCCTCACACATCGGTGTTTCTCTCCTTCTCTTTCTCCCTCTCTCTCAAAATAAATAAACTAAATCTTTTTTTTTTTAAAAGAATTTCTCTAGGAATTTTTAGAAGATTTCCAAGTGATTCTAATGTGTAAACTGGTTTGGGAACTACTGTCACAGCAATCAGCAGTAACAGTTTTTTAAAAGTACAAATGCCTGAAAAACAAGAACTATATTAAAATAGAATTAAAAGTCTAAATCTGATAAAGGATATTTGAAAAAAAATTGATGAAATTTGAATAAAATCTGTAGATTAGTTACTGGCCTTGTATCATTTCCTGATTTTGACCATTGAACTGCTGTTATGTAAGAGAATATCCTTTTTTTAAAAAAAAATACATTGAGGTATTTAGAGTCAAAGGGCATCTTATCTGCAACTTACTGTCAAATGTTTCAGAACAAAAATAGAATGAATGAAACAAGTGTGATAAAATGTTAACATTGAGAAAACCTAGATTAATGGTGTGCAGAAGTTCTTAATACTATTTTTGCATCTTTTTAAAAGTCCGAAATGATTTCTGAGTAGAAAAGAAATTTTTAAACTAACTGTACCTTCCTGGCTGGTATGGCTCAGTTGATTGGAGTGTTGTTTTCTGGACTGAGAGGTCTTGTGTTTGATTCCTGTTCAGGGCACATGCCAGGGTTGTGGGTTCAATCCCCAGTCAGCAGGTAGGAGAAGGCAGCTGATCGATGTTGCTCTCTGTCTGTCTCCCTCTCCCCCCTCTCTCTCCCTCCCACCTTTCTCTAAAAACAATGAAAAAATGTCCTTGGGTTAGGATAAAAAAAATTAGGCAAATTTACAACCCAATAGTAAAAAAAGAAATTAAATTGAACAATAAATAAGAGAACAAGACTTCTACAGAACAGCAATCAGCTCCTGAGTCAGTGCGTGAGAAAAGGTGGGCGGAGCTGCTTCACATCAAACAGACATGCCAGCTCAGTGTGTTTGTGTTCCGACTCAGACACACCAGTGTACAGAACACTTTTTAGGTGATTGAGGATGTTTCAACATGGACTGGTTATTAGATGATGTCGATGATTTATTATTAGTATTTTAGGCTTACCAATGGGATACGGTTATGTGAGGAAATGATGAATATGTTCAGACGGAGTAAAGTGCTGTGAAGTCGGGATATGCTGTAGAACACGTAAGTAACAAAAAAGAGGAAGGAAAGGAAGAAGAAGAGAGGGGAAGAACACAGGGATAGATAAAGCAATGGTGACGAACTCTTGATAAGATTGAATTGTTGAATCTAGAGACTAGGTACAGCTATGTAGGGAACCTGGCAGGCAGGCTCAATGGCCACGGAAGTAACCGCATAGGATGCTGTGATCATAAATTCCTGACCGGGCAGGTCACAGTGGTTGTCACACCCAGGCCTGTGGCTTTCTTAGTAAAAGGTTAATCTTTTCCTTAAAGGAGGCTCGTTCATTGTTCTTGTGAATCTGGGACAACACACCTTTGAACTGCCAAAGCAATCTGTCCCAGACCCCTTGGTGCCTAACCACCGTCACGGGAGCCCATGCGCCAGCACTCCTGGGGTCGCCTTGTTGCCCACGTCCTCTCTGCACACTGCGCATGTTAGAGGTCGCCTGCCCTGGACCCACCGATGCAGCAGTACGCATCTCTCCGTCTTGCTCTTCCTTCAGTCCTGGAGACTTGCCCTCTTTGCTCTCACCCCCTCCTTAGTCTACCGCCACTGGATTTCACGTACGTTCCTTACACTTGCCTACAAAATAATCTACAAAATCTACAAAATAAACTGCAAAACTGCTATTCTCCAGAGCAAGTATTTCAATCTGTTGAGATCTTGCTTCTGGGAATGGACTCAGTTTGGCTCAACTAATAAACTCTAATAGACTCGTACAAAAATGTTCTATAGTTTTGAACTTTCTTTTGTTGATAGGTATACTGTGGTTTGTTATATTATTCCCTTTCTTTTGTGTATAGGTGAACATTTCTATAATAAAAAACTTCAAGCCCTAGAAACTGGCAAAAGTACTGGAACATTCTACTATTTAATAGATATTGCCCAAAGACCTCCAAAAAGGTTAGAATAATTCTATACTCCCACTAATAGTGTATAAGCACGTCCACTTTAACAGTGGTACCTTGATACTCATCATTAATTGGTTCCAGAACTGGCAATGAGTGCTGAAACCAGTGAGCATGCAAAGATGAGCCCTGAGCAAGCACCAAGTGCTGAAGCCTCTTTTCTCCTCAAAACGCCACGAGTACAGGGTTTGACAAATTCTGAAGCTGACGAGTACCGCGGCATGATTTTCTCTCAGTTCTTTAGGTTTAGCCGGATTGTGTATGTTCCTTTCTTTTGTGAGTTCTTTACTCTCGCTCTTCGCCCACTTCTTTTAGGCCTCCTATTTCTAGGCTTTTGTGTGTGTGTGTGTGTGGTTTGTTTGTTTTTCTTTTTTATAGTCCTCTCTTTTTTCTCTGTCTTTTTTTCAAATCTTCGCCCAAGGACATTTTTGTTTTCATTGCTTTTAGAGAGAAAGGAAGGGAGAGACAGAAACATCGACGTGACAGAGAAGAATCAACTGGTCGCCTCCCACGTACTCTGGGGCCAGGGATCGTGCGCTTCTGGACCAGGGGTCGCATGTGCTCACACCTGGCCCGGGGATTGAACCTGCAACCTAAATATGTGCCCTGACCTGGAACAAAACCTGCAGCCTGGATGACACTCCAACCCACTGAGTCACACCAGCCAGGGTGGTTTCTTTCTTTCTTTTTTCAACCCAAGTTTTTTGGTTCCACTTACTTCCCCCCGACCCCCGCCATTGATTTGGAAGTTACATATCTTAATTTTAGTCTACTAATAAAATTATAAATATGTGAGCTTTTATTTCTCTATTAATATTAAGAATAAAATGTTATATTTGGGGGAAACAATATGACTCTGGGTCTTGGAGGCAAACAGGCCTGGTTGGAACCCTGGCTCTGCCTTCTATCGGTGCAGCCTTGGCCACGCCACACAACATGTTTGACCTCGGTTACTTTGTGGGCTTGTTTATTTAGTACAAGTATTTGTTTTAGTACAAGTATTTGTTGAGTGCCTGACAAGAACCAAGAAATGGGCTGGGCTGTGGAGAGCAACTCAGATAATTCCTATCTTCATGGAGAGTGGAATAAAGCAGCTAATTATAAAGCACAGGCCCTGGCTGGTGTGGCTCAGTGGATTGAGCCCTGGCCTGCAAACTGAAAGGTCCCTGGTTTGATTCCCAGTCAGGGCACATGCCTGGGTTGCAGGCCAGGTCCCCAGTTGGGAGTGTGGGAGAGGCAACTGATTGATGTATCTCCTGTACATTGATGTTTCTCTCCCTCTCTTTCTCCCTGCCTTCCCTCTCTCTAAAAGTAAATAAATAAAATCTTTAAAAAAATAAATAAAAGGTTAAGCACTTAGTTCATTGCCTTATAACTTAATAAATTGTTATGATGATGATGATGATGTGTCCATATTATGAGAGATACGGCACATTTTAATTCCTTCCTCCACACCTTCCCAAGCACTGGTTTTAAAAGTTTATGTGGCCTCTAGGTTCAACTTATTCGTATTTAACTTTATACATTATGTCTTCTGCAGGAATTACTTTTGACATCCTACTGTTTCATCAGCATGGAAACAAGGTGTTTAAACACTCTTTTCCAGTCTCAATGGTTATCTATATTTTTATCATATCATTCATATACTTCAGTTCATTTTGATTCATTTCTCAGTCAGCTGGAGTACTTCTTTGAGTTTGTCTCTCTGTTTCAGAGAATTTGTATGAGTGGCTACTTTTTGAGCCCTTGGATGTATAAAAGTGTGTTTCTGTAGCCCTCTTTAGTGAACATGACTCCAAGAGAGCATAGAATTATTGACTCATGGCACTTTAAATTTGATTCCCTGAAATGACACTCTATCACCTTTCTGATACTTAGTATTATCCCAAAAGCAGTCTGATGTTGCTGTTTTTGACTCTGTAGATTGTGACTCATTTTGTTCCTGATTAGGTTACCTGATATCTTTAGGGGTAGGTCTTATTTTTTATCATCCATTAATTTGTTACACAAAGATTTACTGAGAATTTTCCGTGTTTTATGATCATTTAGTGGCCTTTTTGTTACAGACTCAAACATTTCTTCAGTTTAGGGGTATCTTTCTGTCATTTTACTCATTTTTGTTTCAGGTAGAATTCCCACAATTAGTTCATTTGATCTCCTGGACCTCCTTCCTAGTCCTTTATATTTTCCCTTACTATCATATTAACCTCTTTATCCTTTTCATATGAAGTACACAAGATTTCTGTGGTCCTCCAAGTCACTGCAGCACTAATCTGTAGTCATTGGCTCCCAGGTTCACTTGCTGAGTAAAGGGCTCCCGATGGCTCTCGAGTGCAGGGACAGAGCATCTTGTCGTGGTCACATGTTATGAGAGAAAAAGCCTCAACATTGCTTTCACGCGGAGACAATGTTGACTCCGATATAACAAGGAATATAGACTGTGCAGAAAGGGAGAATGTGTCAGAGAAAAATCAGGTGTCCCCAACCCATTCTGTTCTTACTAACCAAATTTCAAACAACAAACTTTATAAACAGAATGTCAAGAAGATAGCTGTTTCTACTTTTGAGATCATGCAAAAGTTTAAACAGAAAGCTTGGCAAAATATTGCTCTAGACTGCCAACTATTTTTAGTGGTAGAAGACAAAGGATTTCTGATATTTGATGAAGAAACAAAATTTCTTCCATAGACTATGTTACTAAAAATAGTTTTAAGGTCTGCTTTGTGTGAAAAGGTTAATGATATCATTAAATGTGCCACTTCTGTATCCTGTATACTTGCATATGCAGAAACAACCAGAGCCTTTTTAAAAAATAAGGTGGAACCACAGTCACTGACAATAAGCAGAGAGTGGACCTTTTCTGTGCTTTCCTCCAGCCAAAGCAAAGTACATAACGTACAAGGTACTTTGGAACTGCTTTGTTATGTAATCACACAAAACATTCAAATGAGGTAAAATAGCAGTCATTGCATATAAAGAAGGCCATGTAACCAAAAAAAGAAAAAGGAAAAGAAAAGCCTCGACATCTTACTTTTTAATAGCAACAGGGCAGGACTTTCTAACAACTCATGGTAGCTTGAAGATAAATTATTTTATTTGCTGGAAACTTCTGAAGAAGTAATCAGCTCAGTGGTCTTGTGACAATAATATTTCTCCCATTGTGTGAAACCTGCTATTGGAGTGGGAATTTACAAATAAACACGAGCAGGGGGAAGGCTAGAATGAATCATGTGATAACCAATTACATTGGAGACATCGTATGAACCCATATTTAGCTTAAAATAGATACAGAAGCATAAATAGACAAATAATTATAGATATGTCTATTTCCTCAGATGTATTTCCAAGCTCTGCCCTCCGAGAGGGTCAGGAAGCACAGATACCTTAGTAGCCACAAGCACACCCACTGCCCAGATCTTGGTTCCTGCTACCATTCTCCAATAAAAAGAACCAGGACTCCGTGGAGAAATGGCTGATTCTAGAACTGGCACAGGAAGTAGCCTGAAGCATCTTGTAGTGCCAGAAAGTTAAAAAAAATTCTTAAATAAAAAGCACCCACAATGATAGGGGTATGGCAAAGAGAGACAAGGGGGGCAACTGGACATGCTCCCAGTGGCCAAAGCAGAATACACTGAGCAACAAAATCAGGAGGTGTTGGATTATAACCCAAAGTTAAAATAATGATCCATGAGTGCACATGCTGTAAGTAAATTATAAATGAATACATAAATGGAGGAGAATGGACAAATAGAATAATTCCAAATAACATATGTAGGTACCACCTTCTAAAGAAGGCGCACCACAACTTCCCACGTGTTCAGTGTGGGCTGTACATGGTGAATTCCTTCCAAATTGTACAGTATGTAAAGGGGAAAAGGGTGGCATCACGGTGGAGAAACCTAACAAAAACTGCCTCATTCTGGACATCAAGGTCAACGTCAGTAGTGATGAGTCACGTTGACAGCATCCGAGCGTCAAGCCTTCATGTAATGTTGTGAGACTACCACCTTATCACTGTGGTCTTCTTCCCCAAACCTGCAGTCCCAGTATTCCAACTCGAACTGAGGGACATTTTACAAAACATGTGGCCAGTGCTCAGAAATGTCAAGTTCATCAAAAATGAAGAAAGCCTGAGTAACTGTCATTGTCCAAAGAACACTAAGGAGATATGGTGACTAAAGGTAATATGGCATCCTGAAACAGAAAAAAAAAATAAGTGAATAAAGAAATCTGAATAAAGTATCAACTTCAGCTAATAATATCAATATTTGTTCATTAGTTGTGAATAAATGTACTATAGTAATGTAAAATAATAGTAGGGAAAGATGGATGTGAGTCTATCTTCTTAACTTTTCTATAAATCTAAACTATCCTAATAAACAAGGATCTACTCACTAATCTTTTTTCTTTCTTTTTTCCTTTTTTTAAATCTTCCTTTAAAAAATTTTTTTTTGATTTAGGTAGATATGTTTTTACACATATATCTCCAATTTACTTTAAAATGCATCCAAAAAATTAAGTGGATTATTGGAAGAATAGGAGGATGACTAGGTGGAAAGATACATGGTAAAGCGACTATAGTAAATTGTTAACAGTAAAATTTAGGTGGCTGACTGGCAATTCCACTCCTAGGTATCTACCCAGGAGAAATGAAAACGTGACTTGCATGCAGATGCTCACAATAGCATTATTCACAGCAGTCCCAAACTGGGAGCAGTTTGAGTGCCCATCAGCTGGTGAATGGATAAACAAAATGTGGCATGTCCATACAATGGAATACTACTAAGCAGTGAAAAGAAACAAAATCCTGATACAAGCTACAAGATAGTTAAACCTCATGAAAGAAGCCAGACACAAGTAACTATGTACTCAATGATTCCACTTTCATTAAATGTCTAGAAAAAAGCAAAACAATAAAGACAGAAAGTAAATTGATGGTTATCCAAGACTGAGGGTGGAAGCAAGAATTAGCTGCAAGTCAGCATGAGGGAACTTTGGGGCATGATAGAATTGTTCTAAAACTGGATTGTGGTGATGTCGCACAACTGTAGGAGTTTATAGTTTTAACTCTTGAGTGTGAGCTTTTGATCCACTTTGAGTTATTTTCTGTATAGGTGTGAGGTAAAGGTCCAACTTCGTTGTTGTTGTTGCTTTTTGCCTATGGATATCCTGTTTTCGTAAAATATTTTGTTGAAGAGACTAACCTTTTCTCTATTGAAGGGTCTTGGTACCCTTGTCAAAAGTCAATTGACCATGGGTGTGAGGACTTATTCCTGGGCTTTAAATTTTATTACCTTACATTATATGTTTATCCTTATCCCATCACCACACTGTTTTGTTGACTGTAGCTTTGTAATAACTTTTGTGAGTCCTTCATCATTATCCTTTCTTTTCAGATTTTTTTGGCAATTCAGGGTCCTTTGAATATGTTTTTTTAGGATGTACTTGTCCATTTTGAAAAAAAAAAGACCATAAAATGGGGGAGGGAATTTCAGGGGAAAAGGAGAAGGGTTTACAGGAACAAGATAAAGGACACATGGACAAAAACAAGAGGTGGGATGGAAACAGGAGGGAGGTAGGGAGGGCTGGGATGGGGGTAAAAGGCAGAAAATTGTACTTGAACAACAATGTAAAAAAAAAGACCGTAAAATGACATAGAGATTTTAATAGGTATTACACTGAATCTGTATATCAGTTTTCCAACCCATGAATGTGGGATATTTTTCCATTTATTTAGGTTTTTAATTTCTTTTGTCAATGTTTTGTAGTTTTCACTGTATAAACCTTGTGTCTCCTTGGTTAACTTTATTCCTAAATATTTTCATTTAATTTTTTTCTTTTTTAAAATCATTACCCAAGAATACATTTAAAAAAAATTGATTTTAGAGAGAAGAAGGGGGGAGAGAAAAACATGGATGTGCGAGGAAGACAGTTGCCTCCTGTAGACACCGGGGATGGAACTTGCAACATTGTGGTGAACAGGATGACGCTCCAACTGAGCCATCCAGCCAGGGCTTAATATTTTCTTTTTGATGCTATTTTATTTTATTTTATTTTATTTTATTTATTTATCTTTTCATGCTTAAGGGCACGTGTATTCAGTTCCTTTCCATGCAGCATATAATAAGGTATCTATGTGTTTGTTATGACTTTTCCAAATCGTTTGGGACAACCTTCGAGGATCCACTCATCCTCCATGATGAGCCATCTTCTAACATGTCCTAGTAAGTGGTGTATGTGGCGGGGGAGCCACATTCCTGCTGACCTACAGATCTGTCAAATGGGGAGTGTTCTGGAGGAGAGTTCATGTCTATCGTCTCTTCCGCTGTTGTCAGGAGGCTCAGAGCAGGGCCCAATCAGTTTGTACCAACAGAGGCCTATAGAAGCCATTCTGATACCAACAGCAGGGAGGAAGGACAGGAGAAGAGGAGGAGGAAGAGGAGACTCGATGTCCCATGATGGAGCAAAGGGGATGCTAGATGGAAAAACCAAGAACAATGAGTCGTCATCCTTAGGATGCTGTGCCAAACAGAAATCCTCCGAAAAATCCACCAGTCACCAGAATGCTCTTTTTCACAAATGACACCATTTCCTTAGCTTTGCTTTTCCCTCTGTAGGTCAGTAAGTGGTTGCTCTTACAGATCTTGAGCAGTTCCTTGGCTTTCTCCATGTACTTCTCTACTCAGTGCCAGTCAGCTCTGATGTGCCCACCATGGTATGCAAGCTGAAGGAGAAAAAAATCCTCCTCCCACAGCTGTTGCAGCCAATTTTTCAACCTTCTGGAAGGTGAGACCCGTGTGCTATCCAGTGACACCTCCAATGAATAGCTGAGCTGCCATGCTGCCCTTTCAGCTGAGGGCCCGGACTCCTGGCCAAACAGCTTGCGTCACCATGGCTGCTTTTGAGCAAGTCCTACAAGGTTCAGTGAGTCAAAACTGCCTTGCTGCCGTTTCAGCGATCCCTTGCTATGGCACCCGTGGAGGCTCATAGCCTGCTTGGGACATGGAGTGACATGCTGTTTTTGCAGCAACCTTTTGATACTATTTTTTTTTTTAGATTTTATTTATTTATTTTTATAGAGAGGGGGAGGGAGGGAGAAAGAGAGGGAGAGAAATGACGATGTGCGAGAGAGTCATCGGATCTGTTGCCTCTCACACACCCGCAACTGGGGACCTGGCCTGCAACCCAGGCCTGTGCCCTGACTGGGAATCGAACTGGTGACCTTTCTGTTCAAAGACCTGCACTCAATCCACTGAGCCATCGCAGCCAGGGCTTTTGATGCTACTTTAAATGAAATTGTTTTCTTAATTTCCTCTCTGGACTATTCACTGCTGGTATGTGGATATGTAACCCGGTCTTTTACCATCATTGAGTATGATGTTGGCTGTGGGTTTTTGTATATGTCCTTTATCATGTTGAAGTATCCCACTCCTATTTTACTGTGTGTTTTTCTCATGAAAGAATGTTGGATTTTGTTAAATAATTTTTTAGCATTAACTGAAATGATCATGTTGGTTTCCCCCTTCATTCTATCAATGTTGTCTATACATTGATTAACTTTCATATGTTGAACCAACCTTTCATTCCTGGGATAAATCCCATTTGGTGATGGCTATAATCCTTTCAATGTGCTGCTGAATTCAGATTGCTGGGATGTTGTTGTAGTTGAGGATTGCTGCATCTATCTTCATAAGGGATGTGGACCTGTAGTTCTCTTGTAACCCCTTTGTCTGGCTATGGTATAAGGGTAATAGTAAAGGAGAGCTGAACAACACAGTTACAAGTTTGAAAAAAATGTATGTATACAGAGAAAAATTTTCTACCCACAAATAGAGAATACCCATTCCTTAATTATTCAGAGAACATTTATAGAAATTCATCATGTACCTAAATTCTCTTAATACAATGTAACCAGATGAAAAATAGCAATAAAATTCACTTGACATTCTAAAGCCATTTTCCAAAGAACTTAGTTCAGAGAAGAAATAAAAATCTATTCAGAAAACAGTAACAGCGAGAGTACTACTTTGTACACCAACTAAATTCTTCTCAAAGAGAGATATTAGTAAATATATTTTGTTAGAAAGCAAAAGAAGGAAAAAGAAAATGAAAGAAATGAAGCAAGTATTTATTGGGAACCACCCTGCCTGGTTTCAGAAGCTGTAACCCCCGCCAAGGCTAAGGCTGAGTGAGTGACCTTTGGACCAGAAGCCACTCAGGAGACAAAGCTTATCTCCCTGGCAGGAGCACCGCTTCTGCTCCTTTGACTTCATCCATAACTGGCCCCCAATGCTTGGTTGGTTAGCCAATGATGGGTAAGATTCCCCAAAGGGGGGAATGACCTAAGCCAGGGACGATCACGTGGGAGGCCCCCAAGGAACGACTTGGGGGGCTATGGAGAAAGGGGGTGATAGATCCTCGCCCCTCAGCTTTGACAAAGCCTGAGTCCTCATTCTGTCTGCAAGAAGTCTCCTAATCTCTTGGTTGCCTTACTACCCCTGCCTGTCTTAAGCCTGAGACAATGCCTTAAGCTTGAAACAATGACAGAGGGCAGTACAGCCCTGTGCTGGAAAGGGGTTTCCTGGGCAATCAGGCCTAAGAAAGAATATGTAAAATCCTGTGAAACCTGCTTTGTTTAGAATGCTCTCAATTAAATAAGGGTCCAAGCAAGAAGTGAGTTTGTTCCTCAGATGTTTTATTGCTCTTTAGCTATCTGACCCTGACTCAAAATAGGCCCTTCCTCTTTGAGAGACCAGACACCTTTCCTACCCAAGCAGATCATGTCTTGGTAGACTTATTCTCATCTGTGGCGGTGTGTGTGCGTGGGGGGCGGGCCCTGTGGGCAGAGCCCCTCCCCCACAAGTATTTGCCTTGTGTGAGCCAATTCAGACAAAACAAAATGACAAAAAATAAATTTTTGGTTCAGGTCACAGCACTGAAAGGGAGAAATGAAAAGCCAGGTCCAAAAAGGGCAGGAACCCAGGTGGCTATGAGGTTGGCTGCTTGCTTCAGCAAGGTGACAGAAAGCAGTGAATCAGACACAGGGTGAATCAGCTGCTAGATGAATCAGCTACAGCTTTTTTCAGTCTTATAATTTTGCTTAAAATCTAGTTGCCATGGAGCAAGCATAAAATTAGCCTAGGTCAGGTTTCATGCCTATTTTTTAATCTAGAAAAGTTCAGTGCATCTTTACTGATGGTTTCGCCAAGCAGTATCCGACAAGGAAAGGTTAGTTCCCCAAGAATTCTTGGGCCTGTGTTATCAAAAGAAGGGGTAAGGGGTGTAGAGTGACCAAAACAACAAAATGTCCATCACACACCTTTAGGAGCTAGATTTTTGCTAGAATGTTAACTATAGCATTTATTACAGCACCAAAAAGTTATATGTGTGAGTGCTTTCTCCCTCTCCCTCTCTTTCTCTTCCTCCCCTCCCTACTTCCCCTCTCTCTGTGTGGATGCATGTGTGTGTGTGTTCACATCCTAACACCTTGTGAGTATGACCTTACTTGGAAAAAGAGGCTTTGTAGATGTAAATGTAATTAAGTTAATGACCTTGAGATGAGATCATCCTGGATTATCTTTCTGTACCCTAAATCCAATAACCTTACAAGAGACAGAAGAGGAGAAGACACAGATGTGGAAAAGGCGGTGGCCATGTGAAGTCAGAGATTAGACTGATGTGGCCACAAGCCGAGGAATGCTTGGAGCCACCAGAGCTGCCAGAGGCCAGGAAGGATTCTCTCCTAGAGCCTGTGAGGGGAGTGCAGCCCTGCTGACACCCTGACCTCAGGTTTTGGCCCACCATCACTGTGAGAGAATAAATGCCTGTTGTTTTAAGTCACCCAGTGGTGGTAATTTGTTACAGCAGCCCTAGGAAACTAATGTATGTACACAAGTACAGTGATCTCTGTACAGGAGACGGATGGAGAAAAAGGCATAAAATATGTTTCTAAAATTTTCATATTTTCCCTCAATATAGTATATTGTAAAATTTGGGCATAAAGAAGGCTAACAACTTTAATGCCAGATACAATAAAATTTAAGCAAAAAAATTAAATGTGCCTATATGTCCTGGGCAATTCCTGATGAGACTACAAGTGCCTGTGACACAAGGAGCTCCTCCAGCCACGTTTCCTCTTCTCTGCTTTGAACCCCAAGCTCCTGTCTGGTCTTCCAACCTTCGGGATCTGTTTCTCTCTCCCTCCCACCTTCCTCCATTCACTTCCCTTCCAGGCCCGGGTTGGCTGAGCGGGCTGGTTGTGGGCTTGAATCTCGCTCCTGCCAGCACTCTGTGCCCTGGATCCCCACTTGCCCAGCAGAGGGGAGTCAGACATTTACCCAGTGCTGCTATTACTGCCATAGCACACATGGAAAAATAACGAGCAAAAACCAACAGTAACACGCCCATACCAGCTGGTGAATTCCAATGTGGCAACCGTTTCTATTCTCTAAGGGCTGAGGATTAAAGTTATTATCCTTGTTGGTAAGATACCGGTGGGGGTGGGGGTGAGGGGAAGGCCCCCCGTGATGAAAACGCAGGTCAACTGATTTTTGGAACCGGGAAGTGGGAGGTGGTGTCCTCAGTGTTCTTGCCGGCCAGTGTCCCCAGGTCACCCAACAAAGCATCGTCATCTAACCAGGTGGATCCTGGGAAGACTGGCTTTTCTGGAAGTCCCAGCCAGGTGGCAGGAACACTTGCCCAGACAGTGCCTTCATCCCAAACTAGGTGTACCCTCCGGGCTGTCAAATCACCACCAGGTGACGCCAAAGAGCAGCAGCCCAGCCCCCTGGTGTATTCAAATTCCGTAGCTTCGGCCTAGAGATGTCGGGAAAGCAACCGAATCAGGTGCTGCGTGGGTCTCTTGAGAAGCAGCCTTGCTCTCTGCTTTCCACTCCTATAATGAAACTCCCACAAAGTGGGCACGGGCCTCTGCACATTCCCACCCCTCGGTCCTCCTGTGAAATCACTAAGTGGAGGCTGTCTGAGAAGAACAGGGAGGTAGCAAGCCTTGCAGAAGGAAGCCCACAGCAGCCTGGCGAGTATCAAGATTGTCAAAGGACTAGAGAACCAGAGTATTCGAAGGTTTCACAAAGGTGGATGGGAGGGGGCTGGCAGAGTGGAAGTGGCCTTGAGGTCTGGGCCAGTTCTGCATCAAAAATGCAAGTGTGGGGAAAACCACTAAGCTAATGTCAGCATAGTCTGTGGCAGGTGACAGGCCTGGGAGGGGAAGATGATGTACATCTTAAGAGAACCCAAATGGACAGGTGATGGCCATTTGTATGACCCTCCCATAAGCAACAGAAGTTCCCCCTGGCTTAGATGCAACCTCCTGCGAGAAGGTGGGAATGGGGAATCATAATTGGCTGGGAAAATCCTGAAAAAACAGAAAGCTGAGTTTACCCAGAAGTGACTAATATTTGTGTGGTGGTTGATGGGTTTTATTTTTTAATAGATATTAGGAGTGATGGATAATTAAAATAGAGGAAAAAAATTGCAACAGAAAGTTACATTTTGTTTTTATCAAACATGAATCTGTTTGCTTGTGAAATGCTTCTCAGCTACAAATATTCATACAAATTGATTGCATATGAGAAACCTTACTAAAGTCCAGGAAAGCAGAAGTTGTATAGGATACATTCTGTAGCCACACTGTAACCAGTAAATGTATGAAAACAAATGAGTACACAGCTACATGGGAATCGTGAAAAGAGGGGAAATGATCCTAAAAAGCAGTAGAGTCATAGAGAAATCAAGATTACAATATCAGGTTCTTTAAAGAATAAATAAGAAAACATAACATACTGAGTTTAAGATATATGGACCAAGCTGTGTTTTCGTGGAAAAAATCATACCTTTTAAATGCTTGCTAGTACTGGCTGGTGTGGCTCAGTGGATGGAGCGCTGGCTGCGAACCAAAAGATCACCATTCGATCCCCAGTCAGGGCACATGCCTGGGTTGTGGGTTGGATCCCGGGTCTGGGCGTGAACGGTCCCTGACTGTGTGCATGTGGGAGGCGGCCGATCAGTATTTCTATCTCATTTCAATTCCCCTCTCTCTCTCTCTCCCATCCTCTCTCCCTTCCTGTCTCTCTAAAAGCAATGGAAAAATGTCCTCAGGTGAGGATAAAAAATAAAAATAAATGCTTTTGTTAGCTGAGAGAGAGGATTGATCAATTGAATAGTTTAGAATTTCAGGAAAACAAAAAGTTCTTATAAAGGAATAAAGAAATAATTATGGAAATAAATTAATTAGAAAAAGAACAGAGTTCATTATTTTTTAAAAACTAACATGGAAATTACACTGAGAGGCAATACAAAATGCACACTTAACCTTGCCCTTCAGGAAGCACTTAGCCGCCTGCCTCAGCAGAGGGCTCTTTGCTCCCACCAATTTGCCCACTGTGCCCTGCTAAGGAAAGTCACAAGGTACCCTTCCTTGTAGACCAGAGCTTACTCCTGCAAAATCCAAAGTGAACTTTAAAATCCTGAAGTTTCCACACGTACATAGCCCAGATGAGGTAAGGGATAGTCCTCCTTAGAGATGACAGCAGGGTATCAGTTACTATGACCAGCTGGAAAGAACTTAAACATTTGCGTGCGTAAGTGTGGGAGTGTGTTTTCTTTCAATCCCAGAATTATTCTAAACTGTGGAATCCAGGTAGTCTCTGTGCATCCAGTTTCAACACACAAGTACATTTTTATGTCACACAATCAGTGATGAGTATGCATTATAAACCAAGGACTTTGGTTAACTCAAATTGTGCACCCAAACATTTTAAAAAAGAAAAAAATCTCCCAGAAAAGAACCATTCTGGTTTCCTTGTCCACCTTCATCAGTCATTTGCAATAACTGAGCACCATATACCAGGGTCTCAATACCAAACGACTGTGACCTCCGTTAACATCTCATTGTGTGGACGTACTGTCATTACCCCATTTGAGAGAGAAGGCTCCCAGAGGGCTGAAAGGGACTTGCCCTGCATCACAGGACTGGCCCAATGCTGAGCCAAATGAGGCTCGTATGGCTCCCAAGATACTGGCCTTTTCATTATGCTGTAAAAAGTATTATAACTATTTTATAATAAAATTACTGTTTTCCATTATTGTACCCATATAAAATTAATACGCATGTCTGCCTCATTCTTTTTGGCCCTAGATTTGCCTTGAATCAGGAGCCTCAGCTTAACCAGAGCGTGGGACCCCGTGTTGTGGTATGAGGTGGCAGAAGGTGGCAGAAGGTGGCCAGAAGGTGGCAGCAGAATCTGAAGCTTTTTCTGCTGACCTGTCGTCCAGACCCCTTGCTGCTCCACACCGAAGTGCCCAGGTAGATGAGCCCTCCTTGTTCTCATGATCCTTCGGTCTCTTGTCTGGCTTCAGTTTGCTTTCCATCATTCTGCTGCACTGCTGCTCGCAGCTGAGCAGCCACGGCACTGACTTGCACTTAGACACCACTGTTGCTAGTACACTGTTACTTCTCCGTACTTGAGTCCCACATAGCTTGTGTAAAACAACTGCCCTTATACTGAATGTTGCAGAAATGTATTTGGTTTCACACAGTGTTTATTTTGATGTGCTAATACTGTAAGATTTTCCTAATTTGCCACTTCATCACTTTCCCCCATGTTTGGCATCCAATCTTAAGGAAAATCCCGGGGTCCCTAGAACAGGCCAAGTCTGGGAGTCAGGGGAGCCTCTCAAAGGCGGGCAGACTAAATTTCCTGAGGCTGCCGTGGCATCACTGCCATTTGGTAGGCATGGCTGTGTGTGCCCTGATTATCCCCAGGCCCCGAGATGCAGCCTGAGGTGGCAGTTGTCTGTGCCTCTTCTGTTTGTCCTATGTCTCACAGGCACTTTACGGGGAAGGTAAAACAAGCTGCATTGAGGGCTGCTAGATGGAACATTCTTCCAAGATGTAGTTGGGCTGAAACTTTTATTTTTTAAATATACTATTTGTCTATCTAGTTTAGAGAGGGAGGGAAGTATGGAGGGAGAGAGAGAAAGAAACATTGATTTGTTGTCCCACTTATTTATGCATTCATTGGTTGCTTCTTGTATGTGCCATCACTGGTGATTGTACCTGCAACCTTGACTTATTGGGACAATGCTCCAACCAACCGGGCTACCCAACCAGGGCCTGGGCTGAACCTTTGACAGTCCTGTGCAATGGCCAGATGCTGAATTTGAAGGTTCCTGGAGTTGGCACCAAGGGCAGTGGGATTCTCCCCAGTCCCTCCGCCTTTGCCCCCATCCCCAACCTCGCTCACTTGCCACCATCTTCAGGAAGGCAGGTGAAGTCTGGTTGAAGACAAGTATCTGGGAGTCTGGAAAACGCTCTTAGAAGTATTGTCCCAGGAGGAAAAAGAACCAGAAGGGTTAACTAGACTGGTTCAACAAATTCTGCTGCTGCTATGTTCAGTCATGGCAGAGGGTGGGTCTCCTTATGCCCTGTTGGGAACCACCCTGCCTGGTTTCAGAAGCTGTAACCCCCGCCAAGGCTAAGGCTGAGAGAATGACCTTGGAACCATAAGCCAGCAAGGAGACAAAAGCTTATCTCCCTGACAGGAGCACCGCTTCTGCTCCTTTTACTTCACTCTGCCTGGACCCCAATGCTTGGTCAGTTAGCCAATGATGGGTAAGATTCCCCAAGGGGGGAACAACCTAAGACAGGCACGATCACGTGGGAGGCCCTCAAGGAAGGACTTTGAGGGGTACAGCAAAAGGGGGTGATGGACTCTTGCCCCTCGGCTTTGACAAAGCCTGAGTCCTCATGGTCTTCAATAAAATCTCCTTATCTCTTGGCTGCCTTAGTTCCCTTGCTCCACCTAAGCCTGAAACAATGACGGAGGGTGGTGCAGCCCTGTGCTGGAAAGGGCAGGTTCCCCAGGTGATCAGGCCTAAGAAAGAGTATGTAAATCCTGTGAAACCTGCTTTATTTAGAATGCTCTCAATTGAATGAGAAGGGTCCAAGGAGGAAGTAAGTTTGTTCCTCAAAGTTTTACAGCTCTTTGACCCTGACTCAAAATAGGCCCTCAGAGTTCCTTGTTATTTGATCCTTACTTCCGGGCAATGAGTAATGAGCTTTACCTGAATTCTTGTCCAAATGAACCCAATAAAAGCCACTGAGAAAAAGGCTCTTGGCCCTTCTCTTTTGAGAGATCAGGCACCTTTCCTTCCCAAGCAGATTGTGTCTTGGTAGACTTATTCTCATCCATGGCGGATGGGGGGCTCTGCAGGCAAAGCTCCCCCACAGTGCCCCCTTCTCTTCCACAATGCTGCTACTGACCAAGGGCCCTATATTCCTGACCACAGTGCTCTTCTACAACTTGGTGAAGGCTTCATCTCACAAAGGTCATTGCTGTCCATTAACTGCCCACTCAAACACTCAAGAGGACTCACACTCTGTGTGTGTATGGGGGAGCATGTATAAATGAAAAAAATACAAGAAAAAAAAAGAAGTCTCAGTCAAACATTTGGGAACTTCTGCTCTTGCACTGTAGGCTGGGCAGAGAGGGGATGACCTGCCTCAGCACCTGGAGACTCCACTCTGAAGGTTGGGGGACACCACTGTGGCATCCCACCCTACTACTATCATCTTGAAACCGGAAAAGTTGGCGTTCATGCTGCCTGTCACTGCCAGACCTGAATCCGGAAAAGACCGGCATTCATGCTGCCTGTCACCTACCGAACCCAATCAGCAGACACAGGGATTGAATCTTTATGGAAGCTTTATTCAGATGGCCAGCGATCTGAGAAGACAGTGGGTTTATACCCTAAAGGACCATCTTAAATTCTATTTTAAATGGCTTTTTTTTATATGGAGAACAAAGTGTAGGTAAGGGGTTTGGAATTCAGGGAAAAGTTAATTGGACCAAAAAACTGCAGCATTCTCCCCCTGGGCAGTGGTCTTTAGCTGTGTCCTGGGCGGTGGTCACCTCACCCTGGAGAACAATGGCTCAGATACTATCTTGAGTTGCTTGCAGTCCTCCTGAGGCACAAAGGTGGAACTGCTTATGGTCTTCTGGAGTCAGGCTGGGTCATACTTTCAGTTCCTGGAACAATAGCTTTTACATGCATTGATTACTAAGCTTATTAGTTATTACTTAAACTAAAATTTTCCAACTCTTGAGTCCCCTATCAGAACCAATAAGTAGTGACAAGGATTGAATTTTTATGAATGCTTTATTCAGATGCCAGAGATCTGAGAAGACAGTGGGTTATATACCCTTAAAAACCATCCTAACATCTCATTTTAAGCTGACTTGTTTATGAGAAGAAAGGGTAGTTAAGGGGGTTGGGAAAAAGGTTAATTGGATAGAGAGGGAGGTAAGGGGCTTGGAAAAAAGGTTAATTGGGTAAGAGTTGCAGTCCAGGCAGTTTCTCTAGTACTTCTTTATCTGCTGATCAATAATTCTTTATCTGCGTCATAGGCGTTCCCTCCTGGGAACACAATGGCTCAGAAACCATCCCCCATCACTTACAGACCCTCAGGGCACAAAGGTTGAATTGAATCACGGTTAGGTCAGGCATTCCAGTTCCTGGAATAACAGCTTTCCAGTGCATTAATCACCTAAGCCTATCAACTGAGGCTAAAATGTTTCTCTCTGTAGTTCCTCTCTCAGTGTCCCCATAGCCAGTTGGCGAAGTCCCTCACAAGCCTCTAGGGTGTTTATCCCTTCTGTATTTGGCAGCTGAGGGAACTGACTCCAAAGTCTTACATTCATCTAACAGACCACTGAACGATGAGGGAGAATGGGAGTCAAGAATTGGGGTTGCAGTGGAGGGATGAGCACCCCAGGGTAAGGGGGCAGCGAGAGGGACAGCTGAGGTGGCTAAAACCTGGGCAGTGAGGAGGGAGTGGTGAGAGGTAAGGTAAAAGATCTGTAGGGTTAAATTTCTTGGTCTTTATCATCATAGCAATGAAGAGCAATTCAAGAGTTTAAAATAGATTAGTGATATAAACTGATTTGTGTTTTAAAAGATAATCTGGCCAGGAATGGTATGGCTAAGTGGGTTGGGCTTCGTCCTGCAAAGTGAAAGGTTGCTGGTTTGATTCCTGCTCAGGGCACATGCCTGAGTTATGGGTCAGGTCCCAGGTTGGGGATAAGCAAGAGGCAACTGATCAATGTTTCTCTGATGCATCGAAGTTTCTCTCCCTCTCTTTCTCCCTCCTTTCCCCTCTCTCTAAAAAAATAAATAAATGGAATCTTAAAAAAAAATAAAGGTAATCTGTCTGTAAAATGATCTGGAGTGGGATACGTGTGTTAGGAGGACATCGCCAAGGCCTAAGTGAGAGATGATGGTGGCGTGAGGGTGGTGGCAGTGGAGATGGAGAGGAAGCCTGTTTGGAATCTGGGGAAGAGGAATGCGAGATGCATTTATAATACAAGGATAAGGTAATTTTTCTGTGAATTCGCTCACCCTTTCGCACACACTCACCCAACATTTACACTTTCACTCCACCTCCCCGGTTCTCTTGGTGCTTTGCTACTTGCATAAAGGTGTGGATACCAAAGGATACCCATAGCCATGCTGTTCTTTCTCTGCCAACCATTGGAGGAAAATTTTTCTCTGTCACAGGTCAGAGGGAGACCCACTCAGGGACTGGGGGGCATTGTGGAAGGAGATAAATGTGCAGCATTCCCCCTGTGTTTGCAGTTTTACTTTCTGTGGTTTCAGTGACCCATGGCCAACTGTAGTAAAAGAAGATTCAATGGAAAATTCCAGAAATAATTCATAAGTTTTAAATTGTGTATTTTTCTGAGTCGTATGATGAAATCTCTTGCTGTCCTGCTCCATCCTTCTTGGGATGTGAATCATCCCTTTGTCCAGCATATCCACATTGTACGTACCATACCGAAGGGGTTCAGAGCAGACCTCCCTGAGATGTGCCACTTTGGCATGTGAATTAGTTTGAGTTGAATGCAGTTGAGACTCTGCAGGCTCACGAGAAACTTTTACCTTCCTTTAAAGAATTTAAAGTAGGAGCCTTGCTGGTAATAAGAATTATCACCAGAAATAACTTTCTATGACCTATTTATAGGGCAGGATGAACTTTCGATTACTGAACATCTGCTCTTCTTACCATCCTGTGAATGACCTTCCTCCCCTGTGAAGCCCCAGGTGCTGCACCTGATCCTTGGCTCAGAATGTCATATATACCCCATTTTACTTTTCTGTCTCCAATTCTCTCATATATGTAGGATTTCCTTATGTACGTATGTAACTAAATGTTATCATATTCTCTTGTGTTAATCTGTCTCATGTGTATTTGAGCATTAGACCAGCCAAAAGAACCCAGAAGGGCAGAGGGCAGTTTCTTCCTCCCTCCCTCACAGTACAATAAGATATTTTGAGAGAGAGAGAGAGAGAGAGAGAGAGAGAGAGAGAGAGAGAGGCCACATTCACATAACTTTTATTACAATATATTGTTGTAATTTTTCAAGTTTATTATTAGTTATTACTGTTAATCTCTTAATGTGTCTAGTTTATAAATGAAACTTTATCATAGGTATGTATGCATAGAAAAAAACATAGTACATATATAGAGTTCGGTACTATCCCAAGTTTTGGGCATCCACTGGGGAGCTTGGAATGCATCCCCCATGGAAAAAGGGGGACTAATGTACAATAGGTGATATAAGAAGTGTGAGATTCCCAGGTGTGAGCCTAGCTCAATAAATCTATGACTTCATCTAGGCAGGCTTTCTCTGAGAACCCTGGAATAAAGCTAGCCAGCTGTTCTGCTGTAGCCAGCTCCCTGAGTCCTGGTCCCTGGAGAAGCTGCACCAGGTGCTATGGCTACGGGTGTCACGTGACAGATGGAGTCCCCCACCTCCAAGTCCCAAGGACCCAGTGTACCACAGGTGGAAGGAGGTTTGGGAGCAAGACCCCTGGGCTTTCCTGCAGGGCCTCTTAATTATCTTGGGGACAGACACAGCTGAGGCACAATGTTTTCTGACTTTAGCCCTCCACAAAGGGCCAGTCTAGCCCAGCCCAAGGGAAGGGGCAGAGGAACCAACAGATTAAAGGGGCAAATTTCTGGAGACAACTGAAGAAGGAGAGGGAGGCTAGTGGCTGGCCTTCAGGCAACAGAATAAAAAAAAAAAAACAGAATGGAAATATATCAAAGGGACACAGGGATGAACCTGAAGGAGATCCCACTGGTCAGAGCTGGGAAAATTTGAGCAATAAAATAAATAACATAGCATTAAATTATTACCAAAAACATAAAATAAATGTACATGTGTCCACAGTGACAATATGTGTTTGAATAAATAAGTAAATGTGGGGTGGGGGTGGATCTTCCTTTCCCAAGGATTTCATAGAACATATGTGAATATTTCCTCCTTTAGGAGTCAGAACTGTTCCATCAATTTGTATGTCTGTTGTGTGCCAGTACCATGCTGTTTTGATTACTATGGACTTACAGTATAGTTTGGTATTAGGTAGTATGATTCCTCCAACTTTGTTTTTCTTTCTCAGGATTTCTGTTACTATGAGTGGCTTTTTGTGGTTCCATATAAATGTTTGAAATATTTGCTCTAGTTCTGAGAAATGTGCCATTGGAATCTTGATAGAAATTGTGTTGAATCTATAGATTTCTCTGAGTAATATGGACATTTTAATGATGTTAATTCTTCCTATCTATGAAAATGGTATGTGCTTCCACTTATTTGTATCTTCTTCAATTTCTTTCTTCAGAGTCTCATAATTTCCCAAGTTCAGGTCTTTTACATCTTTGGTTAGGTTTATTCCTAGGTATTCTTTTTGAGCGATTGTGAGTGGGATTGTTTTCTTAATTTCCCTTTCTGTTAGTTCATTATTGGCATATAAAAATCCAACTGATTTCTGGATATTAATTTTGTATCCTATTTCGCTGAATTCATTTATCAGTTCTAGTAATTTCTTGGTGCAATCTTTGGGGTTCTCTATGTACAGCATCATGTCATCTGCAAATGACAGTTTTAGTTCTCCCTTTCCAATTTGGATCCTTTTATTTCTTCTTGTCTGATTGCTGTGGCCAGGACTTCCCATACTATTTTGAATAAAAGAGGTGAAAGCAGATATCCCTCTCTTGTTCCCAGTCTTAAGGAGAATGCTTGTAGTTTTTGCCCATTGAGTGTATGATGCTGGCAGTGGGTTTGTCATATATGGCCTTTATTATGTTTAAGTACGTTCCTTCTATTCCCACTTTGCTGAGAGTTTTGATCATAAATGGGTGATGGATTTTACCAAATGTGTTTTCTGCATCTATTGATAGAATTATATGGCTTTTATCCTTCATTTTCTTTATGTGGTAAATCACATTTGTTGATTTGCAAATGTACCAACCTTGCATTCCCAGAATAAAACCCACTGGATCATGGTGTATGATCTTTTTGACACACTGCTTTATTCAGTTTGCTAATATTTTGTTGAGGATTTTAGCATCTATGTTCATCAGGGATATTGGTCTATAATTTTCTTTCTTTGTAGTGTCTTTATCTGGTTTTGGAATTAGGATAATGCTGGCCTGGTAAAATGAGATTGGGAGTCTTCCCTCCTCTTGAGTTTTATGAAACAGTTTGAGGAGAGGCATTAATTCTTCTTGGGATGTTTGGTAAAATCCACCTTTGAAACTGTCCAGTCCAGGGCTTTTGTTTGTTGGGAGTTTTTTGATTACTGCTTCATTTTCCCTGGGTGTCCCTAGAAGAATTGAAATTAAAGGCCTTGCCCATAAGAGGTTATAGAGATAACTTCTTTCGACCTATCAATAGGGCAGGGTAAACTACTCATTACTGAAGCTTGCTCTTCTTGCTCTTGGGCAATGAACTTCTGAAGCCCCAGAGGCACTTTACCTCATCCCTAGCTCAGGATGTGTGACACCCCTCAATCCCCCTTTCTACCTCCGACCCTTTTGGTATGTGGGTTTGCTGACTGTCTCATGTATGTGGGTGCCCGTCTGCATGAGATTAAATTTGATTTTCTTTTATCAGTCTGCCTCCTGTTGATTTGAGGAGAGAAAGGGGACTTTCCCCTTCCCCAAAGTTTTGGTGCTTTGAGCAGGATAAGCTCACTGGCTGGAGTGCCCCGTCCCCCCCAGGCTGCTGTAGATGAGGAGCCCCTGGGGTGCCTGACAGGCCAGCAGAAGGTGAGGGTTCTTACCAGGTCAGCACACATCCAGATTTCTGTCTGCAAAAGTGGTGAGAATTGTTTTCTCTGTTCTAAATTTAGGTTGTCAAGAGGAAATATTTGTGAAACTATTTTCTTAGCCTATCAAAATTTGATTATTTTCTCTTGCTAATCTGATGTCTATTGATTATTAGACCAGCCAGAAGCACTTTGAGGGTAGTTTGTTCCTCCTCCTCGCTAGCTGAGATTTTACACACACACACACACACACACACACACACACACACTCACATTTTCTCTCCCCCAAGTACACTGTAAGCTCCATAAGAACCGGGATCCCATCTCTCTCATTTACCACTGTGCCTCCAGCACCACAGAGTGCCTGGCAAGTGCAATAATATCAACAAAAACAATAATGACAAATTCAAGAGCCAAAATTGATCCAGCACTTATTATGTGCCAGGTGCTGTTTATAACAACAAAAAATTCTATAGGAAAGGTATTATTATTATTATTATTATTACTACTACTACTACTACCATCATCCTGATTTTACAGATAGCAAAACTGAGGCACCGGGAATTGAGCAACTTGTTCAAGGTCACACAGGTAGTGTCACTGCAGTTGCTCAAAATACAGCTTTTTTTTAAAATAGAAGAACAAAGGATGAGTGGTGCGGAAGAAGGATTTTAGGAAAATGAATTGGTAGACTATTGTAAAAGTCCTGGATCAAGATGTTGATTTCTGCAGTGGCAGCGGTGCTAGACAGAGGGTGGGGGACCCCAGCCACTGCAGAGGTAGAATCACTGTCAAGATCTCATGGTGTATATGTGTATTCAGAAATGTCTCTTCAATTTACAAGACATTAGGCTGCCCAGGATGGACATATGGGCTGTAGAGAGGGCTCGGAGACAGACTTGAGGAGATGAAGGAAAACTAACCTAAACACTCCTGATCACGCCATACAGTTTGTTATCTTCAACTTAACACAGACCGTATTGTCTTTGTGAAGTTTTCTGTTTGGTGTAGAGCAGTATAGTGAACTGAGCTTCCACTTTGTCTTTCATTCTCTGATATCCTTTTGCTATTCTAAGAAGGCAGTCTGGCTTTAGTTACCACTGCCTCAGAGCCATTTGAATAGCAAGACAGAAATGCAAACGGTCAGAGGGAAGTCTGAGTTGTGTGATGGGTTGATACTAGGCTGTGAAGAGAGGGACCGTGCTGGTGTCAGAAGGGATACAGCTAAAGTGAAGAGGGCAAAATGGAGGGAAGAGTTCTACAAAATTTGGGGGCTAACTTTGGGGTCCCCAAGCATGTATGAACCCTGGCCTGTCCCCTTCAGGCATCCTGCATTAGTGGTGAGACAGTAGAGAAAAATGGACCCCCCACTGCACCCCAGACACCAGGGTTACCAAACCCTCAGTGCTTCCTAAGAGGAAGGGTGGTCTGAGGGCTGCAGAGCTCCTCCACAGGACCCCCAGGGCTGGGACAATGGGCATCTCAGAGGAGAGGCCCCCCAAATGTTCTGCTCCAGGATATCCCTTGGGCCTTTGCTGAAACCTAGATTTCTTCTAACCAGAAGGTTAAGAGTTTGGAGGGAGATTTAACTTGATTAAAGGGAATTAAAGTCATGCATCATTTCTTGCATACCCACTTTGGAGAGAAAAGTGGGTATACCTGCTTTGTGTGTGCTAGTGTGCTTCCCCAAATAGATGAGGCACTCTCTAAACAAGGGGATCACTTTTTATCACTCATTTGGTCTACAAAGACTTATTATGTGCTGGGCACTGATCTAGGCACTAGGTATACATTAAACAAATTGAACTTGGCCCCTGCCCTTTGAATTTACAGCTTAGTGAAGGAGAAGGAAAATAAACAAAAAAACAGACAAACTGGTATGTGATTATAAATTGGGACAAGCGCTATGAAAAAAAAGAACAGGGTTTTCATCTTAGCAGCCAAGTATCGAACTTAGGAGCTGCCCCCTAACTCCTACTCATCCTGCAGGCCTCAATACAAACATAAATCTGAAGCCAGCAGATTCGGTGTGTTTGAGTGACTGAAAGACGGCCCATGCAGCTGGAGGGGGTGAATGGAGGGAGAGCCGTGTGGGATGAAGCTGGGGGTGGCCGGGGGAGGGTGCACAGGACCATGGTTTAAGTTGGGGTTTGGGTTTTGTTCCAAGTGCAGTGGGAGCCATGTGATGACTGTCAGCTGAGGAGTACCTGTCTAATTTTTGTTTTAAACCATATTCCGTGGTGCCAGATATTCAGGTAAATGACTGTCTATTCAATTGTTTGATAATTATTTGCCAAATTTTGACAAATTGAATTAAATGAGGGTTGGTGCACTGAGAGAGAGAACACCTCTGTGGAGATGGCTTTCTTATGGAAAGCAAATCCTGGGAAGTTTAAATCCAACACTTCAAGGTTGAAGCCACTTCAAGTTTCCAGCTATTTTAAAGTAGAACAACCCCATGACAGTCAGATCCTGGAAAGGTTGACAGATCACTGGGGGGCTTTGTTTTTTTAATCCCCTGTTTCCCAGTTTACTGGGAGTGTATTGGTGTGTCAAAGATTATAGGCAGTTTATGTATAGAGCAAAATACTGAATATAACTCACAATCTTGGGGAACAGGTTTGTTTTAGGTGAAAGCAGGGAGGAAAAATACCCACACATTGAAAAGAGACTTCTGGGCAAAGGAAAGGATCCCCAAAATCACGATTACCGAATTTGCCTCAGGCAGGAGCACAGGGAGGAGGTCTGAGTTCCTTCCTGAGCCCCATAGAAACATGGGTGATGTCAGTGTGATTGTGGTCTCAGGGGCTTGGCAGAGCTGGAGGCTGATGTCACTGCCCAGGGGACTCAGTGAGCTCAGCCTCTTGGGAGGCCTCCGCCCAACCCCCAAAGATGCAAGAGCAGCAAACATGACCAAAAGGGTCCTGAGACTCAGCTGCTTTCATCTGCCTTTTGATTATTGTTCTTTTCTTTCACCCTTCCGCCAGCATGGAATCCTACCTCAGCACGACGGAGAGGGACAAGAAAGGAGCACAGAGGCTCTGCACTCAGGAAACGTTGGGCCTTCTGGGGAGACTGTTCTTTCCCAAGAAAGCCACAAGCTCCTGCTTCCAAGGACCTCATGACATAAGTGAAGAGACAGACGTCTGAAGTAATAAAAGCAATAAAAGAAAATGTATGAGTTTTGAGGTTAGGTGTGGCTATGAACCTCAGTCTGTCACTTAACTATTAGCCATGTGACCTCGGGCAAGTTATTTAACCATACTGGGCCTCAGTTTTTCCATCAATGAAATGGAGACAACAATTTTTGTTTCCCAGCAGGATGATTGTGAAGATTAAATGAAGGAAATCATGTTAGGTTCCTGGACCCAGCAGGTATTTAATAAATTGCCGTTGTTATTACTGCTCCTACTCAAGGTCACATAGTGCGACAGGGGCAATGTAGAGCCATGGATTAATACAAGAAAGAGATGGTGACCAACGATCCATTGGATGACTGCCTGTGTTTTGTTTTCACAAGGGAGGGTTACACAAGCTGGATCTTGAAGAATGATTTTACAAAGTAAGCAAGGAGGAGGAAGGAGGAAGGAGGAAGAGTATACAGAAGGAAGAGAATAACATAACTAAAGACTAGAAAAAGGGACAAGCAGTTAAGTTCAGTTTATTTCAGCTCAAATTACATGAACTAAAAGCTTTCTGTTCTAAGTCCTTTGCTGAACTGCTGAGGACCCAGTATGTTAATATTAACATGTTTTAAATACTTTGTATCTGTCCTTTTAATTTAACCCTATGACATACTACTATTATTATTTCCATATTATAGATAAAGAAACGGAGGCACAAAGAAATAAATAATTTGCCAATCACTCAGCTAGAAACTGGTGGAGACAAGATTTTAATCTATATTGTCTGAATCTGGAGTATCCTAATTACTCTAAGAGACAGCTATCCTGAGGGGAAGATAGTGGTAAAATTGTGTGGTAACTCCTGGGACAGACATATACACAGGAGGCTGAGAGCTGAGGTGGAAGAATGAGATAATACAGCAAAGACTCCCCAAAGGAGAGGGTGGCTCTGGAGTTAAGTCATAACGAGTGTGTTGTTCTAGGTGGAATGAACATTAACAATAATGGAAACAAGTAGATTGGTCACAATAGTCCTAGTATGAGGTACAAAGACCTGAGTTAGGTAGGGTAGGAATAGATGGGATAAAGAGAAATGAACAGATGAGTAAAATTAGCAGAGCTCCAAGATCTATTAGATGTAGGATATGAAGGAAAAGAAGGAATCTAGATGATTCCTGAGCTTCTGGTGTAAGCACCAAGTGCCATTAATTGAGGTAGATTTGAGAAGGGAGAGAACATAAAATAAATTTTGATCATAGTGAATTTAAAGCACCTGGGAGATATTTAAAGGCAGATATCCAATTAACAATAACATTTGGAGACTTCATTATCTTAGTTTCAATAATGGATAGAAAAACTAGGAATGAGGGAATAGACTTGAACAAGAGCAGAATACACATTCTTCTCAAGTATACATGGAGCACTTTCTATGATAGACCATATCAATAAATGCAAAAGGATTGAAATACAATAAAGTATGTTTTCTATATCACAATGGAATTCAATTAGAAATCAATGGGAAAGAAATTTGGGGATTCACAAATATGTGAAAATTAAATAACATTAATAATCAGTAGCTCAAAAATCATATGGGAAATTAGAAAATATTTCAAGGTGAATAGAAATGAAAACACAACTTGCCAAAACTTATGGGTTGCAACTAAAATAGTACTAGCAGGGAAATTTCTATGTATAAATGCCTCTATTAAAAAATAAAGAAAATTCTTAAATCAATAGCCTAGACTTCCAGCATAAGAAGCTAGAAAAAGAAGAGCAAATTAAACCTAAAGCAAGCAGAAGGGAAGAAATAATAAAGATTAGAGGAGAAGTAAATACAAAATATAACAGAAAAACAACTGAGACAACCAACAAACCAAAGTTGGTTCTTTGAAAAGGTTAGCAAAATTGAAAAACTTTTAGCTAGACTGACCAAAAAGCAATGAGAAGACCTAAAGAAAAAAGAATCACATACTTGAAAAGAAAAAAAAAAGGGGGGGGATGGGTTAAAAAAAAAAGAATCACATACTTGAGAATAAATTTAATAACAAAAATGCAAGACTTGTCACTGAAAACAACAAAATGTTGTTGAAAGAAATTTAGAGAAATTTAAATAAATAGAAAGATATCCCATGTTCATGGGGAAAAATTAATATTGTTAAGGTGGCAATACTCCCCAAATTAAACTATATCCCCATCGAAAGCATAGCTGGATTCTTTTACTGCAGAAGTTGACAAGGTTATCCTAAAACTCAATTGGAAATATATGAACAAAGAACAAAGTTGGAGGACTCAAGCTTAATAATATCAAAACTTACTACAAAGATACAGTAATTAAGACAGTGCTGAAGGGTCATAAGGCTGGATATACAAATGAATAGAATATACTTGAGTATCAAAATACATTCTTACTTTTATGGTCAACTGATTTTTAAGAAGAGTCCCGATACTTCAATAAATGGTGTTGGGAAAATTGGAGAGATGTGTGCAGAAAAATGAAATTAGATCACCTTCTTATACCACACACAAAAATAAATTAAAAATGGATCAAAGGCTTAAATGTTAGACCGGAAACCATAAAAATCCTAGAAGAAAACATAGGCAGCCAAATCTCAGACATTGCTCATAGCAATTTTTTATTGGATATATCTCCCCAGGCGAGGGGAAAAAAAGAAAAAAATAAACAAATGGGACTACATCAAACTAAAATGTTTTTGCACAGCCTATACCATAGGAAATTATCAACAAAATAAAAAGACAACCCATAGAATGGGAGAACAGTTTTTTCTATAAATGGTCTGGGATAACTGGACATCCACTGGCAAAAATATGAAGTTGGATCTCTACTCCACACCATCGTTAAAATAAACTCAAAGTGGATCCAGTCCTAAATATAAGAGCTAATACTATAAAACCCTTAGATGAAAACATAGGGTAAGTATTCATTACCTTGGTTAGGAAATGGTTTGCTAGATACAATACAAAAGCATAAACAACAAGGGAAGAAATAGATAAATTGGACCTCATTTAAATTAAAAACTTTTGTTCTTCAAAGAACACTTCAATGAAAGTGAAAAGGAACCCACAGAATTAGAAAAAAAATGTTTGCAAACATCTATCTGATAGGGAAATTGTATTTAGAATGTCTAAGGAACTGTTACAACTCAATAATCTCAAACAGGATGTGAATAGGCATTTCTCCAAAGAAGATAATGCCCAATAAATAAGCACAAGAAAAGATGTACAATGTGAATTACCATTAGGGAAATGGTAATCAAATCACAATGAGAAGCTACTTCATATCCACTAGGGTAGCTAAAATGAGGAAGACATAGAAAAGCAAATGTTGACAAGATGTGGAAAAGTAGGAACTCACGCATTATTGGTATAGACACTTTGGAAAATATGAGTGTATTCTGGCAGTTACTAAAATGTTAACTATCAGGTTACCACATGACCCAATAATCCCATTCCTAAGTATATATTAAAGAGAATTGAAAACATATGTCCACACAAACACTTGTACATGAATGTTCATAGCAGCATTATTCATAATAGTTAAAAAATAGAAAACAACCAAATGCCTATCAATGAATGAATAAACAAAAGTGGCATATCTATACAATGGAATGTTATTTGACCATAAAGAAGAAAGAGTGCTGACCTATGCTATGGTACAGATGAACCTAGAAAACATTATGCTAAGTGAAAAAAGAGCCACACAGAAGATCACATATTGTATGATTCCATTTATATGAAATGTCCCAAACAGACAAATCTGTAGAGACAGGAAGTAGATTAGTGGTTGCCTAGGGTGGGGAAGTTTGGGTGAAGTGAGGTTATTGCTACGAGGTATAAGGTTGCTCTTTGAAGTGATAAAAATGTTCTAAACATTAATTGTGGTGATTGTTGCACAATTCTTTGAATATACCAAAAACCAGTAAGTCAAGGAATCTGTGAGAATAATTAAATGATTTCACTTTTAAAAAATGCTAGTTAGGTTTCGGATGATTTGTAACATAGTAGTAGTGACCAGAACAAGGGCGTTCTCATTGAATGAAGTCTTTTATTTTTGTTGAAGGAAAGGAACTGAAGCAATTTTGGGGTGTGTGTGTGCAGGTCAATGGGTTGAGCAGACTTGTTGAGGTGTCAAAATTGCTGCCAAGGAAAATGTGAATGAGAATTGACTGAAGACAGGCATAAGGCAGGTGCAGGGTGGGGGCATGCGGAGCAGAGACCTTTGCAGGCTGGTACTTTGGGTTGGAGGCAGTTTACCTGTTTGTGCTCTTTTTCCCTAGTGGCCCTTGGCACCTTCGGGGTAGAGTGGAGAAGGGTGACGATTCACAGGTGGGCTTTGTAAGACCATGCAGTGGGAGGATGGGGCCTGACATTGAAGTGATTATGGAAGAACAGAACTGTCAGCCTTGCCTCAGGAAGGCTCATTTATGGCAGGAGATGGCCAGAATGTTCTGGGAAAGTGTTAAAGGAGCCTAGCTTAAAGTCGAGGTCAATGGGCGGAGGAATGACAGAGCAGTAAGGGAGCATTCTGAGGGGTTTGCAATTTGCATAGTAATCAGGAGCGATTAAGATGGAAAGTAAAGAAGACACTTTCCTGTTGTACCTCTGAATGAAGCTCAGAGGGCAAACACCCAGAGGCTGACCTCTGCCCCAATCACATTGGCAGAAGGCAGCCAGGCTGTGGGTCAGTCCAGGTGCAGCCCCTCACCCCAGGTGTTCTTGGCTTTGTGTGGGACTGGGACAGACCTATACACATTTATGGCTGTTGAATAAATAATAGGTGGTGGTGAAATCTGTCAGAAGGGGAATGGGAAGGAGGCAGGGCTGATTTTGTCCAGAAATTTAGAGATTTGTTTCAAATATTGAGTTTGAAGTGGTAACAGAATATTAAACAGTAATGTCCAGAAGGCAACCAGAGAATCTGAAGTTTAGAGGAGAGCATTAGGAGTCAACAGTAGAGACCACGTCTGACGCTCTGGAGTTAAATGAGATCGCTCAAGGAGAGACTGTGGAGTGACCAGAAAAGGAGGCTGAGGAGAGAGCCAACTGGGGGACAGAGTGAAAAATGGTGAAGAAAGTTAAGAAGACAGAAGCACAGGGGGAGTGAGCCAGGACTGTTACATGCTCCAGAAGTTAAGGGAAGAGAAACTTTTACGAAGGAAGGTAGCGTGTATTAGATGGTTATTGTGATAAAGCCATGCAACCAACTAACCTAAAAGGCAACGGCTTACAACAGAAAAGATTTACTTGTCAGGAGTTTGTGGTCGGCTGGGGCTGCTCTGCCTCAGGCTGCAGCTGGGAGACCGGCTGGGTGGCTCTGCCCCATGTCATTCGTTTTACCGGACCAGTAGGCTTCGCTGGGCATATTTTTCTCACCGTGACACCAGAAAGGCAAAGAAGAAGGCCAACCATGTATGTATTTCAGGCCTCTGCTTGTCGCTTGTCTCTCCCATTAGTTAAATCAAGTCATACAGCTGAGCCCAAAGTCAAGGGACAGGGAAGCACACTCTACCTGTAGTGGGAGGAAGTGCAAAGTCACATGGAAGGGTGAAGTGTTCGGAAAAGTAATGTGATGAACTACATATGGGTAGTCAACTCTCTGACATTTTGTGAAGACTTGGGATGCGGGGATGAAAAGAGGCTCCATTCGGCACCTGAGAGCAAACTGTGCCAAGCCATAGAAAGAGATCAGGTAAATGATGGCTGGAAAGTGCCTCTGGGCTTGGCAATGAGGAAGTTTAAGATCACCTGTGAAAAGCTGTTTCCCAGGAGTGGTCTGCATTAAGACACTAGGAACAAGTTGTAGGTTAAGAGAAAGAGTGAGTACAAAATGGAGAGATTTAAAAATTTTTTAAATATTTTCCCCAGCTTTATTGAGATATAATTACCTTATATGACAATGCACAAGTTTAAGGTATACAAACTGAAGAACTGGTTCATTGATATATTACAAAACAATTACATTACATCATGTATTTACCATTTCTTTGTGGAGAGAACACCTGAGAACTACTCTTTTAGCAACTTTCAAGTACATAATATGGTATGATTAGTTAAAACTACCATGCTGTACATCCCCAGAACTTACAACTGGGAGTTTATACCCTTTGACCCACATCTCCCCATTTCTCCTGTCCCACAATTGTCTGGTAACTCTACTGTTTTTGTGAGTTTGGCCTTTTCAGATTCCACGAGAAGTGATATCGTATGTTATGTCATTCTCTGTCTGACTTATTTCACCTAGCATAGTGCCCTCAAGTTTAATCATGTTGTTGTTGCAAATGCCAGGATTTCCTTTTTTTTTCCTGGTTGAATAGTATCTATCTATCTATTTATTATCTATCTATCTACGTACCTACCTACCTACCTGTCTCGCATCTTCTCTATCATTCACCTGTTGCTGGACATCTAGGCTGCTTCCACATCTTGGCTACTGTGAGCAATGCTGCAGTGAATGTGGGGGTGCGGATGGTCTCTTTGAGATCCTGTTTTCATTTTCTTTGGATAAACACCTAGAGGTGGGATTGCTACATTATATGGTAGTTCTGTTTTTAATTTTTTTTTTTTAGGAATCTCTACACTATTTTCCATAGTGGCTGCACCAATTTACTATCCCACAAACCATGCACTAGGGTTCCCTTTTCTCCACATCCTTGCCAATTCTTTTATCTTTGATAAGACTCATGATTCATCTTTTTACTGATAGACATTTTCACAAGTGTGAAGTCATATCTCGCTGTGGTTTTGATTTGCTTTTCCTTGATGCTTAGTTATATTTAACATCTTTTTTATGTGCCTGTTGGCCATTTTCACTGACCAAGATAAAGTAAAGAAGGGAAAAGTGGAACTGTAAGAGGGAAGAAAGCTAACTGTGGGAAATTTTCCCAGAGGAGAGGTTGCCTTTAGAAAGTGACCGGGATCCCCACCCATCTTACAGAGGAGATAAAGAGGAGTTGGATGAAAAGATGGTGAAGGGGAGGGAAGGTAGCGTTTTAACAATAGATGGTGGTCCTTCCAATGCAAAGGTATCTTCTAGGAGTGTGAAGGACGGGAGCAGGGCAGGGGGCTTCAGTAGGGAGCAAAGGACTTTAAGTGGGTGCTGTGAGCAGGAACAGCAGTCAGAGAATGAATGGGTCAGCCACCCTCGGGGCCCAAAGGATACTGAGCAATACTAATGTGCCAGGATGCCAGTTGTCATGGTCACAGCTTTCTTTCTCCATCTCAGTAGAAGGGAGAAAGAAAGCCAGAGGAAATTGGCCAGGTAGGTGTGGCAATGATCAAGATGTAAAAGTAAGCTAAAGAGTTAGAGAAAGTTTAGTCAAATTAATGGCTTGTGGGAGTACACGCAGTGCATGGCAACTAGCATTTCTTCTGCTGAGTGCTGTGCTGGGCCCCTTACATTAATGACCTCCCACTCTTATAACTGCCTAAGGTATATATTATGAACACTATTTTATATATAAGAAAACTGCAGTGTAAGGAAGCCACATAACTTCAAATTCATCTGCTGATTAATGGAGAAGCCAGGAATAAAACTCAGATCTCTCTGATTGGAAGCTTGGATATAAAAAATGATCCGGGATAAAAGAGCAAAGGTGCCAATAGGTCACATAGAAATCAAAGGCGAAGACTGGAATTAGAATAATGTGTGGGACCCAGAGAAATTAGGCAGAGGAAGAGGTGTATGAAAAAAAGCAGAGAGGGGAGTTTCAGAGTTTTTAGTCTTTGGGGGTAAAGCAGGGTTCACAGAATGGCGGGTAAGTGCGGCCAGGAAGGCACGTATTGCCCGTGTGGCGTGAGGAACGTGGCTGGATAGTGGGGACACGTGAGGTCAGGGTGTTGGGTGTGTTATCCAGGTGGATGTTGAAGTGCCTCAGGATGAGGGCAGAGAATGAGGTGGGTGGAGAGGAAAACTGAGCCCAGTGGTGAGATTTCTGAGGAGCATGATGAGCATTGGCAGATGACCACAGCACAGCCTGACGCTCTACATTTCAGAGAGGGGCTGAGGAGTCAGGGTGCTGGAGTAACAGTGTAGAAGTGGCAACGGGGAGTAGTGAGAATGTTGACACTATAAATCTATGGATGCAGGAGAAGAAAACCATCAGTTCATTTAGATTAAGTGGGAAGAGATCATTCTGAGAAGCGGTCTTCAAAGTGGTTTGGAAGGAGTCTGAGAAGTGCTATAGTAAGTTACACTCATGTAGAAGCAGATGCTTAATGGTAGAATGATTAGCTTAACTAACACGATAAATTGGCAATGGAGGGTATGGGTGGGACAATGTAGCCCAATGAGCAGGAAACGGGCCTTTGGATCAGATGGACCTGGATTTGAATATGAGCTTCATCATTTACTAGCTGTGAGACTTGAGGTATTACCAATTCTCTCAATGGCCTCATTTGTAAAATGAGATACATATTATCTACTGTGAAGGATTGTTGTAAGGATGTAATGATACATGTAAAGTGCTTTCTTTGTGTCTATACCTGGCACATAGAAAGTGATCAACGTTTTAATCACTCCTGCTGGAAATGAATCAAAGGCCCCTGCCTCTTAGGCTAGTGCTTTTTTTGACCATTCCACACTGACCTTAGAGGGCAGGCTATCGTCCCTGGTACTTCCCTACTGGAGTCATTCCAACTATTTGGTGGTAAGCTGTGAGATCTCTGGCCTGTAGGGGCTAAAACAAAAACAAAAACAAAAACTGCTGAAAGTAGCACAGCTAGTTTACCCACTTCTATACATATCTGGTCTCCACACTAGTCTGCTTCCTGAGATGGACAAAAAGTTTTTTGTTGAGTAAGATGCTAAAACGGGTACCTGAAGGGGCTCTGCCATGTATTTAAAAAGGTCTTCAGAACTAGGAAAGGCTCCATGCTGGCTCTACCCCTCCTACCTCCACGTGGAGTTGTTTAAACATGAGTGATGAAGTAAAATGAGGATGGCAGGAGATCGTCTAGACGCAGACAGGTTGGGAAACTTGCTTACTTCATGGCAAACCAGGGCTTGCAACCCATTCGTTCTCCTCAATATTGATTTGTTTATTTTTAAAATTAATTTTTATTTAATACTGACTATTTTTCTTGAGAAAGTAATACATGCACAGGCGAAAGGATTCCAAAAGTACACACACAATTTAAAATTACCTTCCTCCTACTTCAGGCCCCTTGCTTCCTTCCAATCCCTCTCCTGGCTGCCACTACCGTGAACAGTCCCTAAGGGATCCTTTCATGAATATTCTAGGTATGTAATCTTTTATGTATATGTAAGCATATACATATTCTTTTAATAAAACAAATAATGGGGGAAAGGCAGAAGACTGCACTTGAACAACAATAAAACATGTTAAAAAACAATAAATGAAAACCTACTGTACATACTGTTTCATGCCTTGCTTTTTCACTTAATACTACAATTTGAAGAGAGTTTCCTATCTGATTATAGAGTCTTTTCTCATTCTCTTCAACAGTTGTATGGTGATGCATGGCGTGGCTGTAGTACAAATTATTTAGCCTCAACTTCTAGTTTAGTTCTTACATGACTTTTATTTTTCGTTGTTGATGGCAACACAATTCTCCTACTTACTCTGCTCCAAACCTTGTAGTAATCCCCAAAGTCCTCCTTCCCTATATCTAATAAATCATGCCAATTTGGCTTTTAAATGCATTTCCTATGGGTCCATTACTTTTTATTTTTATTGCCACTTCCCTGGTTTAGGCCTTAAAATTTTCTATAGCATTTCCCTGTCTGCAAATTTTCTATTTCTTCCCGCCTTGCACACTTGCTTTTGATCAAATTTCTTTTTTTCCCCCTCCCCCCTCTTGATCAAATTTCTTAATGCCAAGGTTCTGATTGTGTCACTCTTCATTAAAAAACTTTAGTGGATTGCCATTTATTTTGTAAAAATTCAAACACTGATCAATAAATATGATTTTTAAATTCTAATCTGGGGAGTTTATGAAATGCCGATGCGCGGACCAGAATGTCCAAATGTAGCACCTGTAGTCTGCATTAAAAATAAGTTTCTAGGTGCTTCTGATATAGTTGATCATTGGTTCAGGGGAGCCATTAGAATAAAGTAAAATTTCTCAGCCCAGCATTTCTCTCCAAGCACACCTCTTACTGCTACTTCTCTGCGTAGTGCAAATAAATTTCTTGCTGGCTTTCTGAGATCTCCTCATACCTTCCAGGCACACCCTTTAAACCTCGTGACCCAGTCTATGAATCCTTTGCACGCACAAGTGATCTCTGGGCTTGATTCTCTGAACTGGCTTACAGCCACATTCTGCCGTATCTCTTCGTTTGGGTTTTTCTTTAGCTTTCTCTCTCCCCACTCCCAACCACAGAAGCCTACTTAGTCCTTCCTTACTATTCGAACCAAAAGCATTTTGAGCTTTGTGGCAAGGATCTTAAACACGAATTTGTAGGATTAGGGCCACTGTTTGACTAGATTACTGTAGCACAGGCAGTCGTTACTTGTTCCTGGCTTGAAGTGCGGCTTTCCACACTTTGTGGAAATTCCACAGTTTGAGGATTTGATGAACACACGAGCGGAATCCTTCCCAACATCTCCCAGGGAACTACCGATCCCAGAGGCTGTTGCGCGGAACGCCGGCGGACGCGGTGACGCTAGGGGGCGTGCCAGGGCCGAGGGAGGGGTCGTCCTGCGGGCGGCTGGAGGCTGGGGAGGCTGTGGGACCTGGGGTGGGAGTGGGAGCGTGAGGTGAGCGGAGCCGCCGAAGGAGGGACGGGCTGCCGGGCGCCCCAGTCTATGGAGCGGGGTAAGATGGCGGAGGCGGAGAGCCTGGAGACAGCGGCGGAGCACGAGCGGATCCTGCGGGAGATCGAGAGCACCGACACGGCCTGCATCGGGCCCACGCTCAGGTATCCCGGGGGCCGGGGCCACCCACGGGCGGGCACGAGCGGGACAGGGCGCCAGTCCCTCGGGCCGTGCGTCTGGCCAGCTGCGCGCAGGGCCGGCGCGGCCCCTCCCTTGGAGAGCCCGGCGAGCGACCTCCACCCGCGGCGAGGCGGGTCCCCCTCCGCAGCCCCGACGTGGGGTCCTTTCCCGATCGCCGTCCTCCGCAGCCCGGTCCCCCTGAAGGCAGCTCCTGCCGCCCTCCGGGCTGGGGCGGCTTTCGTTCTCCCTGCGAGCGCGCCGGACGGACGGTGGCTTTTATCAGGTCTCTCCCTGAGGACATCACCCTTCTTCTCTCCCTCCGACTCCAGCCGTGTCCTGCCCTAATCGTAAGCCCTGCTCTTCGGACAGCACAGAATCCACCCCCCGCCCCCCCAACCGTGATCTGTTGCTCGGAAATTAAACTCTTGCCTCCTTAAAGTCACAACCACTTCTCAGAAATGAGTTCCTGGAAATCCTAGGCCTGGAAGGAAGTTTCCCTCAACCCGTGTCCCTCTCCTGGGAGCGGGTGCTGCCGTAACTCTGTTGGCAGGACGACCTCTCCCAAAGCCGCAGCTTATGGTGGTGTCATTGCCCAGAGCAAGGTACCCCCTTTCAGCCCCGCTACCGCTGCTTTGCTCCGACACCTCCGTTTATTTGGAGATGTCAGAAGAAAGCCCCACCTACTTCAATTTACTTAACAAAAATTAGGTATCATTTACTATATAGTGAAACACATTGTATCAAGCAGTTTACAAGTGTAACTTACTCAAACCGCAAAACAATCCTGTTAGGTACTATTGTTACCATCATTTTACAGATGAGGCACAAAGAGGTTAAGTGACTTGCCCGAGGTCACTGAGAAAATAAAGTCGGGGAGTCGAGGTTCCTACTCCGGCAGTCTGAATCCAGAGTCTGTGTTGTGCACCACTGCTGTTCTGCCTCAGCTGGGATTGCCATCCACCTGTACTGGTTTTGTTAATTACTCACAGAGCCCAGTTCCGAGCTACCTTCCCCTTTTCCCTCAGTTTACTAGAGCCCTAGAACTAACTCATCTTCCTCCTTTCTTCGGTACCCTCTGATCTCCATGTAGCCAACAGATAGATAATTGTCTTACCCGCTGGACACAGTCTTGGGTTACTGCTTCTCCCTTCAAAGAAGAGTTACAGTATTACTCACTGCTTTTTTTTTTTTTTTAAATGGGAGAGTTGCCTCATGAAAGAGTGTTTGAAGGAGGGACAAACTGGAGACTTTACTCCACATCTCCACCTGCACAGCATCCTTCTCCAGAGCACATTGTTAGGACAATGAGCTATATATCCTTGAACTTGACAATGCGTAGTAGTTAGCTAGTGAATTTTGATCTTGACCATAATGGTCCTCTCTTTATCCCTCGACTTGAGCTCTTTAGGGTAAATGGTCCTCATTCATTATCTTTTAGAAAAAACCAAAGGCTACTTACTAGTATTATGAGTGCATTATTAATGGTTATTAATATTTTGTTCTCATAAAACAAGATGTTATTGGGGTTACTGAGTATGCTGTTTCAGTATTCTACTAAGAAATTTGGCTGCCAAACTGCAATTGGGCAGGCAAGCAAAGTTCGCACTGGAGCAGTTAGGATTACTAGAGTCTTTAGGAGGAATTCTTTCTCAGACACCATCAATGTTGCCTTGAGTTGGTTGTGGTTTTCCATTGCTGTAGTTGTTGGCTTATAGAATACATTTTTTTAATTTGGTGCTATCAGTTTAGTTCATTGTGATTTATTATGTTAACCCTCCACCAAACGGTAGTGCATATTTTTATCAACTGAATTTTGGCCTGTACTTTTCAAGTATCTTAGTATAAGAATATGTGCATTATGGTTCAAATACAAGTTACTCATTCTTCCTAAAATTTGCTTCATTCTTATCACTGAGTTCTACTGAGTTCTTTTCTCACTGGAAAGTGGGGGTTTATGGGGTTGTTTAATTGAGGGATCTTTTTCCCTAAATGGACATAGTAAGAAAAGAGGAGGGGGAGGTTTGAGAACCTCTGCACATCCCATCAGGTCTAGTTGCTTTTCCTGACTCCCTGCATCTTTGGCAGAGAACCCTAAACCTACTATCAGACCCAGGATCCAATCACTTGAACATTCTAAAATACAAGTAGCACCCACTGTCTTTGTCTTTAGTGTGGCGTGTCCCTGCCCATCTCCATGGCTGATGATCTCACCTTTTTTAAAATCCCATCCAGACAGCAGCATGCATGGACTTGATGTTTCAGATCCCATGCTTTGCCCTGGATGCATTTCCATCATCATAATGTCCTGTTTTTCAATCACAACCATTGACCAGGCTTGATTAAAGCAGTAGGCTCTGTTCCCTAACTTGACCCTTCACTGTAAATCTCAAACCCCTCCACGCCCCCTTCATAGTCTTCCCTCTTTATTTCATCTTTTGAGGTAGCATTTTTTTTAAGGCACCCAATTCTTAGCTGTTCCTGAGTTAGGTTTTGTAATTGAAGAGGAATGAAAGAACAGAGAGTAACAGTAAATTGATAGCAGATATAATATTAGTATGTCCATCCCCCAAATTTTTGCTCTTCAGAAAAGTCCGCCTGGCTACTTTTGCCTAACAAGACTCTTTCCTTTGCCAACTACTTGTGAATCATCACTTACTTTCTTTTCCTGGTGTACCAAATTCTTCTTCTAGTCTTATTCTTTTTTGCTGAGGAGCCACAGCGGCTTGACTTTTTCATTATATAACTGCCCTTATTTTAATCTCAAACAATCATGCAATGGTAGTCAGCTCCCATATATCATAAGGGAGTGCCTCTCCTTTTTCATTGTAATTCTGAAAGGCCCAGGCATATCACGCATATAGAGGCTGTTGCCTAGCAAAATCTTTCGGGAAAGCAGCCATTTCTTTCTTCTCTGTCTTAAAAATTATCTTAGTTGCAAGTCTTGATTTTTGCAGATGAGGAAAGAGGACTATTAGATGGTAGAGGCTGTCTTGTTTTTAAAGTATTAGTATTGATTCCAATTTGTAGCACTAATGCTAAAATATTGATTGCAAATCACTGATGCACAATAGCTCCATATTTCAGTTTTCAGATTCCATCTCTGTATTTTTAGTTTTCTCTCACATTGCTTATCCAGCAGGTCATTTCCTCAATTTCTCTCTAGATGATAGCAGTTAACATTCATTTTTAATTGCTGTTTCAGATTTTCTTTTTAAACTTAAGAAAATAAATTTATTGAAGTAACACTGGTTAATAACATTCTATAAATTTCAGATGTACAACATTATAATTTGATATCTGTATTATATTGTGTGCTTATCACCCAAAGTCTCGTTTCCTTTCATTATCGTATAAACTGTTTAATTTGACATTGAAATGCCATACCTTTTAAAATAGCTTTATTGAGATACAATTCATATACCATATAGTTTGCCCATTTAAAGTGTACAATTTAGTGGTTTTTATTATACTCACAGTTGTGCAAAAATTGCCATGATTTAAATCTGGAACAGTTCCATCACTCCAAAAAGAAACCCTATACCCATTAGCAGTCACTTTTCTGTCTCCCCTCCCTCCCCTGGCAATCACCGTACTTGCTGTATTTTTGGGTTTGCATATTCTGGACTTTCGTGTAAATGGAATCATACAGTTTGTGTTTCTTTGTGACCAATCATAATGTTTTCAGGGTTCATCTGTGTGGCAGATTGTATCAATACTTCATTTCTTTTTGTTGCTGAATAAGTATTCCATTGTATGGATTTATTCATCAGGTGATGAACATTTGGGTTGTTTCCATGTTGGGACTGTAAGGAACAATGCTATGAATAATTTGCGTACTAGTTTTTTGGTGGGCATATGTGTTCATTTCTCTGGCGTGTATACCTAGGAGTGGAATTTCTAGGTCATAGGGTAACTCTGTGCTTAACATTTTGGGAAACTGTCAAACTGTTTTTCAGAATGTCTGTACCATTTTGTTTGCCAGTCAGCAATATATGAGGGTTCCAGTTTCTTCATATCCTTGTCAGCAGCTACTATTGTCTTTTTTATTTTAGGCATTCTAGATCTGATGTTGCATCTCACTATAGCTTTGATTTGCATTTCCCTAATAGCTAAACTTTTCATGTGATTATTGGTTATTTATCTTTGGAGAAATGTCTGGCCCTGGCTGGTGTAGCTCAGTGGATTGAGCGCGGGCTGCAAACCAGGCATCGCAGGTTCGATTCCCAGTCAGGGCACATGCCTAGGTTGCAGGCCATGTCTCCCAGCAACCACACATTGATGTTTCTCTCTCTCTCTCTCTCTCTCCCTCCCTCCCTTCCCTCTCTAAAAATAAATAAATAAAAAAAATATATATTTTTAAAGAAATGTCTGTTCAGATCCTTGGCTCAGTTTTTGATTGGGTTATTTGTCTTTTTATTGTTGAGTTGTAAGTGTTCTTTATATGGTCAGTCTCTTACCAGATATGTAATTTGCAAATAGTTTTTTCTATTGTGTGTGTTGTCTTTCTTTATTTTTTCTCTTTTATTTTTATTTTAATTTTTTTTAAGATTTTATTTATCTATTTTTAGAGAGGGAAGGGAGGGAGGGAGAGAGAGAGAGAGAGAGAGAGAGAGAGAGGGAGGGAGAGAGAGAGAGAGAAACATCAATGTACGGTTGCTGGGGGACATGGCCTGCAACCTAGGCATGTGCCCTGACTGGGAATCGAACCTGCGATGCCTGGTTCGCAGCCCGCGCTCAATCCACTGAGCTACACCAGCCAGGGCTATTTTTATTTTAATTTTTAATAATATTTCATTGATTGTGCTATCACAGTTGTCCCAATTTTTCCCCCTTAGCCCCTCTCCACCCAGTACCCCTGACTCCCTCAGAAAATCCCCACACCTTTGTTCATGTCCATGGGTCATGCATATAAGTTCTTTGGCTACTCTCTTTCCTATTCTGTACTTTACATCCCCGTGGCTATTCTGTACCTACCTATTTATACTACTTAATCCCCTCACATCTTCACCCATTCCCCCAAACTGCCCTCCTATCTGGCAACCAACAAAATGCTCTCTGTATCCATGATTCTGTCTCTGTTCTTGTTCATTTAGTTTTTTAAAAAGTATATTATTTATTTATTTTTAGAGGGAGAGGAAGGGAAGGGAGGAAGAGAGGGAGAGAAACATCGTTGAGTGAGACACACATTAGTCAGCTGCCTCTTGCATGCCTCCAACCTGGGACCTGGGCTGCAACCTAGGCATGAATCCTGACAGGGAACTCAGCCAGTGATCTTTTGGTTTGCAGGCTGACGCTTAATCCATTGAGCCACACCAGCCAGGGCACTTAGTTTGTTTTTTAGATTTAATTGTTGATAGTATATATTTATTGTTCATAGTTTTGATCTTCCTTTTTCTAAATAAGATCCTTTAACATTTCATATAATGATGGTTTGGTGATGATGAATTCCTTTAGTTTTTTCTTGTCTGGGAAGCTCTTTATCTGCCCTTCAATTCTAAATGATAGCTTTGTTGGGTAGAGCAATCTTATAGGTCCTGCTTTTCATGACTTTCAATATTTCTTGTCAATCCCTTCTAGCCTGCAAAGTTTCTTTTGAAAAATCAGCTAACAGTCTTATGGGAACTACTCTCTAGGTAATTGACTGCTTTTCTCTTGCTGCTTTTAAGATTCTCTCTTTATCTTTAACCTTTGACATATTAATTATGATGTGTCTTAGAGTGGGCCTCTTTGCATCCATCTTGTTTGGGCCTCTCTGTGCTTCCCAGACTTGCATGTCCAGTTCCTTCACCAACTTAGGGACATTTTCTTTCATTCTTTTTTCAAATAGATTTCCAACTTCTTGCTCTTTGTCTTCGCCTTCTGGCACCCCTATGATGCAAATGTTGGAACACTTGAAATTGTTCTACAGGCTCATTACACTACCCTCAGTTTTTTTTTTTTTTTTAAGATTCTTTCTTCTCCTCCTCCTTTTCTTCTTCTTCATTGTATTTTGCTTCCTTATGTTCCAAATCATTGATTTGATTCTTGGCTTTATTCGCTCTTCTGTTGTTTCCCTGTACATTGTTCTTTATTTCAATTAGTGTGTCCTTCATTTCTGACTGGATCTTTTTTATGCTGTTGAGGTCCTCACTAAGTTTCTTGAGCATCTTTATAACCAGTGTTTTGAACTCTGCATCTGATAGATTGCTTATCTCCATTTCATTTAGTCCTTTTTCTGGAGTTTTGACCTGTTTTTTCATTTGGGCCATGTTTATTTGTCTCCTCATTTGGGCAGCCTCCCTGTGTTTGTTTCTATGTATTAGGTAGAGCTGCTATAACTCCTTATCTTGATAACATGGCCTAATGTAGTAGATGTCCTATAGGGTCCAGTGGCACAGCCTCCTCTGTCACCCAAGCTGGGTACATAAGGTGTGCCCACTGTGTGGGCTGAGTACACCCTCTTCTTAGAGTTGAGTCTCGATTGTTGTTGGCAGGTCAGTGGGAGAGATTTACCCAGGCCAGTCAGCTGCAAGGACTGTCTGACCACTGACCACCAATCTACGCCCTCCATGGAAGATCATCTGTGCGGGGGCAGGGTGGTGGTGCTTTGACGTGGTCTGTAGCTGTCCACTGGATGCACATGCTCTGGGGCTTCCTGGGTGGTGCAGGCCACGTACAGTCCCTACCTGTGTTTTTCTGAGACCACTCTACATGAACTACCAAGCAATCTGCAGATGGCTGCTACTTGTTCTGGTCTTGGAGATTCCCAGGTGAGGCCAAGCTGCAAATCTAGTCTGTTTGCTGCTAGTGCCGGGCCTGGGGCCACTTGCCAAGAGGTATGGGGCTGGGGTTTACTGAGGCCTGTGTTGCTTATTTGGGGGAGTTGAGGAAGTTGTGAAACATGAACCAAGACCAGCATTTCATATGGAAAAGCCACTGTTAACAGCTTGTGTGGGCACATAAGTTGGGTGGGGCAGAGCCTCAGGGGATGTCCATGGCGGGACAGACAGTTTTAACCAGGTTGATGCAGTCTCAGATACAGCACCTGCCTGTTGGCTCTGTGGCTCTGGGGGTGGGGCATTCAGAAAAGGAAAAATGGCCTCTGCTCACCTTTCTGTCTGGGAGAAGGCTGTTCCCCAGCTCTTACCTTGCTGCCAGACGCTTCAGTTTCTCTCTGTATGCCACTGGTGCCTTTCAAGCTGCTACCCTGGTGCTAGAGTTCAGAAGGAGTGAGTCTGGGTAAATCCATGTGTGGGTTCTTTAAGAGGAACTGCCTGGACTCCAGAAGTTTCTTCCACTGTTTCAATCCCTGCTGGTTTTGCAGCCAGAAGTTATGGGGACTTATCTTCCTGGCACTGGAACCCTGGGCTGGGAAGCCTGGTGTGGGGCTGGGACTCCTCACTCCTGAGATATCCCTCCCAAAGTTATATCTACCACATGTGGGTGTGGGACCAGCCCCTTGCTCCCAGGTTTTTATCCACCACACATGGGTGTGAGACCAGCCCGTTACATGTCTGCGCCCCTTCCACAGTTTGGATGGATGTGGTTTCTTTAATTTCACAGTTGTTGGACTTCCATTCAACCTGGTTCCTGATGGTTCTGAGTGATGGTTATTCTGTAGATTCGTTGTAATTTTAATGTGGCTGTGAGAGGAGGTGAGCCATGTTTACCTGTGCTGCCATCTCACTAAAGCTCCTCTTCTTTCTGCTTTCTTGATGGCATCATTTGTTGCACAAAAATTTTTAATTTTGATGTAATTCAGTTTATCTATTTTTAATTTTTTTGCTTGTGCTTTTGGTTTATTTAGGAAGCCTTTGCTTAGCCCAAGACCATGAAGATTTACTCATTTGTTTTTTTCTAAGAGTTTAGAATTCTGTCTCTTACATTAAGGTCTGTGACCCATTTTGAGTTAATTTTTGTATCAAGTAGAAGGAAGAGTGTCCAGTTTCATTCTTGTACTGTCCTGTTGCTATTCTGTTGCTATCCACTTGTTCTAGCACCATTTGCTGAGTGCCCTCTTTTTTTAGAAGATTTTAGTTATTTATTTTTAGAGAGAGAGGAAGGGAAGGAGAAAGAGAGGAAGAGAAACATTGATGTGTGAGAGAAACACCATTGGTTGCCTGTCACAAGGCCCCCAACTGGGGACCCGGCCTGCAATCTGGGCATATTCTCTGCTTGAGGATTGAATCAGGAGATCTTTGGTTTGCAGGATGTTGCCCAACCCACTGAGCCACCACACCAGTCAGGGTGACTGCCCTCTTTTCTACTCGGATATACTCCTGGTTGATTTATCTTGACCTTTTTACTCTGTAATTTTTATTTCTTATTTGTGGTAGAAATCCAATAGTCAAGACCCAGTCATTATGTTTATTTGCCTTTGCTATTCAGCCTGCCTCTCCATCTTGAGTGTTCTCATCCAGCAGGAATTTTGCTCTAGTGTTTTCAGCTAATGGTTTTCTCTAGTGCAATGCTACCTTCCATTCCGAGGTCTTGTCTTATAATGAGAATGATGTGATTGCTATATTTGATCTTAGTGAAGCATTTACTTTAGGGACTGATTGTTTACTTTGGGGACCTTATGGAATTGGTTTGTGTCATACTACCCAGTTTTAGGATTAACATAAAGTATATTAACAATACAATCTTATCTGTTTAATTATTTGTGCTGTGAAAACATTATGTCAACCTTATACAATTTTGGAAACTGTTAAAAAATTTCTTGTCATCTTATAACACAGCCGCTCTTGTTTTGATGCATTTCCTTCTAGACCTTTGCCTTATATATTTTGTTTTTACAAAGCTGTATTTTCTCACTATTGGTCCATGCTTGGACTTCTTTAATCAGTTAATTATTTTTATAAGCAACTTACCACCTCATTGGGCAATTTTTTCTCACTTATAAAATGGGGATGATGCCATATACATTGCAGGAACAGTTATTTAAAAAAATAAGTCTTGCATTCTTCACACTACCTGCTAGGTAGTAGTCACTCGGGTATTATGAGTCCTCTGCCACCTTTTGTTTGCTGTGTGGCCTTAACATATTTCTGTTTTTGGAGTTATGTTAGTTTAGTGGTCCTTGGCCTTTTTTTTTTTTTTTTGTCTGCACTCACATATATGAGGGATGTAATAATCAACAGTAATGAGACTCCCTTGAGACAGAGTGGAGAATGGAGGAGGATATCAGAAGCAAATCTGTAAGGCTCCTCAGGCGAGTCTGGTGTTCTCCATGCAATCATTGAGGGGAAAGAAGTGATCTCTCATTGCCGATTGCTGGTTTTTTTAGTAGCAGTACCTTTTAAAAATTACAGTTTTATATTTTAATTGTAAATGCAAGATAATGACTTCGAAAAAGGTTGAGACAGACAACAATAAACTTAATCCTACCATCCTTTCACAAATCATAGATTTGTATATTTCTTTTTAACTTTTTTCATATGCATTTTTATTATATTAGATATTAGTAGGGTATTATGTCTTACTTTTTTAGTTAGCATGTTATATACAGTTTCATAGTTACATATTTTATAGCTGTGTAATTAAAACCTTTTTATTTAGTGACTTGAGAGATAGAGAAACAAGCATCTTTTTGTTGTTCCACTTACTATTGCATTAATTGGTTACTTCTTGTATGTGCCCTGACCATGGATTGAACCTGCAACCTTGGCATATCAGTGAGGATGCTCTAACCCACTGAACTACCTAGCCAGGGCTGTAGCTGTGTCATTTAGTGGCTTCATTCATTCATTAATTTTTTTTATTCGTGAGTTAATTTAGTCATTCATTCAACAAATACTGAGCAATTTCTATGTATTAGATACTCTTCCAGGCTCTGGGATACAGCAAGAAACAAAACAGACAAATGTCACTCTTATGGACCTTGTGTTCGAGTGGCACTCTCACAGAATAAATAAACAGATGTGGAGTAATGCTATTTAGTGATTAGTGTTATGTATGATGGGGTATTGTTTTGATTAGGTGGTTAGACAAAGTTCTGGCAGAAGTTTGAAGACAGTGAAAAAACAAACCATGTGGTTCTAGGAGCAGTCTCTTCCAGATGGAGGGCACAGTGTCAAGGTCCTCAGGAGAAGCATGAAGGTGGGAGTCGATGGAAGGAGAGTAGTCAGGGTCCAGGTCGTGTTGACTAAGAAGAGGCTGATTTTCCTCCAGCTGCTATGGGAATGTACAGGAGAGCTTTGAGCATGAAAGGGCCATGCTCTAAGTTATATGAAACAAGAAACATTCTGGCTGCTGTGTGGGGACAGTAAGAGAAGAAACAGGGAAATTGTCCAAGGGATATTTGCAAGTAATAAGATGCAAGAAGATGGTTGTGGCAATAAGGTGTGGAGGAGAAGATGATGAGAAATAGTTAGATTTAGAATCTATTTTGAAAGTAGAGTCAAAAGATGGATTATTTATGGAGATTAAAGAATGAAGGAAGTTAAGGATGATTCTAAGGGTCTTAGGCTAAGTAACTGAGTAGATGGAGGTACTTTATTGGAATAGGAAATAAAGAAGAACTTTATTTGTCTTCATAGCATTTACTACTACTGCCTGATATAATTGATTTTCGATTATATCCTCCACTGGAATGTGTAGTCCAGGAGAGGAGGGATTTTGTTTCTTTTGTTTACTACTTTATTTTGAGAGCCTAAAGAGTGCCTGGCATATAGTTGGTGCTCAATTAATATTTGTTGAATGTATTATGGACTGTTAATTATCTGGGTTCATTAACTGACTTGTGAATTAACTGTCTTAAAAATATGACTAGGCTTAAAAAATAACACTGCTGAAAATCTTAAGAATGTCAACATATTAGAAATGTTTATTTTTTGGAATTACATGTAATTTTATAGTTCTTTCTTTTTGTCAACCCAAAGTATAATGTTTGACCTCGAAACCCTGTCATCCTTTTGTATATTGTGTAGTATTGTCAGAGGTTTGCAAATTTAAGTATGATGACTCTAGTGATTAGAATGTTATAACCTAAGTGTATATTGTATAAATAAAGCTTAGAATTGACAAAAGTTAAAATTGTACATTTGGGAAAAGGGGGTGGGTAGTATTAAATGTTTCATTACTATAAGGAACAGGAGAATGAGATTTTTTTGTGGTTTGATAGAGAGAAGTTAAGTTTTATTTTAATAACCTTATTGAGTTGTCAAGCAAATTGAGAAAAATGAAAAACTGCAAAAAACCCTCTGTGGCTGATAAGATAGTGCTGATTAGGTTCAATCAGCAGTGGGCCCTGTGTCTAATTTTATTTGAGCTAAATAAAAACTTTTCTTTGAAGCTCTTCCTTTCGAAGGTTATTATGATGTGTTATGTGATTAATTAGATTCAAACTACAGAAAAACTAGTAGTTACAGAGAGAAATTAAATGGAAATGTAGCATTTGGCAATTATGCTGATGCTGAATTTCAAGAGTTTGTTATCTTTAGATCAATTATATAGTGCTTGTGAAACTGACCTGGGAATCTTATGTAATACAACTTTGAAAATAAAAAATGAATAGATGGGAGGATGTTGAGGGTAGAGGGGTTGATCAAAAAAGAAAAAGTACTTGTGGACACGGACAACAGTATGGTGATTGTCGGGAGGAGGGATGTGAGTGGAGGTTGAAGAGGGTGTAAGGGGGATAAATGGTAATGGAAAAAAAAATACAATAAAATACAAACAAACAAACCCTATTTGCCCTGGCTGTTTGTGGCTCAGTTGGTTGGAGCATTGTCCCCTAACCAAAATGTTGTGGATTTGATCCCCAGTCAGGGCACATACCTAGGCTGCAGGTTCAATCTGGGCACATACGATCCCCGGTTCTGGTATATACCGAAGGCAACCAATTGATGTTTCTCTCTTATATCGATGTTTCTCTCCCTTCCTCCCTCTCTAAAAGCAAGGGAAAAAAATGTCCTTGTGTGAGGATTTAAAAAAACTATTAAAAAATGAATAAGTAAATTATCTTTATTTGTCTGGGTTTGAAATGTTTCATTTAAAAAAATGGAAAGAAAAGGATATAAACCATAGATCTAATAAATACTGTTTTCTTCCATTCCCTCTGTTTACTAGTTTGTTGTTTATTCTTCTAATGTGTTTTTTTGCAAATATAAGCATATATAATTTTATTTTCTCCCCCTTTTTACAAAATAAATAGTATACTGTATATATAGTTGTGTAGCTTAGTTTTTTACTCAGTATATTTTGGAAATTACTATGCAGAGATTTTCCTTATTCTGTTTTACAGCTGCAGAGTATTCCATTATGTAAATATACCATGGTTTACTCAACCAATCCCCTATTTCTGTGAACTTGGGTTATTTTCAGTTTTTTTCCTGGACAAAATAACACAGCGCTTAATAACCTTGAATGTTTGTCATTTCTTATTTTATATTTCATAGTGTATCTGTAGGATAGATTCCCAGAAGTGAGATTGCCGGTAAATGATTCATGTGTCTGTAATTTGGTAGGTATTAATCTCTGTAGAGGTTGTGACATTTTGCTCTCTCCGAACAGTCTGTGAAATTGCTCATTTCTCTATAGCTTTTTTGATAGCATATGTATTAGTCTTTTGAGTTTTTGCCAATATGGTAAATGGTAAATGGGATTTTGATGTAGTTTTCATTTGTCCTTTTCATATTATGAGTGCAGCTGAATATCTCTTTATGTAGAAAGGCTTTTTGTATATCTTTGGGGGTGTGTGTGTGTGTGTGTGTGTATTGTTCATGTTCTTTGCTGATTTTTCTATAAAGTTTGCTTTTTGATTTGGGAGCACCAGTACAGAACTTTTGATAGTTATGCTTGTTTAACTAAACATGGCAGGAGTATACAAATTGAAATGAGCTGTTATGACTAAAACAAAGAAACCATTGTTTTTAAGGAATGAAAGCTTCAAACCTGCTTTTCCATTGTTTTAGTCATAAAGGGACATGGGTAAACAGACATTTTAAAAGAATTTTTAAGAATCTTGTACTAGGAGGCTATAATAAATTGAAATCAGAAGTTTTTTTTGGGGAAAGCAGTGATATTAGATAATTGTGCTTCACATACAAATAAAAGTTTTAACAAATCAGAGGATTTCAACATTTAAGTAATTTTTTACTTTACAATGTTATGGCATGGCCCTGGCCGGGTGTCTCAGTTTGGTTAGAGCGTTGTCTCGGTACTCCAAGGTTGCGGGATCCATCCCTTATCAGGGCACATAAAGAATCAACCAATGAATGCATAAAATAAGTGTAACAACAAATCAATATTTCCTTTTCTCCCTCTCTCTAAAATCAATAAATAAAATGTTATGGCATGTATTCTTATGTTTACATCACTTCTAACATCAACACAATTAGCATATGCATTAGTTGTAAAAACTTTGAAGGACATTTAGTATGGGTTGGGAAACAGTTTAGAATTTAGATGACATTTATGACAGTTTTAATTTCTAATATGATATATATATGAATATTAATTAGGTCTCTGGGGATAATAAATATATTTTGGTCCTTTATATCATTGAAGTTGTTGATTGTTTGTAGTATTTGCTAATAATGTAATAATTGACTTAATCACACACCAAAATCAAGCTTTCAACTGAAAGCAACTGGAGAGATAAAGAGAAGTGGCTTATCTATGAAGTGTGTGAATCTGAGTTGAGAAGTTGAGCAGTGATGACATTTTAAATTTGCCTGGGGGGGGAGCAAAGATAGTGAGGGGCGGAGCTAGTAGAAATGGAGTTGCACAGACACCCCTGAGCTTGAATACTTTGAGATGTGAGGTGACTGATAGGTCATTTCTTGGAGATGTCTGCTGCTGCTGTGGTGAAATAGAGTAAAGTCATTTTTGCCACATAGTAGTGTTTGCTGGAATATTTAGAAAACAAGGAAGATAGTTACTCAAAGATGAATCAATGTTGTATGGACTTTGTTCCAATATTTGAATTAAGGGGAGTTCAGCTAAGAAATAAACAACAGTAATAGAATATTTTAATATTTTGGCTATTTAAAAAAGCAATTTGTGACATTGCATATCTTTAAATTATATGTATGTTTAACATTTGTAAATGTCTGTAGAATGGTAAATGTTTTCCTTTAAATTCCATGTAACTTAACATTTATATTTTATATCACATTTTGATTTCTTTTTAAAAGATTTTATTTATTTATTTTTAGAGAGAGGGGAAGGGAGGGAGAGAGAGAAAGACACATCAATATGTGGTTGCCTCTTGAGCACCCCCTACTGGGGACCTGGCCTACAACCTAGGCATATACCCTGACTGGGAATCAAACTGGTGACCCTTTGTTTCTCAGGCCAGCACTCAATCCACGGAGCCACACGAGCAGGGCACACATTTTGACTATTTTTTTTTTTTTTTGTGAGAGGAGGTTAATTTTGTCTTAATTCTGTTTTTGGGTGTTTTCAATTTCCTTTCCCTTATTCTGGTTAATCGACAATTGACTAATATTTTTGTCTTGTTCTAGAAAGGAATTAGTTTCCAAAAATATATATTATTTAAAAAATACATATAATAGATGTATCAGAGGTGGTGAGGAAATTGGGGCAAAGGGAAAAAATAAAGGCAGGAAGGAGTATATGAAGTCAAGTTTGCAAGCAGTTAGAAGGTTCATGTTTGTAAACAGATCTTTTAGAACCTTTAATATGTCCCAGAAGAATGCCTTTTTGATCCCCCAGGAGATATTGAGTCAGAGTGTAACTTCTTAGTGGGGAAACCATAACTTACTGAATTCCAAAAAAGAAAAGACATGGAGGGAACTTAGATGTGTAGAAAACTTGTGTTTGAAGGCCTGTTCATTTTTTAAAGGTAGGCTATCATCTTGGCTCTAGGCTTTCTAATAAGTAGTATAAAAAATAAAAAAGAGACATGTTCAGTTATTTGAGTTATGGTGTTATAGAATTAAAAAGTACTTACTTAGGAGAAGCACAGCTGTTCCTGGTTCTAAGTAAGACTAGAGAACTGTTTCTTCCATATGTCCTCGCAAAGAAGGCCCTGTATAATGTAACTTTTATGTCCACATAGTAAATGCGGCCATATGTGACAGGCTGTTTCCTGTATTGCCCTTCAGCGAAAGTGTATGGCATGACCGAAGCACAGTTTAGTAAAAGCAGTTCTGCAGGGAGCCAGAGGAATGCAGTTCTTTGCTGGTGTTGGCTTAATCAAGGCATAGATTTGATAATATCTATAGTGGTGTGGAAGGTCCATTATTCCTTCCTCCCTTCCTTTTTTTGATCATTGATCACTTTGGGAGTCTTATGAATGCTGCAGATACTTTCTTGGTAAAATGCATATGTGTCCCGTCTCTGTGATTTCTAATCTGAGAGAATGTATGCATTGCGTATGCTTTAGTTATTTCTTCGTAAGTACTACTTTTAATAGTCAAGATTTTAAATAAATAATAAATGCAGGGTCAAAATTAAAATTTTCTGCCTTTTTTGCTGAATGTATTACTTAGTTCTTAGGTAGTATGAGCTATATATGCTTTACAAGTACACCTGCTGTGGGTAGAATTAATATCTTTTTATGAAAGTCAAAGAACCTGAAAAAGCCACCTTATTCCATGAAAAGAAGTAGAGTGAGGGAGAGTACTTAGGGATTGGGCCAAGATTCTTACCTAGCACTTATATAAATGCCATTAAAGCCACAATAATTTCATTTGAAACAATCTAAATTTGGTGTTAAAACAAAACCCAACTCACATTGGCCATTTGAAAAATTGCCATCAAGTAAAATAATGATAGATGCTTTGCCTTTAGCTATATAATTTAGATTGCACTGGCTGGAAAATGAGTATGTTATTAAGAAGGTTATTTATTTGGAATATCTGGAAACTTCCTTGTTCTAGATTTATAATGAAAAAAACTGAGATATGTAACTCTCAAGAGCACAATAATTAGTAAAAGAAGGTTAAGCATGTAATATATGTTTGCATAACTATACTTTAGAACTTACATTACCCAGTGAAAGAAACATCTGTGAGTAAGAACGATCACAGTGCAACCAACTAGATTACCTCAATGTGATACACGGTGATGCGTAGGCACTGTGACTCTGTTGAAACACCCACCTACTGCTCAGTCCTGAAGACACCACATTGACATGCGTGTTGTGCTGTAGTGGATTTAACTTCACTCAGTACTGTTGTTTTATAATCAGACTGATCATTAGATAAGAGCAAAATCATGACATTAACCACCTTTTTTTGAAAAAGAGCAATTCGATCATTTTTTGAGTTCAGGTGCTCTTGTGTTTTGAATACTAGATAAATGTTCTATTGTTAGATAAATCATGAAGGCCATTTGCCAAAAATTATGATTTGGTTAAAATATAGGCTCTTTCACTGTATTCATTTTTGATTAAAAAGCTGTGGGGTATCATAGGCTTTCAGTTTCGATCCTGTTTTTATATACTTGGAACATGAAAAGCTCTGTGACAAAAGCATATCATTTGGAGCACTAACATCTTGTTGCAGGTCTAAGCCAAGTGTCTTTGCTCCTTTGTTCTCAATATCTCTGTTTTCTGTCCTCATATGTGTGCTTTCTTTTTGTATTTCCCTTTTACTTCCTATAATTTAGAACTTTCTATAATTTTAAAATATACATTATCTAGTGAAGCATCCAAGCAAGGAATAGTCACACAGTGCAACTAAATTTCACTTTCCCGGGACGCTCTGGTGCCAACAAACAATAAAATTGTACTGTGATATTATCAAGCAATAATAATGAATAAGAGTAGTAAATATTGAGCTTGACTGACTATATGTAATGAAACATTCTTGGTATGGAGTCTTATTTTGGGAAATATTTGTTTGTGAAAGACATTAAAATAAAAGGAAAGAAATAAGGGAGCTAGACAAGCAATTTGTTTTTGATGAGGTAAAAGAATTGCTTGACCTTTGTAAGGAGAAGATGTTCAATGAAGATCTTTCAGCGTTGGTCTGCAAAAGTAAGAAAGTAAAAGGTGAAATGAGAAGAGCTCTTGAAATTAAAGAAAAAAGATTATTAGAAGCATTTTAAATGGTAAATGTGGACTCAACTGTATGCATTTATTGTTTGCTTTTTAAAAATTAAACTTTTTTATATGAAATAATTGTAGATTCACAAGCAGTTTTAAGAAATAGCACATAGAGATCCCCCATACCCTTTACCCAGTCTGCTCCAGTGCTGACACCTCGCAGCACTGCGGCACAGCAGATCAGAACCAAGATACCGGTGCTGTGTCTGGATGGGCACGCTACAGAGCCTTTCCGTCGCGGCGAGGGTTCCTCTTCATGCTGCACTCTCACAGCGACAGTCACTTCCCTTCTGTCCCCACTCCTTTGTAGCCCTGGCAACCGCTTCTCTGTTCTGTGTTACTCTAGTTTTGTCTAGTTTTAACATCTGTTAAAGAACGTTATTAAATGGAATCATACCACATGTAACATTTTGGAACTGGCTCTTCTCACTCAGCATAATTTCCTGCAGATTCATCCAAGTTCTTGCAATGTCTCAGTAGTTTTCTCCTTTTTCTTGCTGAATGATATTCCCTGGTATAGCTGTACCACAGTTTGTTTAATCATTCACCCACTGGAGAACATCTGGATTGTTTCGGTTTTTGGCTACTAGAGATAAAACTGCTATAAACATTTGTGTAAAGGTGTTTGTGTGGATGTATGTTTTAAGTTCTCTTGGATATATATACCTAGGAGTGGAATTGCTGGGTCACATGGTAACTCTATGTTTAATTTTTTGAAGAATTGCTAAAATTGTTTTCCAAAGTGGCTGCGCCATTTTACATTTCCACCAACAATGTATGAGGGTTCCATTTTCTCTAGATCTTTTTCAGTATTCAGTGTTGTCGTTTTCATTTGAACCATTCTGATAACTTGTGTAGTAATATCTCATTGTGGTTTTAATTGGCATTTCCCTAATTGCTAATCACATTGAACATCTTTTCATGTGCTTATTTGCCACTCTGTTGAATTGCCTTCATGTCTTTTGCCCATTTTCTAATTGAATTTTTTTTGCTGTTGAGTTTTGAGAATCATTTCCATGTTCTTATGCTTGTCCTTTGTTGGATATGTGGTTTGCAGACATTCTCTTCCATTCTGTAGCCTGTCTTTTCACCCTCTTAAGAGGGTCTTTTGTAGATCATAGGTTTTGATTTTGATCAAGTCCAATTTATCAGTTTTTCCTTGTATGGAGTGTGCTTTTGGTGTCAATTCTAAGACTTTTTTAGATCTTGGAGATTTTCTCCTGCTTTCCCCCCCTGCTCTTTGAGGGTGTCTTTCTACATTCTCTTTTCTGTTGATCTGTGTGTCTATTCCTCTGCAAATATCAGTCTTGATTATTGTCTTTTTATAGAATAAGTCTTCGTATTGGGTAGACTGATTCTCTCACTTTAATATCAAAATAGTTTTAGCTAGTTTAGTTCCTTTTTCTTTTCACATATATGACCTTTTACAATATTGTCTATATGTCCAAAATTATCCTGCTGAGATTTTGATATGAATTCCATTAAACGTGTATATCAAGTTGAAGGGAATTGATATCTTTATTTCATGAGTTCTTCCAATTAAAAAACATGGTATGTCTCTTTATTTAGCTCTTTTTTTGATTTCTTCTCATCAGCATTATGTAGTTTTTGGCATTCATGGTACATGCTTTGCTAGATTTACACTTAAAAGTACTTTTTAAAAAGTGATATAAATGGTATTTTATTTTTAATTTTGCTGTCAATGTGTTCATTGCTAGTATATAGAAGTGCAATTACTATTTGTATGTTTATCTTGGATCATTGTGACTGCTGAGCTCACTTATTCATCTAGGAGTTTTGTTTTGTAGATTCCTTGGAGTTTCTATGGAGATAATAGTGTCATCTGTAAATAGGGACAGTTTTAGCTCTACTTTTCCAATCTGTATGCCTTTTCCTTCATTTTCTTTCTCTGGATAGAATTTCCAGGATTATATTGAATTAGATTGGTAAGTGGACATCTTTACCTTGTTGCTGGTCTTAGAGAGAAAGCCTAATGTTATAGTTTTTTTTTGCAGATGCTCTTTATGAAGTTGAGAAAGTCTCTCCTATTCCTATTTTCCGAGAACTTTTTTAATCATGAAAGAGTGTTGAATTTTGTCCAGTGCTTTTACAGCATTGATTGATGTGATCGTGGAATTTTTCTTCTTTAGGTTGGTAGATTGCATTGATTGATTTTCGAGTATTGAATGAGCCTGACTCCCTGGAATAACTGTAGCTTAGTCACTGTATATATTTTTCTTAAAAAAAAAAAAAGACCTTATTTATTTATTTTTAGAAAGAGGGGAAGGAAGGGAGAAAGAAGGGAGAGAAACATCAACATGTGGTTGCCTCTTGCACACCCCTGACTGGGGACCTGGCCCATAGACCAGGTATGTGCCCCGACCAGGGATTGAACTGGTGACCCTTTGGTTTGCAGGTTGTCACCTAATCCACTGAGCCACACCAGCCAGGCTATATTTCTTATTATATACTTCTGAATTTTATTTTTTGCCAATAGTTTCTTAGGGATTTTTTTTTTAGTACATTACTTTTTATTGTATTTTTTTCCATTATAGGATTTTTGTGTTTACATTTGTTAGGGGTATTGGTCTGTAGTTTTTTTTTTTTTTTTTCTTTTTCTAACTGTGATTGTCTGGCTTTGATGATAAGGTAGTATTTGCTTCATAAAATTATTTGGAAAGTGTTCCTTCCCTTCTTTTTTTATTATCTGGGAAAGATTTTAGAATTGGTGTTAATTCTGCTTTAAACATTTTGTAGAATTCTCCAATGAAACCATTGAGGCTTTCAGATTTTTTTGGAGGATTTTTAATTGCAAATTTGATTTCTTTCATAGTTCTAGAGCAATATAAAATGACTTTTTTGTATTTAGGTAAGTTTAAACTATTGGGTAATAGTTTGTTTTTTCTAGGAATTAGTTTATTTCATCTAAGTTGTCAAATTTATGTCAAAAGAGATGATAGTTCTGTTATTATCCTTTTGATGGCTACAGGGTGCATAGTGATATTCCTGGTTTTATTCCTTATATTGGTAATTTATATGTATTTTTCATTAAATATTTGTGTATTTTATTGCTCATTTTAAAGAACCAGAATTTTTTCATTAATTTTCCTGTATGGTTTTTGTTTTTAATTTTTTTGATTTCTGCCCTTATCTTCATCATTTCCTTCCTGCTCCTTGTTTTTATTTTTGTCTTTGCTCTTCAGGTTCTTGAGGTGCAGGAGCTTAGATGATCTATTTGAGGATTTTCCTCTTTCCTTTTTTTTTAAAGGATGAAAGTACAGATTATACTTCATTTTAAAAACTGAAATGAGCTTTAATACATAAAATGGAGACAGCATTTTGTGAATTTATCACTGAGAAGGATATTGCTAAGAAAATCAGTGTGTTACACTTTGAGGGATGAAATGTTACCGTTTGCACACCAAAATTAAAAAAAATGTAGGAAATTTAATTAAAAAATGAAATGGTCACCAAGGTCATGCAGGTCTGGGGATCAAAGATGAAGGGTCACACATTACTACAGATAAATCCAAAAGGACTGCTACATCATGATCTCTCATTAGTGTTCCATTGGCACCTCTCCTGGGATGAACTTGAACATTTTTGGGCATATACTCAGACAGCTTTTTCTGTGAAAAGCTTTTTACACGGCTGCTATTGCTGTTCCATGATCATTGTCCAGAGGCGGCATGGTGTTGAGAACACGTTAGGTGCTAGTTCTGGAGAATACATTTTAGGAAACGCTCTTCTGACTTCTTTTTAACATCCACTTCTGTTCCGTGTGCCACATCTTCTTCCTCGTGACTGGGACCCTCAAGTGCACACATCATATCACTGCTGTTGCCGTCCCCCCATTTTTTAAAAATTGAATTCATTGGTTAATAAAATTATATAGGTTTCAGGTGTACAATTCTATGATACATCATCTGGATATTATTGTATTGTGTGTTCACCTCCCCAAGTGAAGTCTCCTTCCATCACCATTTATCCCCCCTTTTTCCTAACATATGCATTTAGTGCTATAAATTTCTCTTGTATCACTGCTTTACCTGTGTCCTATAAGCTTTGATATGTTGTATTTTAATTTTAGTTTAGTGTAGTCTTTTGTTTGCCTTTAAACTTCCTGTTTGATCCATCAATTATTTAGAAGTATGTTGTTTAGTTTCCAAGGGTTTGGACATTTCCTATTATTCTGTTACTGATTTATAGTTTAATATCCCTAATATGGTGGTTGGAGAGCAGACTGTGTACGATTTCATTTCTTTTGAGTTTGTCGAAGTTTGTTTTATGGCTCACAGCATGTTTTTTCTTGGTATATTTTGTGGACACTTGAAAAGAATGTGTATCCTGCTGCCATGGAGAAAGTGTTTTACAAATGTTGACGAGATCCCGTTGGTTGGTGGTGGTGTGCTCTTCTGTGCGCTTGCTGATTTTCTGTCTGTCAATTTTGTTGGGAGAGGGCTGTTGATGTCTCTAAGTGTAATCGTGGGATCGTCTGTTTCTTTTTTGAGATCTGCGCATTTTTGCTTCAGATATTCAGCAGCTCTGCTGTCAGGTACACACATAGTTGAGATTGCTATTATCTTCTTAGTGGGTTGAGCATTTCCTTCTCTGTCTCATAATTTTCTTTGCTCTGAGGTCTACTTTATCTGATGATAATACAGTTACTCCTGCTTTCCTTCAATTACTGTTTGAATGATTTATCACTTTTTATCTAGCCTTTTGTTTTTAGCTTGCCTACATCATTATATTTGAAGTGAATTTCTTATCGATTGGATATAGTTATGTTGTGATTTTAATCTGCTCTGTCAGTCTCTGGTATATTTCTAACACATTTTAATGCAATTATTCATATGCTAAGGCTCAACTCTGCTCTTTATTTGTTGTTTTATGTTTATATCTCCTTTTTTGTTTCTCTATTTTCTTTTTTGTGCCTTTTGAGTTAGTTGAAGTTAAAAAAATCCATTTTGATTTATCTCTAGTATTTTTGAGTATACCTTTTTGTGTATCTTTGTGGTGGTTTCTCTGGTTGTTAACGTTATTTAATACATAACATCATAGTTTGCTGGTGTTATCATTTTACCAGTTTGGGTGAAGTGTAGAAACTTCACCTCCCTTTATGTTCCTTTATCCTCGCCTGCTCATAGCTGTCTTAAATAGTTTCTCTACAGATACTAGAGCCATGTTAAACTGTTTTAATTTTTGCTTAAGCAGCAAACCTAATTTAGAAAACTCAAGAGAAGTAAAACCTATTGTATTCACCCATATTTTTGCTTACTGTGTTCTTTTCTCCTTTCTTCTGTCCCAAATTCCTGTTAAAAAAATCATTTCCTTTCTGTTGAAAGAAGTTCCTGTAGCCATTATTTTTAAACAGAAGGCAGCAAATTCTCTTTACATGAGACTGGCTTAGTTTTCCTACCTATGAGAAAGAATGAATGAATATTTCTGCTGGGCGTAGGACTCTAGTTTGGCAGTTTTCTTCCAGCATTGAAAAGTGTTGTGCCACTTCTTTCTGGCCTCCATGGTTTCTGATGAGGAATTTGCTGTCACTCAAGTTATTTTCCCCTGTCATTTTTCTTTGGCTACTTTCAAGACTTATTTTCTTTGTCTTTAGTTTTCAGGAGTGTGATTACATTGTGCCCTGACATGGATTACTTTAGGTTTATCCTGTTTGGGGTTAGTGAACTTCTTCAAGAGTCTGTAGCCATTGCCAAATTTGGGAAGTTTTAATTCATTATTTCTTCAACCACTTTCCCACTGCACCCTCTTTCCATTCTGGGACTCTGGTGACATGAATGATAGGTGTTTTTTTTGTTACTGTTCAGCTCCTGAGGTTCTGTTTGTTTCTTTCAGTTTATTTTCTCATTCAGATAATATAATATATATTGTTATATCTTTTAGTTCACTGATTTTTCCCATTTCTTTAATTTCTTCCTTATGCTCTTGAGCCCATTACTGAGTTCTTAAAATTTCAGGTATTGTATTTTTCAGCTCTATACTTTCCATTTGGTAATCCTTTGCTGTATTTTTTTTTCTAAGACTCTCAGTCTTTTTGTTTCAAGTGTGTTCATAATTGTTTGTTGAACCGTTTTTGTTATGACCACTTTCAATTCTTCATCAGATAACTCTGACATCTCTGTCATTTCAGTTGGTATCTAGTGACTGTCTTTTTTTTAATTACTTTGACAAGTAATGTCATTACTTCCTGGTTCTTGGTATGATGGATGTTTTAAAAAAATTTTTTATTTGTTGATTTTGAGAGAGAGAGGGAGACAGAGACAGAGAAAGAGAGAGAGATTTTGTTGTTCCACCCATTTATGCATTCATTGGTTGCTTCCTGTGTGTGCCCTGACCGGAGATTGAACCCGCAGCCTTGGTGTATCTGGGTGATACTCTAACCAACTGAGCTACCTGGCCAGGGCAAGAATGATTTTTAACTGCAACTTGTACAGTTTCATATTATGTTATGAGATTCCGGCTCTCATTTAAACCTACCCTTTTAGCTAGCTTTCTTTGACACTGGTGTGGCATGAGAAGGTGTGGGTTACTTCTTCATTACTACTAGGTGGAGGTAGATGTCCATGTCCCCCACTTGAAATCTCTTGACACCTGAGAGGGGCTCCTCATTACTGCTACAGCCCTGGCTCCGTGTATGCTGTCTATTAATGCCATGGTTGGGAGAGTGGGTTGTAACCATCTGGTGAGGGTGAAAGTCCCAGCTCCCTTCTTGGCCTTTTCTGACTCCCTGAGAGGGTGTTGGGCTCTTTGTTATTATCTCATGAGGGTGGAAATCTTGGCTCCCTCTCTGCCTGTGCTTGTGTGAATATTTTTCAGTAGTGTTTGTCTGGAACACAACAGTGATTGTGTAAATGTTTTCTGTCTTGGTAGGCTACGCCTTTTGTCATCTTTGGCTACAGAGAGCAGGCTTTTGTTGGGGCTTTTTTGTTTGTTTGCACCTGTTTGTGTCTCTTCAGTTCCCAGCTGGGATGTGAAGCAAAAAGAAAATCCAGGAAACGCACCCCAGTGTCGTTCCTTTGGTGCTGAGGTCCCCACCCTGTCCACCTTCTTCTTTCCACCGGTCAGATCACTTTATGTTTGTTTTACATAGGTGTCTAGAGTTTTTAGTTACACTTTCTGGGAAGGATAGGAAAAACTATGTCTGCTTCACTTTCTCAGAATTGGAGTCTTATTGTATGTCTTTTAATTTTTAAATTATTTGTCTTTTTATAAGTATGATGTATGCTCATTAGTAAAAATAAAATCAAGCAGATGGAATACTATAAAGATGACACAAATACATATCAGGCAAAAAGTCTATTTTTGAGAAATGACCATTATTTATTTTTTAACTTTTAAAAATTAATTAATTTATTTTTAGAGAGATGGGAAGGGAGGGAGAGAAAGAAACATTGATGTGAGTGAGAAACATCAGTGTGAGAGAGAAATATCGATCTGCTGTATCTTGTTCTCTACCTGATTGGGGACTGAACCACAACCTGGGCACATGCCCTGACTGGGAATCAAACCAGTGACTTTTCACTATGAGGGGTGACACCCAGCTAACTGAGCCACATCGGTCAGGGTCCACTATTTGCTTTAGGTGATCATTGTTCCAGATCAATATCACTTCAACCAAATATACAAATAGGAGGGTGAATAGAAGAAAATAATTTTCATAGAAATTGGTTACTGGATATAATATAATGCTGTTTCTATTAAAAAGTATTGCATTTAGTTTTACTTGAGGAAAACTGAAATGACACATGGAATTACTGAATTTCAGTAAATGTTTTTCCATCACAAATGATTTTTATTATTTATTTATTTATTATTTTTATTTATCTTTTTTTTATTTAAATGAATGTTCAAGTACAGTTTTCGCCCCCTTACTCCCATTCAAGTCCTCCCACTCCCCCATGATTTTTATTTTTAAAAGATCTCTTAAACTTAAGAAGGTAAAAAGTCAGTTTCTATATTTGTAATTAAAAAACTCATGTTCAGTTTTAGGTGGTATTAATTTCTTAATATGAAAGAAGAGGAAAACGTGCTTTTTCTTTTTTCTACATAGCTTTATTGAGATATAATTAACATACTATACAATTCATTAATTTAAAGTGTACAATTTAATGGTTTTTAGTATATCCTCAGGCTACATTATTTCTCCAGGGAAAAAGCCCTTGATGTTTTGCTGGGGTCCCCATGTATGGGCTACATATGTAGGGGTTTGGCTGTTCTGTATCCAGTCCTTCAGTTAATCCGTTTGTGCTCAGTGCTTTCCTTGTTCTCAGCATTCTGAATCCTGACCTCCGTGCCTACGGCTGGTGCTCAGTGACTCCCTTTTGGATTTCGTTTTCTTGGCACACACTCTTTTTGGTACTCTCTGCTTCATCCTACTGCTGTTTATTGCCATTTGTCTTCCAGAAATTTGTTGCTGTTTCTTGGCTGTAGGCTCTTCTTTTGGAGTGATGACTTTCCTGTAAGGGGGTTTCAGGAGAAACGGAGGTAAATGCATGTGGTTGTCTCATCACATTGACATGGAGGTCTGGTAGCAAGTGATATTGCTTAAATAGTAGATATTCAGTAGATTTTTAGAAATGAAGGAAAACTCTAAAGAAGATTTTCCATAGCCACTAACTGCCCTGTCCCTCCTCCCACCCCCATTTTTATCACTATTTTCATAAAACGGGATGACCCTCTCCCATTTATGTAACTCTTTCTTTTTCTAACTTTTCTTCCACAGTATTGTCTCCTTGTCTTTTCCTCCCCTTCTTCAGTTTTACACTGCCAGTTGTCTGTCCCCCCGTCTACCGTGTCCTCTCTCCACGACTGTCCTGTGGCAGTCTTGCAGACTTATTCGTGTGCCCTTTTTGTCCTTATTCTTCCTTTTTTGTTCATATTTTTTTAAAAAGTGTATTAGTTTACATGATTTTCCTTTAAACTTTATTATTTTCTATTTTGTGTGAAATTATTTTATGTAATATCTTGAGTGTGTAACATTTCTAGCTGATTCATTTAAAATATCCTTTTGTTAATTGAGTAACCTTTTTGTACCAGGTACTTTATTTTTAAACGGTAATGGATTTTTAAATATTTTAAAGTTTTTAAGGTTATTGTAAAAAAGGAAACAGTGTAGAAGTACATAAGTTACATTTCTCATCTTCCCTACTATAAACTCACCCCTTCAAAGCATTATCAGTAGTTTGATGTGTAGTTTTCTAGACTTTTTTCTTAGCTTGTAGAAGCAGGTGTATATATACATTTGTATGTACATTCAATTGTAATTTTTCTGCTTAAGTGGGTACCACCATATACATTTGATATACATCTTTTTTTAACTTAACAATATATATATGTCAGATATCTTTGTAAGTCAAAACTTCTAGATCTTCATCATTCTTTTTAATGACTAAAGAATATTTTGTTGTGTAGAATTATATACTCCTCTGTTGATGGAGAAACAATTACATACTCCTCTTTTGATGGACAATCGTGTAGTCTTATAAATGTTTACATATTAATACTGATATTTATGTAAGATAGATCCTTAAATGTGGGATTGCTGAGTTTAAGCTTTGTAAATTAAAAAATAATTAGTTTCATCCTCACCCATGGACATTTTTTTTTCATTGCTTTTAGTGAGAGGTTGGGGGAGAGAAAAAGAGAGAAACATTGATGTGAGAGAGAAACATTGATCGGTTGCCTTCTCATATGTTCCCGACTGTGGATCAAGCCCACAACCTAGGTATGTGCCCTGACTGGGGACTGAACCTGCAGCCTTCTGGTTTATGGATGATGCTCTAACCAACTGAGCCACCCCAGCCAGGACAAAGCTTTGTAAATTTAAATCTTTAATAGATACAGCCTATTCTTTCCTTATTCTTTTTTGTTTCCAAATTAGGTTTACTGTGGAAAATCTAAAACCTACAAAACTCAAGAAAATAGTATAGCAAATCTCTGTGTACCTTTCTTACAGTTTTAACAGTTGAACACACAACAAATCTTGTTGCATCTGCTTCTCTTACTACCTACCCCATCCCCCAATGCCTACTGTGGCTAATTTTGAAGTATATCCTATATATATCATATCATTTCATCTTTAAACAGTTTAGAATCAGTGTATGAGTTTTGGAAAATTTTGCATTGATTTACTAATATTTGCTTTAATATATAGGCTCCCAGGAACTTATTTATTGAGTAAATCAAGGACTGCCCAAGGTTTGTCTGAAATTATTATTATTTTTGACAATAGCTAGGCATCATGGTTAGTTTTCTAAGGTCATACCTAAAACCATATAATCAGCATATAGGATGTAGGTTTTCTGTTCATTCTCTGTGGGGTAGTGGTAGGAAGGGAAAGTGGAGAAGAAAGGTATACATTCAGGTCAACTAAGAGAGTAATCAAATCCTTAGGGTATAAGACTAAACAGCAACAACAAAAATTCTTGTTTATCTCTCTGAAAATTATCATCTGATTTTTCAGAAGACTTTGCTTGCAGTTCTCAATGCCTGTGACACATTTAAAGAACAGGCTCTAAATAAGAGAAAAGGATTTATTTTTTTGTTTGGGCTCATAAAAGTTTTACCTAGTCTTAAGCTGAGTAAGGCTCAAAAAAAGCCTCATGCAATCAATATCCTTTATTTTCACTTTATGTGATTAGTATTAGAACAGCTGTGCCTCAAGTATGCCCACTCCTTGTATCACATTGACTGGAGAAGTTCAAGACAGCATTCATTGAGGATGCTGGCATGTAATTCTAATGAATTATATACATTTTTTTTTTTTACTGAGGATGTGCAAAATGTTGTCCTTTAAAATAATGACTCACTCAGGCTCTTCTCCAGTGAGAGAAGACCATTCATGTGGAGTAGGAAAAGCGGTAAAATGGTTCTTTAACAATTCTGAAGGAAGAAAATCTTTCTAGAGGATTTATTTAGCTTGAATTTTTAAATCATTGTACAGGATAGGGGCCTGTGACCAGTACTAAAAAGTGGGCTCTTTTCAATATACAGTGTTCTGGCAGTTTATGAAGCTGGGAAAACATCCTCCTGAAGCTGTACCAGATTTAAACTCACATTGGTCTCAATGACCAAATTTGGACAGCATGACCCAGAATTTGCCCTCGTTAACCAGACTTATTAAAGAAAAGTCAGAAGATTGTAATAAATTCTAAAAAAAATTCAGGTGTCCTTTTTGCAGTTTTATTTCCCATGTTACTACAGAAACTTGGTCAGGACTTTTTTTTTTTTGCCATGGGGCAATCTTTAACAAACTAGGAGGACACGTCTCATGTAGCTTAGAATCAGTGTTAAATTATAACAGTTTGTTGATAGGAGAAACAGAGAGAAATTTCTTAAGGCCGAGATGTAAAGGTTTCATTTCATTACAGGAAGTCTCTAGAAAGACTTTGAAATTGCCTTGATTCTCCTGGTTTTATTGTTTGCTAGTATTTTATGGCCAGTCATGTATGGGGATGGCCTCTGCAATAGCTCTCTCTGTCTCTCTTTTTAAAAAAAGATTTTATTTATTTACTTACTTTTAGAAAGGGGGGAGGAAGGGAGAAAGAGAGGGAGACAGAAACGATGATGTGCAAGAGAAACATCGATTTGTTGCTTTTCATATGCTCCCCAACCGGGAACCAACCGGCAACCCAGGCGTGTGCTCTGACTGGGAATCGACTTGGTGACCTTTCACCTTGTGGAACGATGCCAACCAACTGAGCCACACCAGTCAGGGCTGTAATAGCTCTCTAACTAGTTAAATGAGGGAGAAATGACCATCTACCTGGTCCACAAGTGAAGAGGGGCTACAGAATTCAGGTTGCTATAGATTTAATATTTCTGGCACTGACATTTTGCACTGTTAGGTTCTGTTCATGAAATAAATAATTTAAATACTATTTCATTCAAGTCAGTATGTTGTCACTAAGTTTATTGGTAATCAGACCACTCATTTCTCCATGGCTGTAGGATGGGCTGCATCAGACCATTGTCTATTGTGTGGTCTTGCTCTCAGAGATATAACGACAAAATAGGGAATGAGACCCATTAAAAACAAATGAATAAAAGTAAATTGACTTAGAAGTAAATGAAGAGAGTGAGTCTGTAGCAAAATTCTCTAACTAGTTTTGCTTTCTGGTGTAAATCCATAGTTAAACCAGCAGCATCCTGTTTGATGGGAAGCCAGGGGTCAGAGATGACTTGATATGCTTTATCTGCTGGAAGCTAGGGCCCCAGAGCTGTATAACGTAATCATTAGTGACTTGGAAATATCCCGTTACAGGTTATGTACACAGCTAGGGAGCTCCTGTCAGCCTAACCTCTGTGAACTTTATAGTCTGATGTCTTAAGATTTCTAATTCACTTGGAGGTACAGGTATAGTCTTTATTAAGTTAATTCTTAAGTGTGGTTGCTTTGTACAGTTGTGCAGGTTATATATTGGATAGCTGGGCCATTTCTAGTGTAGGTTAATGTAGATTTACGTATTCATTGGGACAGATTTCTAGCAGATGGCAGACTAGTATCCTGAAGAGGGGAAAGATACCATATGGGTAAATGTAAGACCCTATTTTTAAGTATTAACAATTTCTTACAAAACTGTGAGAGCTCTTTTTTAAGTTGTATTTGTAGATGCAATAATTTTAAGGTGCTGTCCATATATTTACTTTTTCCTTCCGGTGTTTATTGTTTCTCCCACATTTTCCTTATTTTAATACAAACAGTGTTATTTTTTTCTTTTCCTGAAGGAAAGAGCTCTTAACTGAATTTTCTGTGAGGGTGTTTTCGACTTTTGTGTTTGATGTGCTTAGTTTGTTCACAATCTAGCAACTCTGGGGCCATAGTGTGGATGTTCTTGCCATGTTGAGATGACTTCATGCTTGGATCCTGTTTAATAGAGTCATTGTATGTTGACCGAGCCTCATATCTTTGCCAGAGATTTGGGTATTACTCAGTTGTGATTCTATCAGTACATAGTCAGCTGGGATTCCAAGTTCATTTGTCATTGCTCAGAGTTTCCAGAAGGTTGCCCAGCGGAGCAACAGGCTTTTGATAGTATTCCCCATCTAGAGCTGTTGTTTCTAAAGTTGGGTTTGGAAGTTTCATTATTTGTTCTTTTTGTGTCAAGATTATTCTGCCCTGACTGGTATGGCTCATCGGATTGGGCATCCTCTGCAAATCGAAAGGTTGAGGGTTGGAATCCCAGTCAGGGCACATGCCTGGGTTGCAGGCTGGGTCCCCAGTAGGGGGCATGTGAGAGGTAGCTGATTGATGTTTTTCTCCTCTTTCTCCTTCCCGTCTCCTCTCTCTAAAAAGAAATAAAACCTTAGAGAAAAAATTAGTTAGTTCTGGTGGGGCAACTGTTGTATTTCTGATATTTCAAATATTTTTGAGGCTTTTCTTCCCAAAGTTTACCTACCAGTAAGCAGACTCTCCTGGCAGGGACATAATCTACATTTGTTTCAATTTATGTGGCACTAACAATACCAGGTCACCAGGTTTTGAGTTCATCTGAAACAGTCATCTTGGACTTGAGCATGGATCAGAATTACCTGGATGGCTTGTAAATACATACTGTGGGTTCCACTCCCAGAGTTTCTAGCTTAGTAGGTTTGGAGTGGGACCTGACAACTTGCATTTCTAGGTAGTTTTAGGTGATGCTGATTTGCTGGTTTAGGTCACACCGAGAATCATTGCTCTAAGATAAAAACTATCTTATTCTTCCCTAAATTTATAGTACTTGAATCCGGCATGAAAGGAAGTAGGTTTAGGTCTTTGAGAAAATGATCCGAACCTTAGAATTCTTTTTTTCCAAGATGAAAAAGGATATATTTTTCTTTCTGATTTTGAAAATAATATGTATATGTAGTAAAAAAGTCAAACCATAAAGAAAAGTTTAAAGATAAAAATAACTTAAAATCCCATTATCATTGAAATAAACTAATTTTGGTAACTTTATTGAGATGTCTTGCTGTGCATTTATATGAATTTATAATCCCATTTGAAATGTTTCCATTTATACCTGATATTTTGTAACCTACTTCTAAAATTCAACAATATAGAATAGACACAGATGTATATCAAATTAGTTTTTCATTATATAGATTGCATAATTTATTTAACTAATGCCAGCAATAAACATATAGGCTGTTTCCAATTTTATAGCAGTTACAGGTTCTTATACTGTATCTTTGTACATGTGTTTAGTCATCTTATTATGAATTCCAAGAAATGGCATTGCAGGTCAAAGAAGATGTACATTTAAAATTTTGGTTCGTATTGCCAAACTGCCCTTCAGCAAGGAAGATGGTATGAATGCATATTTCCACTAAGTGCCTCAGCTTTGCCTGAAAACTAAAATGGTTTAAAATGGAAAAAATATAATAAAGATAAAAGAATAGTAACTCTCTTTACTCCAGTCTTATGGTAGAAAATGTTTCCTCTAGAAAGGAACAGTGACTCTCCTTGGAGCACATAAAAATTTAATAGTGCTGGGGACGATAGAGAATCCTTAGCTCTGCCCCTCAGATTGCATCAGAGCTTTGATGAGGTTATTTAAACTGGGTGAGCCTCAGAGTGCAGCCCCAGACAAACACTTATATTCATGACACAGAAAGGAACTTCTCAGAGGACAAATACATTGTTTGTCCTTCGTTCAAGTTTTGTTAAAAGCTTCTGGAAATGGTCTTGATTGCAGGGCACAGTCAACAAAATGCCTTAAGAATCGCCTGGTAACCAGCGCAGTAACCAAAGTACCGGAAACTTCAGGGTGTAAAAGGAAACCTTTAAAATAGAAGTCAAATAGTCTTTTCAGTAATGTTATTTTTTTTGTCTGTTTTCTATTTTTTGACCATGTATTCCTACCAGTAAACAATGAGCACATCGCACTCTTTAGGTGTATTTATTTATATATTATGTGCAAGTACTGAAAATACATATAGTAAACCACATGCAGAAAAATAGAAATTTAAAAGGATGAGATTAAGATATTGATAGTAGAGATGCTAATTTTGTCTTTCTGTGCCTCGGCAGAGCCTGTCGTTCTGTGTAGGGTTTGTGTCTGAGGCGTTATTTTCTGCACAGAACAAGGGGTGCCCCTATTTGAGGCATATACCTGAACCGAACTTATGTACCTATCACAGCCCTACTGAGTCCAAGTACCTATTTCAGTATTTGTTTCCAAACTGTGTAATGTACTTTATGTCTCTTTAGCAACTCTGAGAAACTGGTTGCTTGTAATTACCACAGGAAAGAGGGTATCATTTGTTTCTTTTTGTAGATGAAGAGATTTTACTATTTAATATATTTCTTAGAGTGTATATTACTTTGATTTTAGATCCTTTCAGAACCAGAGTTTACAAAAGGTATTATAGAGAAATCACCTGTGTTATTCTCTTTCTTACCTAAAGTTTAGTGTAGTGTAGTGGTTAAGAACCTTGTTTCCCCGCACTCAACTGCAGCAAATGAGTCATTGTGGGTACTTGTTTATTCTGATCATTTATCAAATAACAGTCACTGAACTCATTCAAGTGCTTATGCCTAGGTCATAATCTATCAGCACCTTCTCTAGGAATTGAACAAAGGAAATAGAAATTCATAAAGTTGTAGGAACTGATTAAAGTGTTTTTAATTATTAGCAGACTTTACATGAATATTTTTTTTCTTCTGTTGCTTCACATTTCACCAAAATGTCTGGGTGACATTCACCAGATTTCAGGATTACATTTAGGATTGGTTCTTTGACATACACTTGGGGAGCTCTGGAGGGAGGGTTGCCTCAAAGCTAGGCAGTTACTGTCCCAGAGCAGCTGATACTGGGCTAGTTAAGAGGCCCATAGGACCACCAGTTTGGAGAGTCATGCCTCATATACTTCAGAAACCTTGGAGAAACAGTGGTTTCCATCTGAGCTCCAAATCAAAAGTCAAATGGCAGGTTATCTATTTGCTCAAAATTAATCTGCTTCTACCAAGAGTGGCTCTGTATCGCGAGTGATGGTATTTTTCTATTTATATGACGGTTAATGAGTTTGCTGAGCAACATGGCAGTGGTTAGTGGGAGCACAACTCGTTCCTAAATTTGTATCCAACTCTTATCCCTAATACCAAGGAACAGTCTTTCCCCAGTGAGCACCGTCCTTCAGGAATGAGATTTGGAGCAGCTCTTCCTGGCGCTCCGACTCCAGCGGGGAGGGATCGAGGCCGACTCCTAGTTTCCTCAGGATGCCCTTCTCTTCCATTTTATTGGTATGTCTTACATGCTACCTACCAACTTTCTGCCCATGCCCCAGTTGTTATAGGTACAAATTTTTCTGGCATCTTGCTTTCTTATATACCCTCTTCTTTCTAGTTCAAGTCTTTACCTTCCCAGTGGCAAAAGGGGCTCGTCTCCCAGTTGAATTGTTGCCTTTAATAGTTTTTCCTGAAGCTCCCTACCTAGTGATGTCCACTTATGTCCTACTGGCTATTTGCAGGGATTGTCCTTTCAGTCATTTCTGTCTGACAACCATACCTACTCTGCAAGGTCCACTCTACATGTCTGTCATTTCTAGCTTTTCTTAATTCTTCCAGGTAGTTAATTAGTTAATTTTCTTTGCTTCTAAAGAACACTGTTTATAACTGTTACAGAATTTATCACATTATTATAGAATTGACTTGTTAACTTTTCCTTTTCCTCAAGGCTAAGCATTTTATTTTTCTGTGAGCTTTGTATTCAGAACCAATATATTACAGTAATATTTGGGATTTGGGATAAGCAGGGGGTAGGGAAATAGAACTAACCAACATTATTTTCTAAAGTTACCATATTACATGTAGCCTGTTCTTAGGAAGATTGGACTTAGGAGTGTATATGGGAGTTATAGGTCTGGAATTGGATACTTGAGAAATATATGCCCACTTACCATTTGGAAAGTCTCTCTGTGTACGCTTAATGTAGATTTATCTCTCTTTGAAGATTAGTACTATAAAGAATTTCTATGCATTGGTATCTGGTTACCTGTAAAGGAAATGGTCACAGCACCAATGTATATAATATCTAAAATATGGCAGCAATGCAGGTGTCCAGAAACAACAGGGTTGATAAATAATAACTGTATGTTTATATGGTGGAACATCATACAATAATGAAAGTGGATGAACCGTAGGTAAGGTAGAACAACATGGAGTCACCTCTTTATTTATATAATATTGGAAGAAAAGGGACACAAAAGAATACAGTCTTATATTCCCTTTGTATAATATTCAAGAATAGGCAAAACTAGCCAGTACTGTTTAGAGATGCATACACGTATGCTCAGATATAAACAGGAGCGAGGAAATGGCTATTACAAACTCATGGTAACAGTTACCGCTGGAAGGAGTGTGACTGGGGAGGGATACCTGGTGGGGTAATAGCAGCTGTGCTTCTGGTAACCAGCGGACTTTGGGCAAATTATCCAACCTCTTAGCCTCAGTATCTTTGACTGTAAAGTGGAATTATTTAACCATTTTATGAAAGTTGAAAGGATTAAGTGAGATAAACCATATCACGCAGTTAGCTCAGTGTCTGGGTAATAGTAAATACTAAATAAATGGTAACATTTCCCCTATTACATATATTGTGTTTTCTCACCAGATGCTGTAGGCTTTTGGTAGGGAGGATAAAGTTCAAAACAAGTAGATGAAATTAAAATAAGAAAATCTAGAAACAATGACAAGGACAAGCAAACTACATTTAGGTCTTATCACTAATTTGTCTCATATGCCTTGCTATTTGGGCATATTTTTTTAAAATTAATCTTCAAAATATATCAGACCAGATTCAAATCACTATACCAGCCAGAGTTAACCATGTCTTATGGCTTAGATGTCATTGTTACCGTTTTACATTGTATCAGTTAGGTAACTTTTCCAGGGTTCTACAGCTAAGAAGTGATAGAGCAGGGATTTCAATCAAGATTTTTTTCTCTGTGTTGTTACTTATGATTAAATTCGACTTGAAAGTTGTCAGAATACAGCTGTTAGTCTGTCTTCAGTGTACTTGTAAATGCTCCCAGGAGTATTTAACTGAAATATTCCCTGAGAAAGTTCTAGTGAAGAGCTTTGGATTACATCCACTTCCAAGGAGGACTTCGTTTTCCATGGCTGTGCAACAGAATCTGGTTAAACTCATTAGGTTTATTCCAGGCTTCCGGGAGTAGTTCTAACTTAACAGGGCCTGGTCTGAAATGCTGAAGGTGGCATTTTAGAGAATTGTTTTGAATCTAAATTTTAGTGAATTCAAAACTACAGGCAGAAGTTTACAGGGTTGGTTGCTGAGGTTCATCTCATGTTGATTTACTGCCTTTGGTGTTTACTGTGGCGAAGCCAGACTTGATAACTAGTTTGCAGTCAGATTTATGGTGTACTCCGAGGGCTAAAAAGATGACTTCATCAAGGATTGCTTACCCACTTGGTGTTGAAGATATATATCCTTTGCGTATTGACTCTTTCCCAGCTGTATTTGTTTTTTCATTATTATTTGTTAATAAGCTTTTATAAAACCCTGTGTTTTAAATTTTTAATTATTTTTTTAGATTTTATTTATTTATTTTTGGAGAGAAGGGAAGGGAGGGAGAAAGAGAGAGAGAGAAACATTGATGTGCAAGAGATACATGGATTGGTTGCCTTTCGCACACCCCAACTGGGGACCTGGCCTGCAACCCAGGCATGTGCCCTGAGTGGGAGTTGTACCAGTGACCTTTCGGTTTGCAGGTTGGCACTCAGTCCAATGAGCCACATCAGCCAGGGATAATTTTTTTTCCAGTTTATTGCTGTTCAGTTACATTTGTCCTGTCTTTTCCTCCATTGCTTAAATTTATTCTTAATAGGCATATTTTCAGTTCAGAAAGTATAGTTGATATTGCTTTCAATTTAGGCATATAGGTAAAGTTAAGTGGTTTTTAAAATCTACCCAGAGGGGCTATAGTGATAGCAAGACATATCCCAGCTCCAGGTTGCTTGTTAGTGCTCATAGTAATCCTCTAGTCTAATTTCCTGGACACTTAAGTTTGTTTTTCACTGAGCAGTTTTGGATTAAAATGGACTACTTTGTCTTACCTTCTGCATTACTTAAGGAAGGAGATATGAACAGCTTGTTCACTATATTTAGACTTAAATTTTAGGAGGCCAGAATAGGCTAAAAGCATGGCTTTTCGTGGGGCTGCTTTCGGTCCCAGAAAGTACTTGAGAGACCTTTTAATAAGCTAATTATCGAGTTTTTTAATAAAAAGTACTGACTTTTCCATTATTTCAAGTTTGTTCACTATTCAGGAGCTTATTGTGGACGAGGTCATTTCCGCATTTGAAGTGTTGGCAGGGCACCATACACAGGCTTATTTTCTCATGTTTGTCTAGGTGCAAACCCTCTTTTGCTACTTAGGTTGTAGAAGCTTGCTACTTACTGCTCCTACCTTACTGTTTTCTCTTTTTTCTTAGGAGAGTTCTTTGATTGTACTTAATATTTTCTTCTTGAATTAAAAAAAATATAAAAATTATCTCCGTGAAGGTGACTAATGTTCCCTTGGAGTGGAGGTGTTATTCGTGGTGGGTGCTGGGCATGTACTCAATGGACCGACCCATTTCAACCACGATGCAGAGGAAGTGGATTTCTGGCTGCCGGACGGAAACTCCTTTTCCTAATAGGTCCTGTGCCATTCCTCTGAATGTGGCAACCGTAAGAAGGTGGTGGTGGGGGTCTGTGAGTACCAAGGTAGATTGGTAAAAGACTTGTTAAAGTTTCTGAAGAAAGGACAACTCAGAGAGAACTTGCTGTCTATTACTTAGGTGGTGTAAACAGTAATTTGTTGCCCTTGAACTCTGGGAATGTTAGTGTGTGAGTGTGTCAAGTTCTGCCTTCCTGTTCTTTGCTGCCCCAACTTTTTATTAAGAAAAGTTACTAATTTACAAAAAAAATGGGAAGAACAACCATCTAGATTCAGTAAATAGTGATTAACATTTGCCATATTTACTGTAGCTATACACATTTTCCTCTTTGGGCATCACATTGTCTTTTTTTCCCTTCCTTTTTGGTTGTCAAATGATCTTTAATTGAAATATTTTCCTGCACTGGCCAGGTGGCTGAGTTTCGAACATTGTCCCGTGAACCAAAAGTTGTGGGTTCGATTCCCAGTTAGAGCACATACCTAGGTTGTGGGTTTGACCCCTGGTTGGGGTGCTTATGGAAAGAACGGATTGTTGTCTCTGTTTCTCTCTCCCTTCCCTCTCTCTCATAAAATCATTGAACATGTCCTTGGGTCAGAATTAAAAAAAATATTTTCCTTTGTAGTTCTTAACTAGCTGGACCCCCTGCTGAGTCACTCTTGATGCCACCTGTGGCGTCACGAGGGTGGTGGCCATCAGTACTGCCCCCACAGACTGGGCAGTCCCCAGGATCTCGTCAATGGTTCCAGAGTGTTGTCTAGTTAAAGATTGGTGCTGCATCTGTTGGGCAATGGTGACAGTGTCATCAAAGGTGATATTTCCACTGTTCTTAATGTTTTTTGCTTTTTTCTGGCCCTTGGTGGTTCTTCGAGGGCTTTGATGAGTGGGGCAGAAGTTGAAGGCACTACCTCAATCAGGGCCTGTCTGTTCTGAATGGTCAGTTTCACTGCGATCTTCAGACTCTTCCACTCACAGTTGCTTTGGTGATATCAACACTAATTTTTTTGGAGAAGACCCAGGGGCCCAATCTTGAGGACCAGGGAAGATTTGGCGCCAAATTCCCCACCAGCGTACCACAGATCTATGACTTCCATCTCGTTGGGGTTGAATTTCTGCAGATGGTTGAGGTGGCTGGTGCTGGGTGAACCAGGATTCGGGATGACCCAAGAAAGTTGCACCTAGGCCTCCTCCAAGCCGGAAACTGACAACGGTCACGTTGGCTTTTTCTTACACAGTTGGGAGAAGATTAAGTGTGGTGTCATCCGTCACTAGTTCTGATCTTTCCATTCTGCTGCAAAGGTAGAACATTTTGACTTCAGAGTCATGAAACAGTTTTCTTTCTGATAATGTTAGTCATAATACACACATTAAACGTGTAATCACACCCACTTTTTAGGAACTTGAGAGGCATAGCTAAGTAAGAAGTAGGAGACTGATATTCACATTCACCTCAAATGCTGTCGAGGTGTTTTTAAGAACCCTGAGGTCTGCAAGCTGTGCCCCAACAAGCTGCCCACACCCACCTTTCCTAGTCTCTCTCCCTGACTTTGTCATCCTGTGTTCCTGAGAAGTGGAGAAAAGGTAGGGAGAGGAAGGGTGGAAATAAAGCAGCATCCATGGACTGGAGTGTGATGTATTTTGCATGTCAGCTCATTTAGTAATGGTGACAATGCTGTTACAGACAATTAGTCCTCATTTCATAGCCAAGGAGACTGTGGGGCAGGTAAGTTAAATAACTTGCCCAAATTCCCATACTGGTAGAGGAGAGGGCTAACTTTGAGTTAAAAAAACCTATGTTATTTTCAGTTCACTGTGATGACAGTATGTCAGGTACATTTGAATCAGCGATCTCAGGTGATAAATGGTGCTTTTATCATTTTTATAGTTGGATAAATTATTGATGTTTCACACGATTGGCAGTCTGGGTGGGACTTGTCAATGATGCCTCTTAGAGATAGTTGACAGAGGTCTTTTTTTTAGTTCCTTTGGGGTTTTAGGGAGCTTGATAGTGCTAAGTACAGAATTTATAGTCATGTTTTGTGTTTATGTTCATCCTATAGAGAAACAGTGGAAAATTACAAAGTAAGCCAGCCTAAATACAGCTGGATTCCACCACGTCGGCATTCTCAGAAGAGAGAGTGCCAGACGTGGCACCACACCCAGAATCAGCCGGGCACAGCCCATGAGAGAGGCTAAGTCAGGAAGCCAGTGGGGGGTTGTGAGTCATACCAGGATCCTGTGGAAAAAAGCTGAGGTAAGGATCTGAAGAGTGAACTCAGGCAAAGAGTGGGATCCTAACCGGCTCAGCTGGCACCAGGAATATGGGCGATTCTTGATGTTGCTGAAGGTTGTCTGACTTGGAGTCTTTGAGATTTCTTTGTGATCAGATGGCTTCTCTAGTCTCTATAGTTCACAAGCCCTCAGACTTAGCATTTAAATGAAAACCTAACGCAGTGTTGATGTCACCCCCACTTCTCCCTGTTGGTGGCTGAACTCAGGCCTTTAGGTTTTACTTGGATAACACTTTCCTTGCTGGTGTCTCTACTTCGTTCTTCTCAGTTTTTTGAACAAAGATATGCCAACTTACGGTCTCCTATGTGTGAGATGCTGTGCTCAGCACGGAGCGTGTCAGCAGTGAACAAGACAGGTGCGTGCTTGCCCTGGCTGTGCGTATAGTCTGCTGGTCAGTCCACTTCCCACACCATTGCCGTGAGCTTTTTCTAAAACCCAGATCATATCTTTATTGGTTCTTTTTTGCTTACTGTAGTCTCTTCACAGTCAAGTCCTAGCGTCTCTTACCTGGTTACATCACTTCGCCGGTGAAGTCATCATTATTTTCTCCTTAGAAGCAGAAACAGTTATTTCCTTACCCTGGGCCCCATTTCTATGGCATTTTGTACAATTTTTTTTTTTATCAGTAGTCATTACGTGGTATTATAGCTGTTTGTATCAGTTTCCTCTGATAGTTTGACTCCTTGAAAGCAGGATAACTTTCATTATTGTTTTGTCATCAGAGTCAGTATAGTGCCTGGAATGTAAGTGCTGCATGCATGTTTCAGTGACGGCATAATCCGAGTACTTCCTGTCATTGCATATGTGTTTGCCTTGTTTCTCAGAGTACTCACTTAAAGACTGACTAATAACTCCTTTGTGTTTCTCCGGACATCCAGGCTGGTGCAGAGGACGTGATATATCCTCAAATAAATATTTTCTGGTTATTATTCTTTCAGCATCTTCTGCATGCTAATAGAAAACCATTTACTGGTCTCTTGTTTTACAGAATGTCTTATTTTATTTTTAAAAAGATTTTTATTTATTTATTTTTATTTTTAGAGAGAGGGGAGGGGAGGGAGAAGGAGAAGGAGAGAAACATCGATGTGCAAGAGGAACATCAATCTGTTGCTTCTCGAACACGCCCAACTGGGGACCTGGTCTGCAACCTGGGCTTTGTGCTCTGATTGGAAATCAAACCAGTGACCTTTCGGTTTGTGGGAGGAAGCCCAGCCCACTGAGCCACACCAGTCAGGGCTTGGCTTTATTTAAAAAAAAATCCAAATATTTTATTTAAAGGTTCTTATTTAATTTTATACCTGTCCTGAGCAGCCGTTTATCTCTTTGATACTGTGATTTATAAGATGGCTCTCTCTCCATTTTGGCTACTACAGTACTTACTGCTAAATTTGTTTCCACCTTCAGAAAAGATATATTATTTCTTAATATGCACCTTGTGTATGTATCATCTTAACTGCTGGTCTTAGGTTGCTGCCTTTTGTACTAACTGCTCTCCAATTTTTAATTTAATGTAACATTATATTGTTTGTATCTTTACATGCTACTTTAAATTCTTAAACAAACAAACAAACAAAAAACCCCCAGAGAAACCAACAATACTTTCATTTATCCTACAAGTATTTATTGAACTCCCAAGGCATAGTACAAAGTCCTACGGAATATACAAAGGTTAATAAGATATAACATATGTTCTAAGATGATTGACTTTATTAATGTAGAAAACACTTGGTATGAGAAAGGTTGGACAAGAGGGCTTTGGGAGATGATGCAGGCCATAGTCTTTGGAGACTCAGGGAGTTTCTGGAGGAGGTGATATTTGAACTGAACCTTGAGCAATGGCTACGAGTTGAATCTGTAGAGAAAGAGAGATGGGCCTGCAGTAAGTAGAAATAACCAGTGACGAAGAAAATATACTTGTAGTATTCATTAGGATTATCCACCCAATATTTCTTTTCTGCTCCAAGGCACATGTTATGTCCTTGCCCCTTGGAAGTTAGGTGTGGCCATGTGAGTTGTTTGGGCTGAAGTGACATGAGTCACTTCCAGATGGAAGTTTTGAGTCCTCGTATCCACTGTGCTTTCTGTCACTCTACCACAATGACCTACAGCACTCTGATTGGCACGTGGGCCAAGTAAGCTCTGCTGCCTGTATTTGTATCGCCAATAAATAAAGTTTTATTGAAACATAGCCATACTCATTTGTTTATTTATTGCCTGCCGCTCCTTTTACACCACAGCAGCACAGTTGAATAGTTGTGACAAAGACCATATGTCCCACAAAGCCAAAAATATTTACTCTTTGGCCATTTATAGAAAAATCTTGCTGGCAGCTGTGCTATGTGGTTGGCTGTTTCTTAGAATGAGGATATTGTAGAGCAGAGTTCTGACCCACAATGAGCATATACCATCAGCAAGAAATAAATCTTTGTTGTTTAAGGCAATGATGTGTTAGTGTTGTTTGTTATAGTAGCATAATCTAGCTCATCCTGATAGGCTGTTTATAGGATAAAAAAATTCAGTGTTCTTGAAGAGGGGGAAAGCTTACCATGGAGAGCTTTCTACCATGAAGGAAAGATGGATAAGAATGTTAGGGTAATAAACTTATTTAGGCAGTACTAGGCTGTTAAGCTCAGGCATTTATATTTTATTTAGAATCCTAAATGTAGAATCAGGATTTGGGATTTTTTCCAAGGGACAGAAGAATATTGTGTCAATAGCTATAGTTATTAACAATAAAAAAATTAATCTGCCAATAGTTATAGAAGGACTGGGAGAAGTAATTGAGTCAGGAATTTGATCTCTGTAAAATAAAGCAAAAAATCTCCCAAAACCTGACTGACAGTGATTTAAATGGAGTATTTTAAAATATTTTCCACATAGTAATGACTTAGTTCCTTGTCCTGTTTAATGCTTATTAGTAACTTCAGATGTTCTGTAATTGGAGCTGTTACACAGGTGAGGGGACATCATGGTTAAAGGAATGTTGAGGGCCAGCTTTTACTTCCTTTAAATTCTATTTTCTTCCCCACATCCCCAGATACAGCAAACATAAAGTACTGCCATCAACTCAACAAAACTTAGTATTTCGAAGTGAAAACAAGTCACTTTAGAATTAGGTCTTACTCTGTCTCCTGTTACTTAGTCCACTGTAGGTTACGTCTGCTGAGGGACACTTTTGTTGGCTTGTCGGATTACATGAGTGCAAACAAGTGCACAGCAGCTCCCCAAGGTTAAGGTGTTCTTTAAAAGGGTTTTATTTATTTATTTTTACAGAGAGGGGAATGGAGGGGGGAAGGAGAGAAACATCAACGTGTGAGAGAAACATTGATTTGTTTACTTCTTACATGCTCCCCACTGGGGACCTGGCTTCCAACTCAGGCATGTACCCTGACCGGGAATTGAACCAGCAACCTTTCTGTTTGCAGGCCAGTGCTCAATCCATTGAGCTATACCAGTCAGGGCAAGGTTAAGATAATATATATATATAAAATTGTCTGTGTCTATGAGGGTTTTTTTCCCCCCTTTTCTTTTTCTTTTTTTGGCTTAATTCCTCATCTTTTTTTACCCAGACCCAAACTCACTCCCATCTGACAGCTGTCAGTCTGTTCTCTGTATCTATGAGTCTGTTTCTATTTTGTTTGTTAGTTTATTTTGTTCTTTAGATTCCACATATAAGGGAAATCATCTATTATTTGTCTTCCTTTGGCTGGCTTATTTCACTTAGCATAATTCTCTCCAGGTCCATCCATGCTGTCACAAAAGGTAAGATTTTTTGTTTTTTACAACTGAGTAGTATTCTACTGTGTAAATGTACTACACGTTTTTTATTTACTCATCTACTGATGGATGCTTGGGCTGTTTCCAGATCTTGGCTGTTGTCACCCTAGCTGGTGTGGCTCAGTGCATTGAGTCCTGGCCTGCTATCTAAAGGATTGCCAGTTTGATTCTCAGCCTAGGGCACATGGCTGGGTTGCAGGCCAGGTCCCCAGTAGGGGGTGTGTGAGAGGCTATCACACATTGATATTACCTTCTTTTTCTCTCCTTTCCCCTCTCTAAAAATAAATAAATAAAATCTTTAAAAGTTATAATTAAAAAATCTTGGTTATTGTAAACAATGCTGCATATATATGCTTCCACTAATTTTATCTTTTTCAGTTTTTTTCTTCTGTGTCTTATAATTTTCCAAGTACACGTATTTTACATTCTTGGTTAATTTTATTCCTAGGTATTTTATTTATTGTTTGATAGAGTTGTAAATGGGATTTTTTTTTAGTTTCCCTTTCTGATGGTTCATTATTGGTGTACAGGAATGCAACTGATTTCTGGATATTTATTCTGTATCCTTCTACTTTACTGAATTCATTGATCAGTTCTAGTAGTTTTTGGTGGACTCTTTAGGGTTCTCTACATACAGTACCTTGCCATCTGCAAATAATGAGAGCTTTACTTCTTCCTTTCCAATGTTGATGCCTTTTATTTCTTCTTCTTGTCTGCTTGCTGGCTAGGACTTTCTGTACCATGTTAAATAAGAGAGGTAAAAGTAGACATCCCTGTCTTGTTCCTCATCTGAAGAGAAATGCTTTTAGTTTTTGCCCATTGAGTATGAGGTGGGTTGTAGGTTTGTCATTTATAGTCTTTATTACATTGAGGTATATTCCCTCTGTTCCCACTTTGAAGAGAGTTTTGATCACAAATGGGTGCTGGATTTTATCAAGTGTTTTTCTGCATTTATTGATATGATCATGTGGTTTTTATCCTTCATTTTATTTACGTGGTATATCACGTTTATTGATTTGTATATATTGTACCAAGCTTACATCAGTGGAATAAATCCCAGTTGATCACGATATATGATCCTTTTAATGTATTGCTGGATCTGGTTCACTGATATTTTGTGGAGGGTTTTAGCATCAGTGTTCATCAGGGAATTGAACCAGTAACCTTCCCTTTGTGCAATGATGCTCAACCAACTTAGCTCCACAGGTGAAGACAATTTTTTTTTAAATACTTACCTGAGAACATTTTTTCATTGCTTTGTGGGGAGAGAGAGAGAAAGACGGAGAGAGAGATAGAGAGAGAGAGAGACAGAAACGTTGATGTGAGGGAGAAACATTGATATGAGAGTAAACATTGATTGGTTGCTTTCTTGTATGTATCCCTCCCGACTGGGGCTTGAACCTGCACCTGGGTATGTGTTCTGATTGGGAATTGAACCTGTGACCTTTTGGTCTATGGGTTGATGCTCCAACCAACTGAGCCATACTAGCCAGGGCAAGTTAGACTGTTTATTCACGATTTTTTTTCTTGAGGTAGACTGTAATGCTGTGAATTTCCCTCTTAGGACTGCCTTCAATGAGTCCTATGGATTTTGGGTTGTTGTGTTCTCATTTTCATTTGTTTCAAGGTTGCTTTTGATTTCTTCTTTGATTTCATTGTTAACCCATTCATTGTTTAGTAACATGTTATTTAGTCTTTATGTCTTTGTGTGTTTCTCTGACTTTTTTCTTGTTATTGATTTCTGTTTTTATATCATTATGGTCAGAGAAGATGCTTGATGTGATTTCAGTCTTAAGTTTTTTGAGTCTTGTTTTGTGTCCTAACAGGTGGTCTGTCCTAGAAAATGTTCCATGTGAACGTGAAAAGAATGTATATTCTGCTGCTTTTGGGTGAAATGCTCTGAAGATACTAATTAAATCAATTTGATCCAGTGTATCACTTAAGACTGCTGTTTCCTTGTTGATTTTTTGTCTGTAAGATCGATTTGTTGTCGATGGGGTATTAAAATTCCCTATTATGACTGTATTAGTGTTGATCTTTTTTGTCCATCAAGATTTGCTTTACATATTTAGGTGCTCCTGTGTTGGGTGCATGAATATTTACAAAGGTTATATCCTCTTTTTGGATTGTTCTCTTTATCATTATGTAGTGTCCTTCTTTGTATCTTACTATACCTTTGTTTTAAAGTCTGTTTTGTCAGATATAAGTATTGCTACCCCAGCTTTTTTTCATTTCTATTTGCATAAAATATCTTTTTCCATCCTGTTACTTTTAGTCTGTGTGTATCTTTCTGAGGTGAGTCTCTTGTAGACAACATATATATATGGGTCTTGTTTTCTTATCCACTCAGCTTCCCTATGTCTTTTATTTGGAGCGTATAAGCCATTTCCATTTAAAGTGATAATTAATAGGTACATATTTATTGCTGTTTTACCATTTTATTCTTTTAAATATGTTCCTCTGTTTTTTTTTTTTTTCTTCTTATTTAAGGCATCCAAAAGGTCACCTGTTCAATTCCCAGTTGGGGCACATGCTTGGGTTGGGGGCTGGGTCCCTGGTTGAGCACGTGTGAGAGGCAACCAGATGGTGTATCCTTTACATATCAGTGCTTCTCTCCCTCTCTTTCTCTCTCCCTTCCCATCTTTCAAAAAATAAATAAATACAATCTTAAAAAAAGTGAGTCCCTTTAACATTTCTTGTTATACTAGTTTGGTGGTAATGAATTCCTTTAGCTTTCTCTTATCTGGGAAGCTCTTTAGTAGTGTAATTTTTTAAAAAAGTTTATTTATTTTTGGAGAGAGGAGAGGGGAGGGAGAAAGAGAGGTAGAGAAATATCAAGTGTGAGAGAGACATCGATCCATTGCCTCTCAGACACCCCCAACTGCGGACCCAGCCAGCAACCCAGGCATGTGCCCTGACCAGGAATTGAACTGATGACCTTTCAGTTTGCAGGCCCCACTCAATCCACTGAGCCACACCAGCCAGGGCTGTTTCTTCTTTAATTTTAAGTGACAGCTTTGCTGGGTAAAGTAGTCTTGGTTGGAGGGCCTTGCTTTTCATCATCACTTTGAATATTTCATGCCAGTCCTTTTTGGCCTGAAATGTTTCTGTTGAGAAATCAGCTGATGGTCGTATGGAGCTTGGTTGTAGGTAACTAACTTTCTCCTGCTGCTTTTAAGATTCTCTCTTTGTCTTTAACCCTTGCCATTTAATTATGTGTCTTGGTGTGGATCTCTTTGGGTTCATCTTGTCTGGGACTCGCTCAGCTTCCTGGACTTGTGTGTTGTTTTCCTTCACCAGATTAGGAAGTTTTCAGTCATTATTCCTTCAAATAGGTTCTTGATCCCTTGCTCTCTTTCCTCCCCTTCTGGTACCCCTATAATACAGATGTTCCCATGCTGCATGTTGTTCCAAATGTCCCTTAAAGTATCCTCAGTTTTAAAACTGAACCAGCGACCTTTTGGTTTGAGGAAGGATGCCCAATCCACTGAGCCACACCAGCCAGGGCTATTATTTTTTATTTTAGCCATTCTGATGTATAGTGATACTGTAATATTATGTATTATGATTATGTTTTAAATCCATCTCTACTATTCTACAGAATGACCAATTTATTGCTAGCACTACTTATGTGGGAGTTACTCTTCCCACCTGATTATATTTTTGCAGGTGTGGCTTGTTGTCCTCCTAAAGATGGCCAATATTTGTAAACTCTTCTTATGAGACTGGTTGGTGATATTAATGAATGTAATTTTTTTATATTCAATAAGATTATATGTCAACATTTGGAACACTTGCCTAAGCCAGTGAATTAGTATTTTTCAAGTGACCAGTGACCGATGTTACAAAATCATACAGGGGTAAAAAATTCATTTGAGGTATAAGATAGACCAATAAATTTTTTTTT
>PVIA01003100.1:0-139498 GCA_004024845.1 Tonatia bakeri
CAGGCAGGAAGTGGCCAGAGGAGAGAGAAGAGGGAATTTTAGGGGAAAAGGGGAAGGGTTTGCAGGAACAAAGTTAAAAGACACATGGATAAAACTAGGGGGAGGGTGGTAATGGGAGGGAAGATGGGAGGGGGGTGGGTGGGCTTGATTGGGAGTAAAGGGGAGAAAAATGTACTTAAACAATCATTAAAATAATAATTAAAAAAAACTAAAAAAAAAAAAAAGAAAAAAGCTAGACAGAGAAGAGTACACATTTAAGATTCCATGTATGAGAAGTTCAAGAACAAGTAAAAATGAAGTTTATCACGTAGTGATGTATACAAGGTGGAAATGCCATAAAGAAAACCAAGAGATGCTTGTCCATAATATCAGGAAGGCAGCTGCCCTGGGTAAAAGAAGAAGGGGACACAATATGAGATGAACCCGTGGGGAACTTCTAAGGGGCTGGCAATGTTCTATCCCCTAACCAGGCTGGTTACAAGGGAGTTCCCTTTTCATTTTTCTTTACACTACACCTCTTTGTTATACCCATGCGTGTGCTTTACGATTTTACACAAAAGGTGAAAGAAGTGTTTCTGTTCCACTCCAGGCAATGCTGGTTCCTCAGGTTTGGGCTGGAGCCTGGGGATGAGCATTTTAAACATGCCCCACAGCCCAGAGATTCTGATTCCCAAGGTCCTGGGACCACACCAGGGTCTAAGGCATGTGCTGAGCACGTGCCCACATGAGGAGCCCAGGAAGCCCCCTGCGTTTGGCAGGTCTCACTGCCAAAGCAAACTGGGCCTTCGCTGGTTTTGAGAGGTGAGCAGCCCCAGAGGTAAGAGCCAAGTGTCCACAGCACTGCGGCGGGTCCACAGAGCGTCCTGTTGATGCGGTGCCCCAAAGAATGCCGCATGGACTACTGGCTTTCTTAGGAGTATCATGGGCTTAAGGGGGGACTTTCTAGAGGGGTACTCTGGATGCAAGAGTATCACTGAAATTACTAGCAGCCTGGTGTGTCCAGGCTGGGCCAACACCCCCTTAAGGAAAACCGAAAGGATGGGGAGGAAGCAATTATTAAGGGCTGTCATCAGGAGGCAGCTGACATCTTTCTGCTGGGGAATCTGCTGAGGTTGTTGCCTCCTCAGAGCCCAGGTGGAGGGGAAGCACCTGACTGGGGAATCTTCAAGTCGATCCACTGTGTAAGAAGCCAAGGAAGACGTGAGGCTTGTCTTATAAGCCAGGATGGATTGGCACAAGTCTGTCTTGAACCCATAGGAGAAAGTGGGCTATCCACCGATAGCCCCTGAATTTTGTTGATTGCCTGCTAGATGCCAGGCCCCAGGGCCATGCTGAGGATAGGGGGAGGGCAGATGGACCCACTGCCGTGTGGCTCATGGGTAACCGTGTCTTGAAGAGCCGTGGGTGTTGCAGAGCCCAGGGTGGTGCTGTGAGAAGGTGTAACAGGGAGCACCACATGTTTTTCCTTCAGGAACGGTGCTTGGGAAGTGGTCTGCAAGATCAGAGTGGATTAACCAGAGAACTGCCCCCTCCCCAGGCAGGGAGAACAGCGTGGGCCAGGGCCCTCAGGTGGGAGTAAGAGTGGACACCTCCGAGCACTTTCGCACAGCAGGCTCGGCTCCGGGGCTCTCCTGTATTAACTCAGTTCGTCCTCATGACCGCTCTGATGAGGGGGCTTTTATTCCCACTTTACAGATAAAGAAACTGGTCACAGAGACATTAATAACCTGGCACAAGGTCACAGAGCTCACCCGTAACAGAAACTAAATTTGAACCTACGGTCCTACGCTGCCTCTCATCTGGCTTGTTTCCCCCAAGAAAGGACAGGAAGCCAGCGTGGTCAGAGACCAAAGACCTCAGAGGACAGCAGTGAGAGAGAGGGTGGACAGGGCGCAGCACCAGGCCACTCGGGAGGACCGGCACTTGATCCCGGCAGCAGTGAGGGAAGGCAGAAGGACAGGATGGTATGGAATACTTGTTTTAAAGGTGCTGTCCAGCAGGGTAGGGCTGAACAGTTGGGCAATACTGGACCATCCGTGAAGACTGCCTCGCTTGTTTAAGAATGAGCACTGCGTGGCACAATCTTTTCTCCAGACCATGGGGTCCACCGTGACACCCCTCTACTAGAAGACAAAGGCACCTCAAATACAAATGAACATGTTTTTCCAACTTCAATGAACATGAGGAGGCACTTTCCGGCACAATCCCCTAAGTCCCCTTTCAAACCTTTGATTAATCCTCTACGCAGCGCAGTTAAGCCACTTCCACATTTTCCCATTGCCACTCTTGCTTTATTGAGTTCGGTTTCACTGAGATGGAGTCTTTCCTAATTAAGATTTGTAACAAAGACCTGATTCATCCATCAGCTTCTTTGCCCACAGCACACACTACTGATCGGAGACGACTTCTGTCCCCGCGGACGTCCCACTCCAGCCACGATTGCCGTCAACTCCAATTCTCTCGGGTCGGATTTGCGCGAATCTTAATTTGGCATGGAGACTTAATTCTTCTGTCGGTTTCTGGATCAATGACTATTTTTACCATGCATAGCGTCAGCGATGTCAGTTTTATTTTGTGTGGATTATTTCTACTAGTGATGTTCACGATGGATTGGACTGGAGACAAACGGTCTGTGTTTCTTAGAAAATCCATGAGAAATCGAGACGTTTGTGTGTCAGGAAAAGAAGAGGTGACCGAAGACACAGAGAGTGACCCCGAGACAGACAGGCGACCACGGGCGGAGGCCGACAGGGAGAGCCAGAGAGACACAGAGTGGTAGAGAGATCGTGAGATAGCACCTGAGCTCTCGCCAGCTCAGCAGAGGCAAACCGCAGCTCCCAGGCTCACGGGCCACATTGCCAGCCTCCGCCCCACCCGCAGTCTGTGCTTTCTCAGCTGCAGGCCATTGCCCTGCCTGGAAGGCCCTTCCCTTATGGACACTCAGCTCTGGCGCTGCTCATTCCACTGCTCAGGACGGCTTTATCAAAATAAGGAAAAAGTCACTCAGACCGTATCCCAGACAGGACCCCTGCGCAGACACTGGCCAGCTGACAGCACCCAGACCTGACAAAACCCTTCTTCCGGCACAGGGGCTGATGGCTACATCAGCTCGTGCTGGGCGCCCGGAGCGCTGCTGACTCCACCATGGAACTTAGTGCTGGATGCAGGGTCTGCCTCCCCCAGGCTGGCGATCCTGCAGGGAGGACTGTGTCCCCTAACAGCCTGGGGACCCCATGGGGCAGGGGCTGGGTCTGACCACCTCTGTGCCCCAGCGCCCAGGGCAGATGCTGAGCCCAAACTACAACTCAGGCCTATGCCCTGACTGGGAACGTTTTAGTTTGCATGACAATGCCCAAGTAACGGAGCCACACTGGCCAGGGCCAGCATGCCAAGTCTTTTTAATATCAGCACTTTTGGTGGGTATCTCACTGTGATTTTAATTTCCATATCCCTTTGTGAGATGCTGTTAAACACCTTTTCATATGTTTGCTGGCCATTTGGATCTCTTTCGTGAAGTGCCTGCTCAAGTCCCTTGTCCAATTTTTCTATCAGATTGCCTTTTTCTTGTTAACTTACAAGAGCTCTTTATACATTCTGGATGAGCCCTTTACTTGTCGACCACATATGCTCAGTATGGCTGCCAGGAAGGCACAGCGAGAGACCACAGGCCACTCACAGGACTTAGGCTGGTTAGGGATGGGTCTAAAAGAAGACTTTGGACAAGTCACAAAGACTTTCCAGTTTGGATGGGTTAGGAATCTCTGACTCTCACACCTCAATTACATGAAAGATTCAAGTGTAGGCCAGGAAGAGCAAGAAAGCAGGCAGGCTGGGCAAAGGAGGAAGGAGAGGGCCATCGAGGGTTTGGCCTGTGCCAGAGGTGTCGCCAGCCTTATCTCACTGTGTTCCTGCAGCCCTGGCCTTTCCCAAGTAGGCCAGGCTTCTTTGTGTCTCAGGGCCATTGCGTTTGCTGTTCCCTGTGCCTGGGCATTCTTTGCAGAGCTGACTCCTTCTCATCATTCAAGTGTATGCTCAACTGTCACCTCCTCAGAGAAGCCTTCCCTGAGTCCTGCAGCTGGGAGGGACTCCCCGCCCTCTCTGTGCCCCAACTCTGCTTCATTCATTTTAATTCTGAGACCTGTCATTAGGATGCACATCTATTTGTCGTCTGGTGTGGCACACATGAATGTAAGACCCATTAGGGCAAGGTTCCAGTCTGCCTTCCTCACCACTGCATCCCCAGGGCCTGAGGCAGTGCTGCTCAGCAAACGCGTACTAGCTGCTCAGTAAATATTTGCTGAGCGAATAAATGAACCAGTTTCACTACAACCCTGTTAGGTAAATACCAACACTGTGCTCATTTCCCAGATGAAGGCACTGAGACTCAAAGAACCGGGTAACTTGTTCAAGGCCTGAGGGGAAGCAGCAGAGCAAGAGTGGAAGCCAGTACTTCTGGCCTACAGGCTGCCTCTGCTCCTTTGCCCCACTCTGAGTCTCCTTCAGCTCTGAGGACAGCAGTTCCATGAATTGTTACCTTGCCTTTTGACTGGATGCCCTGGCTCCCAGACGAGCTGGGTGAGAGGAGCAGGGAGGAACAGACTGCAGTGGGGATTGCATGGAGACTGGGAACCCTGCCAATAGGCCAATGCACAAACCTGAAACAGGTCAAGTTTGCAAAAATGAGGCTCACCACAGTGGTCAAACCATCTCAGCAGTACCCTAGTCCAAACCCCACCCAGCACAGGAACCGGTGTGGCAGCAGCCTTGATGGGAGCTCGCCACCTCCCAGGCAGTCATTCCTATCTTGCCCAGCTCCAGGCAGAGCAAACGGTGCTGGGGCCCTCCGCAGTGTGAGCTTGGCTGGGAGGCCTGGAGAGGACCTGGGAATTCTGCTCGCTGCTGGATACGTGGCAAGAAATTAGGTTAAAGCAGGAATAATCAGCTCATTAACCCCCTTGCCAGACTCCACATGCACACAAAGTCTGCTTCAGAGCCACGCTGCCGACTGTCACTGCCTGCCTGCATCCGGCTGCAACAGTACAAGTGAGATATTTTATTTATGTGTCATGCATATTTATTAGGGAGAGGTAAATAAATTAGCTGCCTGCCATCTGCAACCAGCAGCCTTTGACGAGTTCCCTCCCTCCTCTTCTGCCTTGGGAGGGGCCACACCAGCAAATCCAGATCCTATAAAAGAAGGGGCTCCTTTTCTGGTAAGACCTTCTCTGGGGTTTGAGTGGCCCTAGAATTACAGTTTTTCTGAGAGGAACTGGGTATCAGAGACTATTCTAGGTCATTTGCTAAGAGCCACTCCTCCTAGCCAGCTGGGAGGTGGACATATTTTCATCTTCATTTTATAGATGCAAATGTGGAGGCTCAGAGAGGTCAGGCCACTTGCCAAAGGTCAAAGAGCAAGTGACTCGAGAAGCTAAGCTGAAGCTGGGGAGACCCAAAGACTTGGCCACGTGCTGGGGAGAAAGGCTGGACCAGGGAGCGACTGCGTTCCTGGCTCCAGCACTAGTTGCTGTGGGGTCCAGTCTGGTCCCTTAACTCTCTCGGCCCTTCTCTGTTGAATGGGAAGATGAAACACGACAGGACAGAGTCCATGTGGAGCTGTGTGGAGAATCAGATGACCACCCATCTGAATCCGGAGTGGCCTTCAAGGCCACCACAGAGGCTCTTAAAGCCACCTACTCCACCCTCCTTGAATGGGCCAGGCGGCTCCCACTCCCGCCCCAAGCTTGCTGTGTGACTCTGAGCATATCAATGAGATCTTAGAGCCTGTTTTCTCCTCTGTAAAATGAAAAACAGCTGGGCTGGGGAGGGCACAGGTTGGGAGGAAGAGGATCTTTTGGGTATGGAAAGATTTGTAAAACACAGGTCTGGTAGAAGGAAGGGGGTAGGCTGGGGCCAAGGACCATAAGCAGGAGGAGAACCCAGAATGCCTGATGGTGCTACAGAGCCCAGAGAGGGGCTGTGACTTGCCCACAGTCACACAGCAATCACAGCAATCAGGAGCCTTAGACCATCTGCCTGCTGGGTCGTGGAGACAAAGTGCTGAACCCAGCCCCATTCAAGCTCAGCCCGGATCCAAATCTTTTATGAAGTATTATAAATCTACCCCGAATCACTTTTGCCCACAGCCTACAAGCCCTGCCTCACTGCCTCACCTCCCTGCAGGGCCATTACATTAAATTAAGTGAGGAATACAATGTAATTGCTGTTGATTCTCCCTGAGGGCCACCTGCCACCTCCCTCCAGGGTGCCTGGAGGGCCAGGGCTGCTGCCCAGCACTCACTCTCCCCTCAAACAACCATTATATGGATTTCTAGATAAAATATTTTTTAAATGTTTGATTTAGTGTCTTTGGAACTGATTTTGTGAGCCCCCACTAGGTGCCAGCACAGCCTCTCAATAGCTCAGGAGGCAGAATCAGCCCATTTCACACAGAAGGACAGCTCAGAGCAAACACAAGCCCCTTGGGCCCCCAATTCTTGGGCCAAGGGAGTTTGGGGAAACTACTGATATGCAGATCCAGCATGTCCTGGGGCAGCTGTCAGAGGGAACAGGTGTGAGCTGCAGCAAGAAGTAGGCAGGTCAGACTGCAAGGAGGCCAGACGACAGTCCCAATGCACTCCGTGCAGCAAGCAAAACTCATCGCTGGACTCCCTTCACGAGGAAGGAACAACAACAGCAGCTAGTGGGCTCAGCTGGGCACCTACTGTGTCCCTGGCACTACAAAGGTTTCCCATGACTCTCAGAAGATTCCCAAACTCCTCCCCTTGGCCTGCAGGGGCCCTGCTGGCTTCACACCATTCCACCCTCCTGCTCCCTTCCGGTGCCGCAGCCAAGTTGGCCTCCACCCTCCCACACACCAGACCCACACATGCCCCAGACCTTTGCCCCTGCTGTTCCTTCCATCTGGAATGTTCCTCTCCCAAATCTTCCCTTGGCTGGTCCCAGAACAAAGGCCACCTCCTCCGGAAGGGCCTCCCTGACTACCCCATCAACTCTCTTTTATGTCATCCTGTTTCCTTGGCTTCTGAGCAGCACTTTCCCCCTGTGAATTCTTATTTATTTTTTCTACCTATTTATGGCCCATCTTCCTTGTTGCATCAGGACAAAGATTCTGTCTCATTTATTGCTGTAATCCAGCACTTAGAACAGTGGCTGCCATATGGTAGGTTGTAGTTAAACAATTGGAAAATGAATCAAAAGAGAAAGAAAAGAACCAGCCCACACAGGGTTGGAGTGCCCAGGCCGGGACACAGGCAGGAGGGAGGCTGCGCACGCCTGGGGTCTGGGCGAGCGGATGACAGCCCTTCCGTCTCCCCTGGAGGCTGGTTCCCTAAAGCCCCTGTGCTGGGGGAGGGGGTGGCTTTCCAGAGGGAGTAGGGAGTTCTCACGGGATATGAAGAGGGAGAAATGGCCTAGAACATGAGGAATAGCAACACTCCAGGAGATTATGAGGCCATTAAAAATGACAAGTGTAAGAAATAACATTTGCGGGGGAAAAGCCTACGTAGAATTGCATTACAGGCTGACGACAACCCAAGGAAAGCTGAGTCCTACTGTGGCCTTAGTTATAATAGCTAAATGCTGGGGAAAAAACCTTGTCATCCAACCTTCAGGGAGCAGGGAAATCAACTGTGCCCGGAGCAGCCACTCCGTGAAACAGTCGACAGCTAGAATAAGCTCGGGAGAGGCTGACCCTGTAAATCTATGTGAAGAAAAAGCAAAGCATAAATCAGCATACGTGGCGTGAGCTCAACAAAAACAGACAGGAGAAAAAAGATGGGAAAGAAACACACCCGAGTGGCCCTGGATATTGGGTTGAAAGAAGATCATTTTAATTTTCTTCCTGGTCTTTATCTTTCTTTCCAAATGGGTATATGTCTAACAATAATTACATGCTTAATCAGAGAAAAAGTAATTTAAGGGGATATATCTCTTTAATAACAGCAAGAGTCCAGGGAAATGTGTACATATTAGTGCTGTGTGGAGAAAGTAGGACATGGCAATGTCTTTTTTTTGTTTGTTTCTTACTGATATTGCTGTGTTTTAATTACTTAAAACAGTTTAAAAGCCCAGCAAACATGTCCTAAGGTTCTTAAAATTGGAAACATAGAAAAAAGAATCATGAAACTGGTCAACAGCGGGGTGGAGAGACCAGTCCCAGCCCCGGCATGAAGGGGGGCAAACCCTTCCTCTGCGAGCCTCAGTCTCCTGGTAGGCAGAATGGGGTTAACCATCCTTGCCTCCCATTCTTGTTGTAAGACGCAGGCCTCTCTCAAAAGGGGTGTGCCCGTGCCCAGCACTTAGTAAGTGCTCAGTAAATTCTGTTGCCCTCTGCCCTCCCACGACGGGGAGCCCAGCCAGAACCCTTCCAGCTCCCACCCAACAGGTAGGCAGACCTCTTCCACACACTCAGAGGAGGCAGCCTCTTCTGGAAGGCCAGGAGGTCACAGTGATTTGTATCCTCCTGGGGCCCAGCCTCACTTAAATACAGTTGCCCCCAGCACTGTCAGCCCTCAAGGGCTCCTCAAGGCTTGCCCCGAGCCAGCTGCCTGTAAACCTCCAGACGTAAATCTTGAGGCTCAATTCCATCAGCACAGCAGGCAAGCAGTAAATCCGAGGCTCCAGGGACTCTGGCAATGGAGTTTCCTGGGAGAATTCATTTTTCACCCTGGGATATATTATTCCCACTGGACAGGAGAGGGGAAAGTATTGTTCATTGGGATGAAACATGCTTGTTTGAAGGAACTTCCCACGAAGGTTCCCCACCTGGGCTGCCAGCCCCAGCTCACTGCCAGCTCCCACAGCTACCCATCCAAGGACCTCCAGCACAGGGACCTTTGGGCAGGCCCCTCACACTCAGTGCCCTCAAACCTGCTTCTGCATATCCCCCAGCTCAGGGAAAGGGACCTGCATAAACCTCCAGCCAGAAAGCCCTGAGTGTCATCGGCCCTCCACATCTGTCCATTGCTGCATCTCAAGGCATGCACCCTGAGAAGCCATTCAAAAATGAGAGCTACAGAGGAGTGAGCCCCTGATGGGTAAACTGAGGAAAACTAGACATCAGGAAGAGTAGAGGAGAGATCCAAGTCTCTGGTGTTTGGGAGGCAGAGCAAGAGGCAGCAGCCCGTGGGGCCTCAGCTCCATGTCTGTGTGCTCTGTGAGATCGGGGAGCTCCTGGTCTTCCTCAGCACTGTGCACCCCATGTCTGGTATATAGTAGGTGCTCAAAAATTGCCTGCTGATTGAATGGGTGACTTAAATAATATGAATAAGAATGTTTTGTAATGTAGAAACTGCAAATGCATTCAGCAGCTCCTCATGGAGCAGGGTCTCCGCCCCCTCCACACTGAGGACTGTCCTGGCCTGTCCCTGGCCTGAGTCCTACAGCTCAGCTCAGAGTTTGGATAGGGGAGCTTTCAGAGAAATGGAGACAGGCATACAGGACTAACACAAACAAAGGTCTCAGAGGCTCCGGTGCTACCAGTGGGAGGCTCCATCGAAGTTTTCCGAGGCTGAGTCTCCTGCCAGCAAACATGTGTAGACAGACTTCCTCTCCAGCAGATAGAAGGGAAGGAGAGAGGGCAGGAAGCCATCACAGCCCTGGGAAGCCCCCTTCTAACACAGTCTGCCTCCTTCACTCAACTGAAGAAACTGGGCTCCAAGAAGAGAGGGCTTGGCCAAGGTCAGCCCACAAGGATGTGAGCCCAGGTTTAACTGCTGCCAAAGGCTGGGATCTTTCCATTAAGTTAACCAGCTTGACAGACTTTAGAAGCCTCAGTGCCCACAACTGGTGGCTGTGGCTCTGGGCTTCCAGGTGCCCAACAAGCAATGCTTTCCCCAACTCTCTGTGGTGGTTGAGCACAAAGGATGGGGCTGCTGCCTCCCTTTCCCCATCCGCAGTCTGGTTTTCTACTTGACTCTCTCTTTTGGAACTCCGGTCCCAGATCCCTGTGGTACTGGCTCCTGGCTGAGATCCTCTTCCCAGACTGAGGACATGGAGCCCCGATGCTACCGCCATCTGACTTAACTATGACCTGCTCCACTGTTCACTCCCTTGCCTGGTATGCCCCATAGGCCAGGGCCTGGTCCAATGTCTCTATACACAGGGACACTGCTTGGAGCCATGGCATCCCCAACCCATCCCAGCCTGGGCTTGATTTCCTCCCCTCCTTCCCCCAGTCACCAGCATCTGAACCCAGAAAGCTCAGGAGCCTGGCTTCTGACACCTGTGTCTACCCCCGAGTCTAGCTCTTACAGAGCAGACTATTCATCTGAACTTTTGACTTACTTTCTGGGAGAATAGTGAATTGCATCACACAGAAACAACATTCCTGGGGAATCACTGAGTGGATCCAAAAGCTGTTTTGATGCTGCCTCTGATTTGGTGTCTTGTTTGGTTTCTTGGACCAGATTCTAGGAGCCTCCCCACTGGGTTCTGCAGCCACTCACACCACGGATCACCATTACTCCCATCTCCAGCAGCCCCAGAAATCACACCAGGGCAACTGAGACCACTGGCCATATGCATCAATTAAGCCTATGTTATTCTGACCAGTGGACATGAACCAGGCACAGACCAAATGTACAAAATGCAATGTGGGTCCAGCTGTCCTATGTTCTTCCAAGACAACCCTGAACACTGGCCTAGGGAGACCGACCAATGGTGATGCCTCCCATCATTCACAAGGGTGCAGGCCAGCCTCCCTTCTTAGCTTCTGGGGAAGATGCTGGTGGCAACATACACCATCTCCCAAACACACTGGGGATCAACATCATCCAAGGTTTCTCAGTAAGGATGCTGGTGGCGTTTGGGGTGGAGAGTTCTTTGGGAAGGACTGTCCTAGACATCCGGAGGCTGCATCTGTGACCCCCATCCTACTAGATGTTAGCAGCTTTCCAGGGATTGTGATGACCCAAAGACACCCCAAGTTTGTCCAAAGTCCCTACTGGGGAGCCACAATCTAGCCTGACCTTTGGAACACAACCCCAGTGCAAGCTCCTCTGGGCTCTGTTTCCATGACCCTAAAGATAGGGAGCTCACCCCGTCAGAGAACACAGCCCACGCTTGTCCAGCTGTGACCAGGAGAAAGCCCTCCCCCACCAGGTGCTTGGACCACCTCCCTGCAACCCCTGTCCCCCCAGGGGGCCTGGCTCTGCTCTTGTTCTATCTGCTCTCTCTGCCCCAGATGGGTCTGCTCTGTGTCCCACAGGAGGGGCTCTCTGCCCCCTCTCCCTCCACCTGTTCTTGCTCTTCCCCCAGGGCAGCAGGTACAGAATAGGAAGTATACCTTTCACCATCTTACTAAATACTGACCCAGTCTGTACTGGGAGCTGAGGGGCTTCAGTCCTTCGTCAGCCCTGCCCTGGACACTGGGGACATCAGTCAGACACTCAGTGGGGATGGAGCACTGGAGGGACTGAGGGAAAATCTACAGGGAGACCTGTGACCTACAGTCACAACCAGGGCAGGGCTGAGGGACACAAGTGCACCTGAAGCCTGTTTAGAGTGTCCAGACAGAAGCGGAGAACCAGTTTCCTGGGATCAATACTCCACGTGCCTGGGAATCCTGGGGAGGGAGTTGAGTTCATCTTGGGGCCAGGGAAGGGCACTCTAGGGCTGAGACAAGCACCTCCAAAGGACCCTGAAGGAGCCACACGGAACCCAAGCCCTCATCAGCTTCACAGTAGTTTAAAACGTCTTCTGCAGCAAAACTATCTGGGTTCAAATCCCAGCCCTGCTTCTCACCTACTGTGTGCCCTTGGACAAGTCACTTGATTTTTCTGCCTCAGTTTTCTCATCTGAAAAGTAGGATTAATAATAATACCTACCTCAGCATGCTGTTATGAAAATTAAAATTGCTACTATACAAAGCACTTGACCCTTAACAACTGTTAGCTGCTATCATTATCATTAACCTCACATACTCTTGCTACCAAAGTCCGTATTGCAAGGAGACCCTTTGCACCACTCCCGCCCTGTTTCTTCAGGGGCTTCCACGTTCACAGGTACAAAGCACTCTGCACATTTCCAACCATTTTCTCTTCCATTGTATTTCTTTGCCTTCATGCAGCATCCCTTTGGGGCTGGGATGGTTTTCCGATTTTCGAGATTGATCAGGCGAGCCACATGAGAATCGCTCACAGAATCAGGGAAGATCCCAGATTCCCACCTCCGGCCCACTGCACTCTGCAGCACCCATCCAGCCACCAGCGTTCAGGTTTAGTGGCTACTTTGCATGGCCCTGCAGGTGACAGAACCACAGAGAGAGCTGAACACACAGCACCAGGTGTGGTTACATTGCTGAGTAGCTGAGTGACTGGGCACCAGTCAGCACCCGAGAGTGCACCCCACTCTACAGCTGGCGAAGCTCTCCTCCACCTGTTACCTATCTCTGGGGCCTCACGGTGACTCTGCTGGGCTGATAATGTTCCCATTTCACAAAGAAGAAAAGTGAGGCCCAGAAAGCCAAAGTCATTCACACGTGGTTATATGGCTTGGGAGCAGCTGTGCTGGACCTGAGCCAGCCCCTGTGGCCTGAGACAGGTTTGTGTGGGGTGCAGAATGGGGTGGCAAGTGCACACCAGCCAGGGAGGGGCTTTTAGGCTCAATGGGGAGCCCCTTGCACACCAGCACCCAGACCAAATCAGGTCCCCTCTGAGCCTCAACACCCTGGTCACCTAGCCATTGAGGGACGGATGTAAACATGGTGAGCCCAGGGCCTGGCCTACAGTAGCGGCTCAACAAAGGCTGGTCGCTCCCCCTTCCTTCCTCTGTTTCATTCGCCACTCGGTGAGCAGCTACTGGATGCCAGTCTCTACACTGGGCACTGCGGACCCACAGATCGGATGGGGCTCTTGCCCCACGGAGCTCTGTATCTAGTGGGCAAGAAAGATGAGACAGTTACATTCCAAAAGCAGAGCCAGGATGGAAACGTGGTGGGAGAGACTAATTCTGTCATGTTGGGGGTAGAGGGGCCACCAAAAGCTGCACCTTAGGCTTGGCCTTAAGGTGAGGACTAGCAAACCAGAACTTGCTGGGTAAAGAAGAGGTTGGGGGAGAGGCACTCCAGGCAGAGGCGGCAGCCGGAGCAAAGGCTCAGAGGTAGCATAGAACACGATCTGTGTGTGAGATTAAGGGAGGAAGAAAGGTTGCTGCAGATGGATTGTGAAGGTCCCAGGACACCAGTGGCCCCCAACTCCAAAGGGAGTGTGGCTTGGCTGTCAGAGTCTTTGTTTGAGTTGATGTTTAACATTTAAAGTTGGGACATGGTATGTAACACTTTGCATTTCCAGCTTCTCCAGAAAACTCAGAAGATCTGGCAGGCTGAGCCAGGGCTCCTACAAAGCATACTTTCTGGTTCAACAATGTCCCCCAGGTGCATTTCACTCCCTCCGTTCACCAGTATTTATTGAGCAACTGCTGCGCGTCAGGTAATGTGCTAGTTACTGGGAAAGCGTGGAGACTAAAGTGGACCCAGCCATGACCTTCACAGCATTTACGTACCAGCCGGGGAGAGGCACTAAATACGACACCAGGCACATAACGAAGTCAGGCAGGGCAAAGTGCTAGGAGGAAAAAGAAAGTTATGGGGCTACAGGGCTGATATTTTAGACAGGGTGGTCAGGGAAGGCCTCTCTGAGGAGGAGACAGTTGCAGAGATCTAAGTGAAGAGAGTGAACCACACACAGACAGGGTGGGGCAAACGCAGGTTTACAGTTGTTCGTATGGAGACTAATCCAATGATTGATAAATAATAATTCAAGAGCAAACTCTGTCTGGTGCACGCACAAGTGTGAACCTACTTTTGCCTCATCCTGTATAGTGTGCAAGATCAATCCAGCTAGTGCGAAGACCCTGGGCCTCCTTCATTCATCGTTTGGGTCACTGGGGCTACCCTGTTAGGCATTTAAGCATGAGAACCATGACTGTAAGTAAAGAAGCACAATGGGTACTGTGTGAGCAGGTGAAAACCGCCCCCAAATGCATGTTTTAGATAACACCTCTGACCCATGGTGAGGAGACATGGGAAGTGGGGAGGTGGTAAAACTTCATACAATAATTTTTTCCAGTGGGGGGAAAAATTCCTTATTAGGATGACAAGGAAGAGGCAGAGAACATGACACATTAAACTTAAGCCCAGAAAACAAAAGCCAAGAATGGGAGCAGGGAATCCTCATGCTCTTTCTCCCCAGCTGTGTCATCTGCCAAGCCCTGCAAAGTGGGGGTCTGGCGGAGGCAGGGGGATACAGTGTGAGAATACTCAACCTTCTGCAGCCCTGGAGCTGTTTGGTTGCTGTTGTTGCTTTTTTGGGTGTTTTCCAAACCACCTGAGCTGCTGCTTTAGAAAGTCAACTGCAAAGGGAACACTTTGATGGGTTTTGTTTGTCTGTTTCTCCATGCCTTTCTAAGCAACATTAAAGTGTAGACTCCTTGTTCTTTTACTCACAAAGTAGAAGAAGAAGAGACACTATTGTTTTTAAAGGAGGAGGAAGAAAAAAGGAGATCTATACATCCTTCTCGGCTGAGATTGGGGAGGGGGTGATTTTGTGTACCAACGTCACAGTCCGTATCGTGGGACATAACTTGCGCCACTCAAAAGGTGTATTTGCATTTTCGGAGGTACAGAGAGATGTTTAAAATCAGCTCCAGTGTGGACCTACAGTTATTAAAGGCAAACAAAAGATCCTTTCCCGAGTCTGGCTGGTCCTTCTTAAATTGATCTGGGCCCCACTACCTGATTTCAGGCAGCGAGCAGATGTTTCACAGCAGGAAGGGCATTAGCTCCAGATGTCGCCGCTTTGTTCAAGACGTGCACACGCATGCACTGGCAACCATACATACATATACACGGGGCTTGGGGCAGCAAACATTCACAGCTCCCCTTCCGGCACTTGGCATGCTTACATGGACCATTTGTAACCTCTGCCTGCAGTTTTGACAGAGAGATGAGCAGCGCAAGTGAGTAGCCAATCATATCCTGCCCCATCGTCTTCCCATTGTCTCCTAGGTAACCAGCACAGGGACACATCAGCTAGCTGGGTACCACAACACATACACGCGCGTGCACACACAAGCTCCCCCAACAGTCCATGACTGCAGAGACACTGGCTGTCAGAACCCTGGACAGCTCTCCAGGACGGCTCTCCAGGACCGCTTTCAGTGCCTTTGGTTCCTGCCTGGCTGGCAGCCTCCTCTCCTACAGCTTTTGCACCTCCGCTCCTTTACTCATGCCATTCATTCCTCTGCCTGGCATGCCTCTCCCCACTGCCATCTCCATTGATCACAGCCTTGCTCATCTTCAGAGCCAGCCCAAGTCCTTGATCAAGACTTCCAAAGGCTTCCATGAGGATAAAATCCATACTTCTTACCGTGTGTAGATCTAGCTCCTCCATACTCATTGCTCATCACCTCCCCCCCTCAGTCCTTCTTTCTCTTCCTTCAACAGGTCAACTGGTCCTCCCCACACTGCCCTTACAGACCAGGGCTTTTCTTGGTACTCGCTGTTCCCTCTGCCTCCACGGCTCTCCCTTCTGCTCTTGGCATTGCTGCTGCACCTTCTTGTTCTTTAGTCTCAGCTCAGAAGTCACCTTCTCAGAGAGGGCTTCCCTGACCACCCAGGACCGTCAGCTAAAGAAGTCGCCTCCCCCAGGACTCTCCACTACACAGCCTTGTGTTCCTGCGTTGCCTTCATCTCACTGACGACTCTGAAACTATCCCATTCCTATTTACTTGTCTCTGCCCTCCCTGCCGCCCCCGCCCCCAGGGCAAGCTCTGTTACATCAGGGTCTTTGTCTTGTTCATGGCCATATCTCCAGCCTCCAGTACAGCACCCAATAAATATTTGTTGGATAACTAAAAAGCCATTTCCTCCTCATCGTTTCTGTATTTCCCCGTCTCTCTAGCATGAGGGCTGGGCTTGATGACTTCTATTAACCCTCCTGGCTAACATTCCAAGAGTCCATTAGTGAGCAGAAAAGATGGGCATAAGGAGGGAAATTAATCAGGCCACACCATGGGAAGACTCTGCTGGTAGAAATCTGACCTCATCTGGGTCACACTGCCCTCCTCCTCTGAGCACTCTCCCTGACAGGAATTTGCTGCCGCTTCCAACTTCATATTCCGCAAGCACTAGGCACCTTGAACTTTTGTAGTCTGAGGGACTGGCGGCAACTCCAAGCTGAGAACTGGCTTCCTGCACAGAGATCAGGAAGACCCTCCCCTGCACATGTGCGTGTGGGCAGGGGAGGGTCCTCCTGAAGCGTGCACTGTGGTGAATAGGAGAAAATGTGTTGCTCTCTGCAGGACGATAGACCACGAAGGTGGAAGTCATTAGAACATAAGTCATATGCGCACGTCTCGAAAGCATCAGGAAGCTAGAATCACAGAGCTCCCAGTCCCAGTGGCTGGCTGCGTGCATCTCTCTTCCAGGCACGTGACTGCTACTTTAGGTTCTAAAAGTGGTGCAGAGTGATCCAACACGTGTGCTATGTAAGTGTGTGGTGAATATAACCATTGTTTTGGTCAACCTCACTAGCCAAGGCCAGATGGTGGATTCAAAAAGTCACATGGTAGACACAACCATGAGTCCCCAAACCCTGGGAGTGGAGAACCTCAAGCTGGCCGATCATAACCCAGAAAGCCAGCTGCAGTCCTGTTCTCCACTGACCAGTGCACCAGATGATCTCCCCAAATCTGAAGCTACAGAGGATGCAAAGATCAGGAAAGGTGGAGCGGGATTAGTATTTCTTTAGCGCCTACTATGTGCCAGGTCTTGTGATAGGATATGTTGACACTGACTCTTCAAGACCACCCTGCAAGGTTACCCTTCCAGCTTTATGGGTGAAGAAAAAACACTGAAGCTCAAAAGAATTAATTAGTGTGTCCAAGGTCACATAGTTGGCCAGAGGAGGGGCTTAAGTCTGGGACGTGAATCTAGTCTCCAAGCCCACTGCCCTTTCCCCAGAACTTTAAATTATACCACAGAATAAAAAGATAAGCTGGTCTCGTTCAAAACGTCTCTTCTGCTAGCTGAGGCTCTTTTGCTGAGGATGCTGGATTTATAGCCCTGTTTGACACTTTGACACTCTTGGATTTGGCTGACCTCCCACCACAAGCCTCCCGTCAAGCTGGACCCACATCCCAGAACCTCTCATTTGAGACCCAGCCCCCAGGAACCAATTTTCCTACGGCCTAGAGAAAGCCAGGGATTTGTCTTTTTAAAATAGTAATTTCCTGCTGGCATGGGTACATGCCCCGCTACCCTCTGATTTAGTGCTGAGCTCAAGGATTACTCTCAAGCAAGATTTTCCAAGGAAAACTCAAATGCTGGGTACCTTCTGGCCTTGCGGGAGGGAGAAACAGCCTCCTCTCACGGGATGTGGCCAGAAGCAGGCAAAGTAACTGCCCGTATCACAAGACTGTCATGCCTCATACACGTCACACCGGAGCCTCATGCACACTCACACACATCTCAAATGCATCATCCACGTGCCTCTCTCTGTGCACACCTCACATGCACAACTCACAGGCACACCATCCACATGCCTCACTCGCACCACACACACACTACACACACACCACAAGCTCCAGTGGTGGAGGGAAGGACTGGGAGGAAGAGAGCAACCCCCTAGAGACCCTGCAGGACAGGTGTTAGGCCCTCCCCTTACAGATACAGAAAGTGAGCCTAGGATAAAGGGAATGACTTGTCCAAGATCACAGAGCATGCTTGTGGCTGAACTGCATGGATTTTTGAAAAACCAAGCTCAGACTGGAGATGGGTGGTGGGCACAAAGCTCTGCCAGGTTTCCTTCTTAATTTACCCCACTCCTTGGGGGCAGGTCCATTGAGGAGGGGCACTCTTCCATGACTTCCCCATTGTGAGCAGCCCTAAAGGTCTGCCTCCTCCCTTAACCCCAGGGAAGGAAACCTGGGTACCCTCTGTGTCCTAAAGCTGCGCCATCAGCATCAGCTCAGGACGGAGAAAGAATGGAGAGTCTGCACCCTGGACTGGGCAGAGCCCGAGGTCTGCCAGGGGCTTGAGGCACCAGCCGAAGCCTGCTGGGGGTCCACAGGCTCTGCTTCCAGGCCCTCAGAACTGAGGGCCCCAGTAGGGACATGGGTTACACACCTGACTTAGCTCCAGGGACAAGACAGAAGGGACAGGCCACCAAGTCTCAATAACCCCCACCCCAAGCCCCACACAGGAGTTTCTAGTCTGGGTTGGAAACGGACCCTTTCTGATGAACTGTGCCAAATTCAACTTGGGGGGCACATAGGAAGGTGGGGCTAGGGGACTGGACACCACCAAAATCTTGCGGGTCACATTGCAGCTTTACCACCTACTGGCTGTGTGACCTTGGGTAAAAGGCTTCCTCTCTCCGAGGCTCAGTATCCTCACCTGTGAAGTGGAAAGAATAACAGCGCCCTCCTGATCCAGTGGCTGTGAAGGTTAAAGACAGAGGCAGATGTGAGGCGCCAGAGCACATAGCACGCGGGGCCTGTAAGTCCGCCATTATGCCCCCCCTAATTGAGCAGAGTGTGGACAGCTGTCATTCCCACCACACTCTGCCCCTGACTCACAATTCTGGCAATTCTCAATTAGCACCGACACCGAACTTTCCTTGCCTGTGGTAGGACCTACCCGCCGGTCCTTCTTCCTTCTCCCTCCGCTACAAGCAGTTCTGACAACAGGTACTGGGGTGGAATAGCCTCCGAGGAGCCCCAGCGCAGGGGGCTGCGCCGCAGCGCTGCGGCAGGGCCCGGCTCCCGCAGGGGCTGCGCGGCCGCGTCCACCCGCACCCCCTCCCCATCACCCCGAGCCCCCTGTCACATCCAGCCTCTTTGCAACTTTGAGGACCTGAAGAGTCTGGGGTCGGCGCAGAGGTGTTCTGGAGCGTGCGAAGGAAAGTTGGTCCTAGCGATTGCAGCACCGGGATCCAAAGCCCCCTGCGGTGAGCGCCCGCTTATTCCGACCCCTGGCTAACTCTCGGAAAGCTAGAAGGCACGTGGTTGCCGCGCCGGCTGGGGGCCCGCTCCAGCAACCGGACTCACGGGACGCTCCGGGGAAGCGCCCTCGAGGGTTCAGAGCCCGCGCTCCAGCCCCTGGAGGTTGCCCTGTCCCGGGTCCCATCTGGGTGAGCCCTATGGAGACCCCTGCAGGCTTCCCGTTGGCTAGGCTGCCCTCCGCACCATGTGTCCTGCCGTGACCCCTTCAGGCTGCCGGCTTCAGAGGCTCACCCTTCCCGCTCCTTGGATGTAGCCGCCTGCCCTTCTCCACGCGCGAAGACCCTCACCAGGAGCCCCCTGCAAGTGTGCTCCTGGTTAGCTTGCCGCTGGGTCCGCCCTCCCTGCCCGGCGCTGCGCGGGTGCTCACTGGCCTGGGCCGCGTCATACCTTCGTCCGGCAGCCGCTGCAGGCAGAGCGCGAGGTTCCTCCGCCAGCCCCGCATCCCGGCGGCCGCCCTGCGGCCCGGCGGGGTCTTGCCAGCGGGCCCCCGGCCCCGCCCCCGCCCCCGCCGGGCCCGGAGGCGCAGCGCAGTGCTGGGGTGGGCCGCGGGCCCAGAGCGCGGCAGGCATGGGCTGCCGCGGAGGGTCGGGGGTGTAGAGGCGGCCGCCAGGCACTCAGCTCCGCTCCTGAGCCGGAGGCTGAGCAGCGATGCTCCCCGAGAGCGCGCACTTTCTCCGGCGTGGGGGGCGGGGCGGGGCGGCGGACCGGGGCGCGAGAGAAGGAGCCTGCAGAGGGACCCGAAAGGGCCCGAGCGGCCTGACCGCCCCTCCCCCGCATCACTAACCCGAACAGCCCCCTCAGACACCGTCGCCAATCTCCTCCACCCCAGCTCTCCATTTGTCATCCTAGGAACGCTAATCACCACCAATTAGTTAATGAGTGAATGAATGAATTAGTGAATAAGTGAATAAACTGGCGAATGAGTGAATAAACAGGTGTAAAGAGATGAGTGAATGAATGAATGAATAAGTGTACTGATGAGTGAGTAAATTAACGAGTAAATAAATGGTGAAAGAATTTGTAAATAAGTAACAGCGAATAAATGAGTTAGTGAATCAATGAATGAATGAGTGCCCCCTGGCTTCAGTCCTGCAAGAGGCAAAGGACTCTACACAGGAGCCCTCATCCCTGCCCTGGGAGGGAGGCCTTTGGGTTGCATCTTGCAGAGGAGGCAAAGGCGGCTCAGAGAGGGTGAGACATGTCCCAGGACGCACAGCAAAGGTGAAGGCAGTGGGGAGGAGGCTTTGTCTCCTGCACCCAATCACAGTTCCCCTTCCTCTGCCCCACGCCATTGAGCTCGCCAGATCTCAGAGGCTGAGGAAGAACAGCCACCGGAAGGGTGTGGGGGTCCTATCTTCAGAAGTCAGATTTGCTTCCTCATCCTCGGGAATGAGGTGGGAAAAGGGGAAAATGTGATTCAGACAAAGGAGTACTGTGCAGCCAGAAAAAGAAGCACCATTCTTTGGAACAGAGCAAAATAAAGAACAGTGTTTACAATATGCGCAGAAAAAAATGGAGGGAAGGATCTACATTCATTCATATTTGCTCAGGTATCTGGGAAATTACCTCCATTGGAAAAACTAGTCCCTTCCAGAAGGAAAATCATGTTGGGGGGGGGCAGATGGGAGAGACTTGCTTTTCACTGAATCCTCTTGAAACTTGGAACCCTGAAGATTCATTATGTATCCAAAAAATAAGTTGAAGTGTTTAACAAAATGAAATTTTACAACAATATTAAAAAGCATTTATACTCCAGTTCAAAGCTGCCCCCCCCCCAACCCCACTAATCAAGTCAGCCTGTTTACCGGGACGCCTTCCCTTCGTCCTCCAGCCCCGGGAGGAGGAGGGGGTCCTCTGGTGAACAGCAGAGTGAAGTATGAACACCGCAGGCAGCACAGGGCACATTCTATCCCGGCGAGTGCCAGGAGGAAAGAAGGCGGCCTCTGCTCGGGTCCTGGGTTTGTCAGTTTTAAACTGTGTGTCCTTGGGCAAATCTCTGAGCCTCAGATTCCCCACGTGCAAACTAGGGATCGTGATAATGTCCTAAAAGTGTCCAGTAAAGCTGGAGTCAGGTGCTGGTGTTCCTAAAGGGAGTTCAGTGATGGATTCCCAGGCATGTCGATCCTATCCATGAAGCCACCTAATCTTTGACCTTCAGAAGTACCTGTTTTGTAAGGCAAAGGTAGGATTTTTATGTGGTCTTAGATCCCTACTACTTCTTCAAGGTTGGTATAATTAGCCCCATTTTATATATGAGGATGCTGGGACTCAGAGAAGTTAAGTGTCTTTTCCAAGGTCACACAGCCAGGAGTTGGCAGGACTGGCATTTGAACTCAGATATGCCCAGCTCCAAGCACTCCCAGACAGCACTACCCCACACGGTCCATCTGATATACTTATCACCTCTTCATGCTCCTAAGACCCTCAGGTCAGTCACACTTAAGCCTCATATCAATCCTGAATTATTAATCACTCCAATGAGTAGGGTACAGGACCAGGGGGTGGAGTGAGGGAGGAGTACATCAAGAGGCAGGCCCGAGTCTGCAGACTGCTCACTCCAGAACTTGTCTAAGTGGCTGAGAGACTCTGACAAGGCAGTGAGTCTCCCCTGGCAGCCGAATTGTGAATTACTCCTGTCTACACCCAGACTGATGGCCTCGACAGTCAGGATGCCCACTGCTCAGGGAATGATGGGCCAGGGATCTCTGATGGGAGAGGCAAAGGTACCAATGCCAAGGTCAGGAGGCCCCAGCAGAGGAGGCCAGTCAGGAGGGTAGGGCACAGGCCCAGGGCCTCTTCAGTGGCAGGAGCGAAGTGATCTGAGGAGGATGCACAGTGTACGGGACAGGAGTGTTCCAGGTCTTATTGCTGCACAACAGGCCACTCAACACTTAAAAGGCAGAAAACAGCCATTTTATCATGTCTGGGAATCCTGTGGGTCAGGCATGCAGGCAGGGCAGAGGGTGTCTCAGCTCCTTGATATCTGGGCTCCAGCAGGAAGAATGGGAGACTGGAAGTTGAAATCTCCTGGAGGTGATTCACTCACTATTGCCCAACCTGGAATGACTCAAGCTGGGCTCAGCCGAGACTGTCCGCCCAAGTGCTTGCTCATGGCCTCTGCGTGCGGCCTGGGCTTCCTCACAGCATGGCAGCCTCTGGGCAACTGAACTGCTTACGTGGGGCCCTGCAGCGCCAGGTGGAAGCCACACCCCCTTTTGTGACCTGGACTCCAAAATCACAGAGTGTCACTTCCTGCTATCCTCTGAGCAATCACAAGCCTCCCAAATTCCAGGGAGGTGGCACAGACTCTGCCTTTCATGGGAAGAATGTCAAAGAATTTGCAAGTATTTTTGAAACTCACAGAAGGGAAAAAATGTCCAAGAAAGGATGAGGAGAAAGTATTAGAGGAAGTCCTATTATCTGGAGGAGAAGAGAAAAGGTAATAGGAATGAGGAAGTCAGAGGAGAAATAACTTACTAGGAAGAGTGATAGAAGTGGTACTAGGATGTGCTGAAATATAAAGAAAGTCGAAGGAGAAGGTGCCAACAGAAGAGCAATATCTGGGGAGTAATACGAAGGAAATAGTAATAAGGATGGCACAGGTGAGTCACCTTGCAGTGCAATAGCACAAAGGGGAAATGTGGTGGCAGTGGGAGAAACAATAGGAGGAAGTGATCGGGGAACAGGAGGAGGAGGAGAAGAAATAATGGGGGAGAGATGAGTAAATGAATGGGGATGGTGGCAGGAGGTGAAGTGGCAGAGTACTGTAGGATGCAGAAGATTCCGAACAAGGTGACTGGCCTCAAGCCCACCTCCAAACTGCATGGCTTCTGTTGAGTTTCTGAACTATGCCTCAATTTTCTTATCTGTGCAATGGGCATGGTGATGCTCTTCATACCTCTCTGATAAGGTTGTTGTGAGGGTTAATGAGGGTTGCTGTGCCTGGCTTATAGTGGGGTCTGTGTAAGTGTTGGCTATGGTTACCACTTCTATTAATACAGGAGAAATGGGAGTGGCACCCTGAGGCAGCAGACGGCGAAGGGGGGAAGGGGTGTCAGGGAAGCAGGACCAACTGACCTAAAGGTCTACCTGCTGCTGTATCAGTGGTGGCCAAGGCATCACCACCCCTCCTTAAGGGTCCAGCCGGTCTACTCAGCACACTTGGTCCATGGTGGTTCCTGACCCCTCGGCCTCTGAGAGGGTCCTGTGCAGGAGGCGGGGTGAGGACTGTGGGCCCTGCCATAGGCAGGAATTGACAGCTAAAGCAGGGACAGAACTCAGCCAGAGTTACTCACCAAGGGTTGGGCAGGACCTGGGCCACATCCAGGCCTCTAGCTCCCCCGACCAGGGCTTTCTGGGAAAAAGGGGTTCAGGTTTGGTGCCGGCTGTTCAGGGCTGGTGCACTAGAAGGTCCTTGACTTTGACTCTGACTGAACTCCTTGGGAACCTGCCAGTCTTGGGGGCATGAGGGGGCTAAACCTGGTCTGGTGAGGCAGGGGGCACTGAGGATATCACTGTGGGGCAGGCAGGAACTATTTCTGCTTTCTTTTTATTATCTAAGTAACAAAGAAAGACAGCATTGCTGATATATAATATACTGATATTTAATAACTGACAGTGGTGCATATATTTAATTTATAAGTATATACACATTTGTGGGGTATGTGCTCCAAAACTGTTTCACCAGTAGGGTTGTAAGACCACAGAAGTCAGAGAGCCCCATGTGAAGGTACCCCCACCCCCCACCTCACTGAGCAAACCAGCCTTCTGGGGGAATTTTCTGTGTGACCATGCACTAACAATTGCTCTGTGATCGTGCAGGATCCCAGCAGGACGCCTCCAGAAAAGGCTTTGTGTTCTGGTCGAGCTCCTGTACAAGGAAGGCCTCCGACCTCCCTTCTCTTTTCAAGCTCTGAGTCTGGGACTAGCTTTCCCATCAGCCTGAGCTTTGATTTCGCTCTTTACCTGCTCATCGCCATCAAACAGCTGGTATTCTGCATGTTTATATGTCCTCCCCCTTCCAGGAAAATAATCCAAAAATGTATTTCCAAGAAGGCCTAGAAATGGCACTGAGTATTCAGAAAAGCAAAGTTCAGATTCTAACATCACCATTTCATTCCTTCACTCAATAGGCATTTGTTGAGTGCCTACTATGTTCAAGGTACTGTATTTTGGGCAGGGGTATATCAGTCACTTTGAGAATATTCTTGCTCTTATGCAGCTGACATTCTCAGAACACACCTTAATTGCTGTGTGACCTCAGGCAGATCAGTGTACCACTCTGAGTCTCTGTTTGCCTATCTGTGAGGTGGCACTCACAAGCCCCAACTTTGCAACACAGCTGTAATGAGAAGAGATAAGAGGCCTGGGGCATTTGATGGAAGACATCCCAGGTGGCTAGATCTGGAAGGAACCTCAGTCCAACCTCCTTATTCTGCAGCTATTGACAAACACAGGTGAGAGAGGGGCAGTGATTTATCCAAGGTCACTTGGTGATGTGGAACAGAGCAAGAACTGGGGCCCAGGGTCCTCTTTTGTCCCTCTTTCCTCAAGACTGAGGCTCTCTGCCTGGTTCAGCCAGGGCAGAGGAGGGCCATCACGTTCCGGGGTGGAAAGACAGCTCTCTGACACCAGAGTCTACCTTCATCCTCACGCCAGCCGGCCCATGGAGAAGCCAACTTCCCCCTCAAGTGGACATTGGAGGAAACCTACCCCAGCTCCGTTTCAGAAAAAGCAGCAGCTAGTGTCTGGGCCAGAACCATGTGTGGGAGCCCCAGGCAGTCCAGCATTTGAGTTGCAGGGAAAGAGCTATTCTCTAAATATCAATTCAGCCATAGCTCTTCAGGATAAAGACCCAGCACAGCATGGGAAAAGGTGAGGGGAGAATGCAGGGGCAGGATCAGCGAATCAGTGTTTCTTCCCTCATCTCCTGCAGTTTAGCTCTGGCCACAAAACTGCGTCTTGCTCAGCAAAACAAGGGCTGATCCCTGCCCACTCATTGGTTGGGAGACTATTCAGTGGGCAGGCTCTCAGAGGTCTCACCGTTCCTCTAGGACAAGGGCTCAGTAAAGAATGATTTTTGTTCAACCCACAGGGAACTCTCCTCCAAGAAGATCTGAATATATAATTTGGCAGCTCTGCAGGGATGTTTTATGCCCTAGGACTGGGGCACCAGGAAACTGCCTCACTTGCCTGGTCCTTAATGTAGGTCAGTGTCCATGGGTTTGGGCTAAAAAATCTCTGGAGAAAAGTCTTTAAATAAGATCCTATACTTGAGATGTGGCCATAAACACCTAAAATCATCTCTGTCTGCCTATTCACATTTGCACAGGGTTTATTATTATTATTATTATTATTATTCAAAACCATTAAGAAGGAGCATTAGAAGGGCACATACATACAGTCCATTTTCTGTGTAGCTAATGCATCGGAGGGCTACACAGACATCCAGGACTGGAGGGATCGAGATCCTAGACAGAATGGGAAGCTTATTGAGACGAGCCCGACGTTCTCCCCTTGGGTCATTTGCTGATTCCTGGCACAAACGAGAGGGGAGAAGCCAAATGAGCCTTAAATAGTCTCATGGGGCCAATGAGACAAAATCTGAAGTTCAGGGCTAGCAAATCCACCAGAACTTGAAGATCCTGGAGAGACAAGAGGCACAGGGAAGTAAGCCTGGCCCTCAGTTCCAGCTTTCCCCTCCACATTCACCAATTTTTAGCCAAGCAGAAGGCAGCTGAAGAGCAGAGTGGAGTGTTCTTCGATCTCATAGAACTGGGGAGACAAAATTAAAGTTTGAAACTCAGCAGGGAAAAATAAGCTCTAGGAACTATCTTGGGCTTTATCTGGGACCACTGGAGGTTTATAGTCCAGAACAAGGGGTGAGAACCACAGGTAGACCAAGACTTACAAAAATTGCAATGTAGATGTGAATCACTACACAGACCATGATTAGATTGAGATGACAGACCCTAATTCTAGCTGAGTCACCGGAAGGGGAAAGGCTCCTCTGCAGGGAGGTAATAACATAGAGGCACTGTTCAATTTTTCACGCACGGTCTCTGGCATTCAATTAAAGTTATTTTTATCAGATGCATCAATAAACAGAACCAAAGTGAACAAGAAACCCCAATAGAAATGAACCCAAAGGGGATGCAGTTACTAGTTTTATCAGACACAGACTTTGAAAGAATTGCGATCAATATGTTCAAGAAAATGTACCAAATGCAGAACTTTACCAGAGAACTGGAATCTGTAAGAAATAACCAGTTGGAGATTCAAGAACAGAAAAACACACCACTGAAATCAAGAACTCAATAGGTGGGTTTACAGATAATTGTGGATATCCAAAGAGAGGATTTGTAGATTGGAGGATGAGGCAGCATAAAATATGCCAAATGCTCCTTCAGTGTAAAGAGCAAAAATAATGGAGAATACGGGACAGAGACATGTGGGGACAGTGAAAAGGGCCGTCACACGTGGAGCTGCAGTTCCAGGAGGGAAGGAGAAATAGAGTGGGACAGAGGCAATCATTCTGATAATGACCAAGAACATTACAGAACTGATTTTTAAAAAGACATCAAAACACAGTTCCAATCAATGCTACAAATCCTAAAAGAATAAATCTATGGAAAACCACACCTAAACCCCTAAGCCTAAAAGTTGTAAAGATTTTTTCCGGAGACAAAAAAAAAACACCTTAACACGGAGGATTGAATGTGGGGAGGGGTGGGGTGGCCAGGGCAGGGGAGAGCAATGGGGGAGAAGGGAGGACCACTGTAACTGAACAACAATAAAATTTTTTTTTTAATGCTTAAAAGCAGTCCGAGGGGGGAAAAGCACATTACCTTCCGAGGAACAACAGTAATACTGACAGCTAATTTCTTACTGGAAGGTGGAAGAAAATAGATGACATTTTCCAAGTGCTGAAAGAAAACAATTGCCAACCTAAAATTCTGGACTCAGGGAAAATATCCTTCAAAAAGGAAAGTTCAGAAAAAAGACAGACAACTGAAAGAAATATTACCCATAGGCCACACTAAAAGAAATTCTGTAGGGAGTTCTCTAAGCAGAAGGCGAACAATCCCAGATGGAAACATGAATAGCAGAAAGGAAAGAAGGGTAAATCTGGAGTAGAGTGAAATGAAACTTGACTGTACAAAAAAAATGCTATAACAACATCTTCTAGGGTTTAAAGCATAAATAGCATGAAAATGCATGACAACAACGGGAGAAGTACAGGGTTAAAATAGCGTGAGGTCCTGGTATCGTCTATAATATGGCAAAAGCACTAACTTACACTAGACTCTAGTAAGTCAAAGAGGCACACTGTAATATTGAGGGCAACCACTAAATTAATGGTCAGAGAATATATAACTAATTAACAGAGGGGGAAATGAAATAAAAATTGCTTCTTAATTAGCCTAAAGTAAGGAAAGAAAAGGAACAAAACATAAAACAGGTGGCACAGATAGAAAACAAATAGTAAGACTGTAAATACAACATGGAATCCATTTGACAAATGTTTTTAAAGTGCAGGGACTATGCCCAATGCAAGATACACAGGTATTAAGTCCCAGTCCCCACCACCATACAATTTAGTAGTAATTTTAAGGAGAGAAAGAAATCTTGTCATATCCTGTTGAAATTCAAGTGGGGCTTTATGAAGCAGGTTTACAAGCTGGGCCTTTAAGGAGAGGACAGATTTCTTTGCAGGAGGTGGAGCAGGCCTGCTAGGAGGATATGGGCAACAGGGGCAAATGGCCAGGGGCAGTCAAGGGCGCTGGGCATCAGAGGAGCAGAACAGTCTGGACGGGCAGAATATTTGCACACACAGATCCTGGGAGAGCAAGCAATGGAGACTTGGAGGACCAGCCGCAGGAGTGAGGCTAATTCTAACACGTGAAAACAAGCATCTGGGACTCACAGGGTTCACCTAGTCATCCTCGCCCTCCGCCATTTCACATGAGGAGATTGAGACTTGTGTGCAAAAGACATTTTTTTGGTACAAGCATAATGCAAACTGACCTGAGTTTTAGAAACCTCATTTTTGTGGCCTTTGGGGAGAATGGATTGGAAAGGCAAGATCAGAGGCAGGGAGACAAATGAGGAGTTTGTGTGATGGTGGGAAAGCCTGTCTTGGGGCAGTGACCATGCCCCAGGGAGCTGAAAGGGAGGAGGCACATATGCATGACATTGTGTGATGTGGCTATGTGCCAGCAATGAAGCACATGTATATGTATATGTGCGTGTGTGTATATGTGTATGTATATGTATATGTGTGTATGTATGTGTATGTATATGTATGTGTATGTGTGTATATGTGTGTGTGTGTGTGTGTGTATGTATACGTATATGTGTATATATATGAATTCTAGACCCAGGAGAGATAATGATGTAAGTTCCAGCCCGAGTCTGAGGGCAGGAGAAAATCAATAACCAATGTCCCAGCTCGAAGAGAGTCAGGCAGAGAGAAAGCATTCTTTCTTATTCAGTCTTTTATTCTATTTGACCCTCAGTGGATTAGATGAGACGCATCCACATCGGGACAGCTATCTGCTTTACTCAGTCTACTGATTCAGACGTTTATCTCTTCCAGAAACACCTTCACAAACACACCCAGAATAACGTCGGAGAAAATATCTTGGCATCCCAGGGCCAGTCAAGTTGCCATTTGATGTTACGTTAGCCATAGTCCCTTCTACCCAGCATGCTCAGGGAGAAGCCCAGGCCTAGGCCTAGTTCATGGCATGACAGCATGCCCCTACCTGGGGGTGACGGCATGGTGAACCTTTTGGGCAAAGGAATTTAGTAAGGCCCCCGGCGAGCTTGTACCAGGCTAAGCACCGTGGCTAAGCGTGATCTCCTAGAATGCTCATCATCACCCTCAGATGAGAGTTTGGGCTTTTTCCTTTACAGATGAGGAAACCGCGTCTCAGAGAGGGAAGGCGTTCAGAGCTGGAACTCAGACTTTGTCTAACTCCGAAGCTCACCGTCTTCCCACAGCGTCAGTCAGGGCTTAGCAGTGACTGCGACCCAAACGTGTTTGTTTCAGTGCCATCACCTGCCGTATCGAACAGGCCCCCGCACGTGTAATGACTCAAATATGATATAAGTGTACTTCCCACTCACGCGAAGTCCAAAATCCCCCCGCCACTCGGAGATTCAGGTATCAAGTTCCCTCCATGCTGTGGCCAGCATTTCCTCGTGGTCGCAGACGTCAAGCGGGGGGAAAGGGCAACGGGAGGCCGGATGGTTTGAGAGGGCTTTAGAGGCCAGGCCTGGAAAAGGCTTGCCCCACAGAAAGATATATGTAATATAAAGAATAGTGAATCATCTTAGATGAGGTTCCCTGGAGGCAAAGTCTTAGATGAGGATTCCGTAAAAAAGTGTTTGTGGAGGGAGAGGTCAGGAGAAACGGGCAAAGGAGGGAGGGACGCAAGAGGAGGCAGGAAGGAACCAAGCAAGGATGCGGTTTCCAGAAAAGTCTAGCCTCCGCCAGACTCCACAGTGAGCTCTGGAGTAGGAACGATACTTGAAAGGTTGTTACCCATCCCAGACATTCCCCAGGGAGGCTCCTGTGGGCTGAAAGCTATTTGTAGGGGAAGGGCGCAGCTGTGAGCTGCTAGGCACCAACACTCACAGAAGCTGGGAGGTGGCGCCCTGTTTAGGTAATGGGGATCTGGGTATCAGGGCGGAGCACCAGCAGGGTCTACTACAACAGCAGAGAGAGGAAAGTGTCCTATAAGAGAGAGTTTCTGACCAGGGTCACAAGAGGTAAGTTGAAGTTTTCCAGGAGTGGGGAATTAAAAATACTGACTCAATACCTCTATGAACCAAGTACTCTTCCTGCCCCTGAGCTCACTTTGTCCCTGGGACAGGCTATCATGCTGTATGTTGAAGATCAGACTGACACTGCCTGAGCTTTGGCCTCCTGAGCGCAAGTTCTGGGTCCTTCTCACTTTCGGTCAGAGCCGTGTTCTCCAGCTCCTGCTGTGTGCCAGGCCCTCAGGCACCAGAATCACTCAGACAAGGTCCCTGCCCCAAAGTGCTGGGGACCAGGGAGGGACACAGACAGGTAGGTAAATGGGTCAACACAAGACAGAACTGGCAAAGAAATGTCCCAAGAGTGTTCCCAGCCCCTGGCCCTGTGCTCGTGCAGAAAAGGTGCAAGTGTTTGCTGAATGGAAGAGAAGGATGTCTTTCCCCGTGCTCCCCAGGTCCCCGAAACCTAGCTCGGTTCCTGTACAGGGTAAGGTGCTTCACAAAGACGTGCAGAATGGATATCCGTGGAGCTGGATTGGGGCTCAGAAATTACTATGCTTTCTGGTACTCATCTACTCTGGCTAACCTGGATGTTGAGCTGGGGAACGTGTCTGTCCAGATCCCAGAGCCACCATCTTGTCTGTGGCTCCCCACCCCCATGGACAGGCCTGACACCAGGTCCCAGCTGTTTCCCTCCCCACTCCCACCCAGCTCCCAGTGTCTTTACAGGCACAGGGCACTGACTGCAGAACGAGAAACATGTGCTTTGGCCCTTCATCCACTGTGACTATGGTTTCTGTCAGCTTGGGTTACAATAACAAATGCCGCAGACTGGGTGGCTTAAACAAACAAAATTTATTTTCTCACAGTTTTAGAGACTGCAAGTCCAAGACCAAGGTGCCGCCAGGTCGGTGTGTGGCGAGGGCGCTCTCCTAGGTTTGCAGATGGTTGCCTGCTCACTGCATCATCCTCACATGCCTTTCCTCTGGGCTCTGGAGAGAGCTCTGCTGTCTTTTCCTCTCCTTCCAAGGGCACTAACCCCATCATGAGCACCCCACCCTCATGACCTCAGCTAAACCCAGCTACCTCCCAAAGACCCCACCTCCAAACACCGTCACAGTGGGGGTTAGGGCTTCACATATGAATTTTGGACGGATTCAGTTCAGTCCATAGCAACCATCTCCTATGCGTTGGTGCAGGGTGTAAAGGGGGAACAAGGTGGCCAAAGCTGCTGTCCTTGTGGAGCTTCCATTCTGGTGGGAATGGGGGAAGAAGGCAAGAGAAACGTTTAAAAACATGAAACACAATGAGTGGTGAGAAGGAAACGGAAAGAGACTGTGACTGAGACAAAGCAGAAGAGAGTTCAGGAGGATGATCCAAGCGGGCCTCTGGGAGGAAGAGGCTGAGATTTAAGTGGCAAAGGGAAGGCAGTCCTGAGAGGGGTGCAGGGAGAGCTGTCTGGGTCCAGGGAACAGCATGTATAGAAACCCTAAGAGAGGAAGAAGCTGAGCCATTCTGAGGCAGTAAGTGAGGGCTCTGGCAGCTAGAAGATGCAAAGGAAAGCAGACAGTGGTTGGAAATGAGAAAAATAACAAAGCCTTATCCCTATGAAGTTTTAATTTCATTCAAAGAGCAACAGGAAGCCATGGAAGGGTTTAAGCAGAGGAGAGACATGGTCAGATTTACGTTTCTAGAGGTTCCTGTGGGATTCTGGGTGTAGAGTGGCCTGCAAAGGTCCATTCTGCAAGAGAAGAGGGGAGGGCATGAAAGAGGGTGGAAGTCGGAGGCTGGGCATGGGTCTAGAATTGAGCTAGTAGTGATCTGGGGCAAAGCAGTAGCAATGGGAATGCAGAGAAGGTGAGGGAGATGACACCTAATTCGTCGCCCCTGGTGTAGCCTCACCCTTTGTCATTGCAGCACCCTGCTCCTTTACCCTGGGCTCAGCCAGACAACTTGCTCAGGTCAATGGGATATCAGCAGGGGTGACATCAGCAGAGGCTAAAATGGGCCTGTGCACTTGAAGGATGCTCTTTCAGTTCCTCTGCCATCACTGTCCACTGGGCTGGTCTGGCGAAGGATGAGAGACATGGGGAATTGGCCCAGACTGAGGCTGACCTAGATCCATGGCCAGGCAGCAACCCGCAGACATATGAGTGAGCCCAGTCAAGACGAACAGAGCCACTTAGCCTATCCCCAGCTGACCCTAGATGCAAAAACGAACGCTTATTGTCATATGCACAGAGGTCCATAGACACATGAATAAGTGCTCAGTGTTGTGTGCACTGAGGTCTGTATCTGTTTGTTATGTAGCAGTATTGTTTACTAAATAGCTGATACAGGAGGAAACGGGCTGGAGAGCTGCTTTGGAGGCAGAGCCAGCAGAATGTGCTGGCAGTTTGCAGGTAAGAGTGAGAGTGAGGGAGGAATTGAGGAGAATCCCCATGTTGCTGGGTGGACGGGGTGCCCTAAATCAAAACGAGGAAGAGAGGGGCTGGGAGGCTAGCGAGGGAGCAGGAGAAGATTGAAGTCCCATGCTATTTGCTCTGAATGACAACAGGGAGCCACTGAGGGCTATTGAAGAAGGACAGCGACCTGCTGACAGTGATGGAGGGTGTGTCCTAAACACAATGCTCTCATCACCAAATGTCTTCCCTCTATGGGACATTCCCAGAAGGTTAAACTTAACTGTTTTTTTGTCCATTCTGTTCCCAGAGAGAAACAGACCGTTTCCCCCTTTTTCCAGTTGCTAGGACACTAATCTGCTTGAGAAAGTCATGGGAACATCTGGCTGTCGGAACAGCGCTTCTGGGAATTCCTTTGTATTTGTGATTCCAATGTGCTTCTCCTGGTTCTCCAACAACGAAGGGGCAGTTCGCATGGGACACCCGGGCAGCAGTGAGGAGAGAAGGCAAGTAGGGGAGGGCACCCTCAGCACCAGCTAAATGCCAGGCCTGTGCTAGACACTTCCAGTTGTGTGGGAGTCATTATTTACCCCAGAGGGGCAAATGCTCAGAGGGAAAAGGAACCATGTTAGCTTTATCCTGCTTTATCTTTTTTGCAAAGAAAGATATGAGTTTTGTGTCTGTTATTACTTCTCCTGCACCAGAACATAAGCCCCCCGAGGCTGCTATTTCTTTGTCTGTTCAGTCCTGCATCCCTGGTGCACAGACAAGCATCTGACATGCAGTGACAATAGTACATAGCATCCGTGCAACATCCACTAATTTCACAGCACATTTGTGAGTTCTTTAGGTGTACTAATTCTTTCAGGCTTCAAAATGACCCCAGAAGTGGATATTCCTTTTGTCTCCATGTTATAGGTGAGGAAACTGAGACACAAAGAGATGAAATAGTTTGCTCAAGGAAGTAGAAGAACTGGGAATCCCAGGCAGTCTGGCCCCAGAACCTGCGCTCAGAGAGGTATGGCGGTTTGTTGAATGAATCAGTGAGCTTGCCCCCAGCCACACAGGGAAACTGGGATCAGCATGTCCCTTATTAGGATGTCCTGTTCTACACACACACACACACACACACACACACACACACACACACACACACACTGCAGGCCTCACCTTCATGGGGTGTGAACTTCCAGCATGGTGGGGCTGTGTTTTCCCACTGCTCCACCTGGCAGGGAAGCCACAGGTAGACTCTGCTCAGAACCACCCAAGTGCAAGGTCGCAGGCCTTTCTCAAAGTCCGTCAGCACTTTGCCAGGCTCCAGGCACCTTTGCCACTTCCGATGGAGCAGGCAAGTGCAGACAGGGTAAGTCAGAGCTGAGAGACACCTCAGGGCACAGGTGGTGTCCCTCCAGTTGCTCTCTCAAGCGATGGTCCTCGCTGGGTGCGGATCAGGGCAGCCAGAGCCCCTCGACCCTGGGCCCCGTGTCTAGACGCCACTAACCCTCCCTCATCATTGCTTCTCCTCCCCCCCCGCCTCAATCCCGAAGGCCCTTCACTATTCTCAGGCCCAGGTCACCTGGCTCTTCATCTGTTTGCCCCAAATCTATTGATTAGAACGTGAACCTGTGTTCTGACTCAGGGCTTCAATTTTTGAAACCCAAAAGGCCAGACTCAGAAACATCAGAGTGGCATTTGTAACTTATCAGATTTGGCCTTGGCATTCAAAGTTCCTGGCATTTGAAACTCAAAACTCTTAACTTTTCAAATTGATATCGTAGCTTTTGAAATTCTTGGTATTTGAAACCAAAAAGTCTAGGCTTTTAGAACTCAAAGCTCTGTGTGAGTGTGTGTGTTTACATGTATAGGGAGGAACATCAGTACATATTTGTGGATGGAGGGTTAACAAAACCCTTTCACCTCCGCTTCAGAACAAATTAGACCTTGGGTTAACTTACTGTCGCTGTTAATCCTAGAAAACAGATAAAGGTGGAATGTCATTGTGTTGCCAGGCAACATTGCTTATGTTAAAAATGACTGTTGATTGGTGAATTGATCTGGACCAGAGGACTCATGAATGAATGAATTATACAAGCTCAGTGAGGAAGCCGTGCAGTTGAGCTTCCCCGTGTACAAAGGCTTGTTACTGGGTGCGTCGCTTGTGGATGCCCTGGAAGCTTAGCATATGAAGCTGTTGTTTCAAAGACATTGGCTCCTAAGGCATGAGCCCTTGAGGCCCATGCTTGCCCAGTGCAGATCTCATTTCTGGGACCTAAGTTGTCATCTTGGACCCAAGATGAGTAGCACCTGAGCTGCTGTGGGAATTCCCAGGGATGGGGAAGGTCTGGGGCTACCCTCAAGCAGGCTGTTTCTTGGACTGTGTCCTGAGTGACAAGTGTGTCCTATGGTCAGGTGTAAATTTCATTTTCTAGTTGAAACCAAAGAAGACTCCCCTGGTGGCCTTCCCCCATTAGCTCTCGTCTCTTTTCCAATTACAGCCCAGGAGGCACTTGGAATATAAAACTTAGCTGAAGCAACATCCAAAAAGAGGGGAAGGCAATGTCCACTATTTGCCCACAACTTCCACGGACTGCACAAGAGTTCATATCATCTCATGACACTCTCCATTTCACAGATGAGGAGACTGAGGCTCCCAGAAGGGAAGAGATGTGCTGAGGGTCATGCAGAAAGAGATGTTGTGTCTGGAGACATCAAGTATTGGCAAAACTGGTTCAAGTATTAGTTCTATTGGGTATGAGCAGGCAGAGCTTGTGGGCTACTCTGACCCCCAGTTTCTTTCTTGAAATAAATGAATATAATTACCATACAGGGAGGCTGTGAGGTTTAAGACAGCCCACTCTCAGATGTCAGGTGCTACAATGCAGCAGAATTCAAAATCTCCTCCCTCTGCTCACCCTGTCTGCTGCCCCCCACCCTGGGGGTTATACCGTCTGATGACAGTTTCTAGTTGCCATTGGGTACAGATGTCCCCGGTTCTGCAGAACCACCTTTCTGTGGCACAGACTGTCCCAGAGCACAGCTAGGACAGAGGTTCTGGTTGTGTCAGTAGCCAAATCTGATTCAAAATGGGGAGCCTAATTGCCAGCATTCCAGAACTGCCTCTAGCAAATGTGAATAAACATAGCTGTTGTTAAAGCAGTTGGAATAAGTCCATTCATTCAATAAATATTTGATGAGAACCTAATATGCATGGGGTATTGTGAATAGCATTATCTGTGAGCACACATAATCCTTGTCCTTACTGTTTCAGTCAAGTTAGGGAGACAACATTAATCAAGAAACTATTCAAATTAATATATAGTTTTTAAAAGCCAGCAAATGTTACAAAGGCAAATTATAGGGTACTATGAAGACTTGTAACAGACGGTCTGTTGTAAACTGCCATTGTTATTGCCCACTCGGCCTCATGCCCTCATTTTCTCAGTTTTCTTTGGGGACTCACTTTTCCCTTCCATCTGTTCATGTAATTCAGGTGGGGATGAGTTTAGGGTAAGCATATGACCCTGGCCAATCAGAGCATTCTACTCCCTGACCACATCAATGATTGGTCAAAGATATATACGTGACCTAAGTCTGCCCAATGAAATTTAACTCTGGGACTTTTATAGGAATAGGGAAAAGAAAGTTCTCTTTCTGCTGGATTTTCTAAACCAGAGGGTCAAAAATCAGGGTCTAGCATAGGGGGCCCCTGAGAAACCCTACCTAAGCCTGAGGAAGGCTGATAAGTTTGTCATTAGGCAGCTTCTTGGCACATCATTTGAAACCCTAGATTCAGCAGTATCTGACGCCATTGCCGACTGGGCTTTTCTGTTCTTTAAACCAACAGTCACCCTTTTTGGCTTATGTCAGTTTAGGTTTGTTTTTCCACTACTCGCAATCAAGAGCTCTGCCTGCTACAGGAATAACGGGTCTTGGAATTCTTCCCTGAGAAGTGACATTCACGCTGAGTGCTGAAGGACAAGTAAGAGTGAACTAGGAGAGACCAAGTCTGAAGTCAGCAGTTTTTAGGTTTGAAAACACTGAGAATTCAGGGAAAGGGAGGAGCTTTCATCCTATGGAGGATGAAAAGGAAAGCCACTGAAATCTCTTTTCACTTTTGATGAGACCTGTGCTATAAAGAGCTCCCTTTGCAGACAGAAAGATGCTCTTCCCCGCACTGGCCACGCACAAGAGGGCAGGCTCAAGGCCCGCCTTCAGCAGCAGCCCTGCTTCTGGCTTTGGGGCAGATTTGTTTTCCAAAGGGAGGGTGAGATTAAAGCAAAAATAACAGACTGAAAATGGGGCCTGTTTTTACATGCAAATAACCACACCTTAATTTACTATTTTCATAACATTGTGCATTTTGTGTTTCAGATTTTCTTAACTTTGAAGCTTTTTTTGTTATGAAAGTAATACAATCCTATTTTGGTATACACAGAAAATAACAAGATAACCTTTTTTAACTCACTGATCTCAACCCAACCAAGGTTGTTTTTTTGGTATTTTTCTTCTGTCTTTTTGTTCAGCTAGTTCAGTGCAGTGCATGGCCTATTGCTTTTAAAACTTCGAAGTGCTTAAGGATCACCTGGGATTTGTTAAAATGCACATTCTGACTCAGTAGGTCTGGGGTGGGGCTTACTTGGGCAATGCCAGGGCCAGTCCAGGCTGTACACCGAGTCATACGAGCTGAGGTCAACCTCATGCTGTGTGGCCTTAGGCAACCCAGCCAGCATTTTTGCCCTAGCTCATGAGTCCTGGTTCTCAGGGGTCTCCTGTTGACCCCCAGACGGGATTTTGAAGGGCCAGGCAGTAGGAAGTGTCTAAGGTGGCAATGTCTGAGCACTGCTTAGATGATGATGATGACAGTGATGACCCTTGTTCACTGGGTGTGTTCCTAGCAGAAATCTTAGCCTGTGAAGTCCTTCAGATGTTTGCTCGGCAGGCAGCACTTTCACCAGAGACATTAAGTCTCCACAGCTCTAGTGCCTGATCCACCCTCCCTTCTGCTTACCATGCACAGGCATCTGCCCTCTGCTCCACCTGACCTTCCACAGCACAAATCCCCACTCTTGTAGCCTAGCTTTCAACTCTCCATGACCTCACCCCCTCTAACACTGCTGCTTCATTTCCTTATGTCCCATACTCCAGGTATGAAGGACTCCCAGGTTCCACGTCCATGCCTTTGCCATATTCCGCCCTTTGCCTCCACTGCCCTTTCCTGCCTTGATCATTGAAGAATAAACTTCTGTTCATCCCTCAAAACCTAGATAACAGGTCTACTTCTTCAGAAGTCTTCCAGACCCCTTCTGGAATGGCTGATTTCTTGCCCCATGCCTCCTTTGTGTCTTTTACAGCCCTTGCAGAGGCATGACTCTTGGTAGCAGGTGGCTTAGAAAACAAGAGGGAGGAGGATTCATTGGTTTACGTAATGGGAAAGTTCAGATGGCAGGGTTGGCTTTGGACACAGCTGAGACAAAGGGTTAAACTGTGTCACCGGGACTCTGTTTCTAGCTGTTGATTGGCTCCGCCTTCCTTTGTGTGGTCCTCTCTCTCAGGCAGCTCCCAGAAGCCCCTGGAAGTTCTACACTTTACCTCCCCAGCTTTAAGGTCAGCCACTTTAAGGACAGGCTTCACTTTCTCAGCAGCCCTGCAAAGGGTCCAGAATTGAGTCTCATTGGTCTGGCTTGAGTCACATGCTGGTCCTTGAACCAGTCACTGTGGCCAAGGGGTCTGGCAGCTCTGATCCACCCAGCCTGTCAGATGGCCACCCTTGGAATTAGGGGGACTAGAGTCAGAGAGGGCAGCCTCTGGAAGGAAATCAGAGTCTTGGAACCTGAGGCCAAATGAGCGAAAACCCATAAATGCCTACAATAGATGTCTCTTAAAACATCTTTCAAACTGTAGTATTATTTGTTTTTATGATTCTCATCCAGCTGGTAGGGGACAAGGGTCCTTCTAATTTATAATTCCAGAATATGATTCCAGCCCAAGGGAAGCAGAGTTTAATAAATAACCATTAAATTGTACTTTTTAGGTATTTTCTTGCTGTGTGACCTACATAGCAAGTAAATCAGAACAGTCTGACAAATATTTTTGTGACATGTGTATTAAGGTAATGCTTCTTGACAATTTTTAAACCACAAATCCAGTTTTTGCTCAGTGTCTTTGACCATACAGGGTGAATCCATGTGTCTCTCATGGGTTCCTCAAGCTGGGGGAGAGGGCTCCCTCCTTGATCGGTGAGAAAATGATATGAAGGCCAGATACCTTCAGTAGCTTATTTGAGGAAACACAGCCAGCCAGTGGCATTGCAGAGAGTTGATCCCAGGCAGGCTGACTTTCTAGGACCTTCTGATGGTTTGCTGAAGAGATTCTTGATTCAGGAAGGTAGAGAGGGAAGGCTCTTGGAACCACCTTGGGGTCTTTAAAAAAATATTCTTCTGCGTGAGTTTGGGTTTCCTCAGAGGCAGGTCCTGAGACAAGGATTCAGGTGGACACAGTTTACATGGGAGAAGATCCAGGGTATCCCGCTGCGAGAGTGCCCATGTGAGGCAGAGGGGAAGGCCGCCGGTGCGGGGAGCTTTGGACAGACACCACTGTAAGCAACTGGAGCGGAATGCCATGGAGACTAGCTGAGGGTCAGGGAGGAACGTAGCTCAGAGTTGCCCTACCTGAAAGGCCAGCAAACTGGCATGCTCGTACCCCAGTTCTCTTCAGTCATTGGTTGGGGCTGCTCCCAGGGGGGCCATAATTTGCCAGCATACTCAGCAGCTAGGAAAAGGCCTCAGGCACCGCCAGATGGACCTGTGTGGGCTGAAGAGGGCCAGAGGCCTCACGGAGAATCTGACAGAGGCTGCTGTGACCCTTGCCCTCCCAAGCTGGGACCCACTCTTTATAGAAAAACAGGCCAGAGCGCTTGAAATCGGGGCCATCCCAGGCTGTTTATGGTGGAGCACCTCAGGTGCCTCTCATCCCGAGAGCCTGAGGAGGCCCAAGGCAGATGTGGCCGGCAGGGCCGGTGTTTGCCTGAGCTTCCTTCTCTTTGCTTTCCCTTCATTCTTCTTCTTGCTGTTTCCCTAAATTTTTACAAATGTTGCACTGAGATGCTCATGAAGAATATACTGGGGTTTGGAAATGCAGAGACTGGGGTTTGGTAAATAACACAGGTTAAGTTCTCTTTCACTCCCTCTGAGAAAATTATGATAAAACATTTCAGATATACAAAGTAGAGAAAACAATAGCACACTGAATATCCGTGCACTCACCCACAAGCTTAAGCACTAGACCATTTCAAGCTGATTCCATCTTTTCCGGAGCCTCCATCCCTATAGAGAGTGTGGGGTGTGGAGGCAGGAGCCCAAGCTTCCAGGCTCCACTGTGCTCCTTCATAGCTGTCGGCCCTTGAGTCCCAGTTTCCTTACCCATGAAATGGGGGGTGATGCTGGTCCCTGCCTCAGGGAGAAGGCGAAGGAACCTGGGAATGGGTGCATAAATTTGGGTGGCCAGGTGCCTTTTCTTTGGGCAAAATACTTCATTGAGTTTCTTAATAAACTCAAAAATCTTCTCCATCTTTTTCTCCTCTTTCAATGGCTATAATTTTTATTCAGGAAGTTTCTACCACAATGGAGTTCTTAGTGAAAGATGGGCAAAGGCAAGGCTGGCCATTTCTCAATGCTTGTCAGTAAGCAAATGCAAGGATCCACACTTCCTGCCCTTCTAGGAGGATCGTGCAGACAGTTCAGGAGCAAGCTGCTGTAATAGGAATGTTAATGCATTTGCTGACATAGGTGTCCCTATTCCTGGGGGTGGGGGAGAACTTCATGTCAGTGAATACAGCCCCCTGACACACTTTTATCCTATTACATTAACATCCAAATCTCCTGATATTCCTTCAGAAATCCTCTAAAGTCTCTATTTTCTTGACTGCCAAGAAAAAGGGGTAAAGAGAACTTATATCCTAAGCCACACTGCCCACCCCCAACAAGAAGAGCTTTAGCCCTGGCCAGTGTGGTTCAGTTGATTGGAGCATTGCCTTATACACCAAAAGGTCGCCAGTTCAATTCCCAGCTAGGACACATACCTAAGTTTCAGGTTCTATCCGCAGTTGGGATACATACGGGAGGCAGCTGATTGATGTTTCTTTCTCTCTCTCCTCCCACTCCCCCTCTCTCTAAAAATCAATGAACATGTCCTTGAATGAGAATAAAATAAACCTTAAAAAACAGCTTCAGAAAAGAGGAGTGTTAGTTAGCTACTGGTGGGTAACAAACACTGCAAACTCAATGGCTTAAAATGATCAACATTATTACTCATGAGACTATACGTCAGCTGGGTGATCTGTGCTCACTCGTGTGTCTGAGGTTACCTGTGAGTCAGGTAGGCAGCTCTCTGATCTGCTCTAGACTTTCTTGAATGCTTGGGAGTCAGACTGGCTGTAAGCTGGCCCAGGATGTAAGCTGGGACACCTTTCATGTTGTTTTACATCCTCCAGCAAGACCAGGTTTGTTCTCGAGGCACAAGAAAGTTTGGAAGCAAGTTATCATGTTTACCTCATTCTACTATCAAAGCAAGTCATAAGTCAGCTCATATTCAAGTGGTGGAGAAATAGACTCATCTCTCAGTGGGAGGAGCTGCAAAACCATATTGCAAAGGAACATGAGTACAGGGAGGCTATTAATACAGTGAATCCACTAAAAATGGAAGCATTCCATGTCGATCAACCTCTCTCATCCGTCACTACTCACAGCTGAGGCATGTGGCCTTCAGCTTGGCAGTTTCAGCTTTGTGCCAGAGAGGAAGAGAGGAAGAGAGGGAGAGGAAAGAAGAGGTGACCCTGTGTTTTGTTCCTGTGCTACCCAACACCCGACGTGCTGAGAGGGGTTTGTCGTGGTACTGCAAGTTCTAGGGATCCAATGTGGAGCTACAAGTTGGCTTACTGGGATATAGCTGGTGTGCAAACTAACAACTGATTGTTAAATATTTACCCAAGTCTCGGAATCATGAGATAAACACACAAGTCATGTTACGGTGGCATCCTGACTGGACAAGAAAGCTTACTTAATCCAGACCTATTTTGAGAACTGCATGTGCTCCTTATGTGAGTTTGGGGGAGGAGGGCTGAGCACTAGGGAGCATCATCAGAGAGATGTGAAGAAGGCTTTTCTTCAGTCACACTGCCTGCCAAATGGGCATCTGAAGGCCAACATTGCTGTTGAAGTTCATTCAGGGTATAAATCAAAATCCTTACGAAGATCTTAGTCAAAGTCAAATCATTAGGCCTCAGTTCACTCCCTGAACTCAGCCTCCATTAGTCTCCCTGTTGCTCACTGTCCTCTAGCTACTCAGGCCTCCTTGCTCCTCCGGGCATGCTGCTTCCCCAGGGCCCTTGCACGTGCTGTTCCCTCTGCCAGCAGTGCTCTCCCGAGATACCCACATGGCTCCCTCCCTCACCTCCTTCACATCTTTGCTAACGTTCACTCTCTCTCTGCCAGCCTGTCTACAGAACGCAGGCCCCTTCCTGCAGCACTCCCCATCCTGGACTTTTCTCCTTATGACTTAGCCCCACCTAACTTACTATACAGTTCATTAAATTCAGACTTCACCAGTAACAAGATGAGCCATTAGTTTATGCACCACAAAGAAATGAAGAATACTGCCCGTTAGGCTATAGAATAATACTAAGATACCATTGAATGTAAGAGACACTCCAATTTCAGAAATGTTAAATGTGGGAGAAAAATTGACATCATAGAATCCATAAAACATAGTATATTTTTACTTATTTATACTGTTTATTTTCTGTTCTCTACACTAGAATGACAGCTTCACAAGGGCAGGGTCTCTGCCTGCCTTTTTTTTTTTTACTGTTGGGTCATAGTATAGTGCCTGGCACATAGTAGGTGCTCATGCAATATTGTTGAACATTGAATGATTTCTCTTTACCCCCAAGAAAGTACAGCGCCTGGAATCGCCTGAGTACTGCCCAAGTGAGCAACATGAACAGCTGACGTGAGAGGGAGCTTGTCAAGAAACGGACCTGATGGGAAAGCAGCCCTCTCTGGACAGTGCTCCCTGACAGCAGGGACTGCCTGTGTGCCAGCGCCACAGCCAGCACATTGTGAATACTCAATAAATACTTATTTATTGGGCACTTGATTGGATAATCTGAGATGACGTCTTGGACCCAAAATTCAAGACTAATGTGAGGCCACTCCAGAGCAAAGGGCTTGCCTCTGAACGGGGTCATTGCTACACTGTGCCTGGCACCCCCTGGAGTTGTGGGGCTACCCTGGCTTCATGCCTCCATGTCCTGGGGGCCCAGTGAAAGAGGGCTATGGATAAATTAACAGGAAGGCTTGTGGGACCTTTCACAGGTCAGGGAGTAGCAATTTGTCCCATCCTCACCTTCACATGGGGCCTCACACATGGAGTCTTATGAATTCCAGGAAGGTCACATTCTATGTGAATTTGAAGCAGTGATTTATAAGAATATTAACAAAATCTTATTTAAATGCAGAACTGGAAGTAATTCGAATATTACACCCCTACACACACACACACACACACACACACCAGTCTGTGGAAGCAAATTCATGTCACACATTTTCAAAGCCGGCAGGCCACGAGAACTGTAAACGTTGCTGATCTGCGGTGGCACCACACCAGCCACAAACAGATGTCGCCTCTGTCCCGTCCACATCAGTTTTGGATTGTGCATTTTAGGTCATGCAGGGTCTTCAGGAACACATCCCTCACATACCCCTCATTGTGTTTTTTGGATGGTGTTATTAGTGAAAAGTTTCCCTTCGTTCATTTGAACCATTTAAAACGTATCACTTTGTGACAGCATTTCTTCGTTATTCAGTCTTTTGGGAGCCCCCAAACGTGGAAGTGGCCCAGCGTCTCTGGTCTCTGAGAGGACTTGGGCGCCCACCAGCTGTCATCTGGAGGCTTCCTATCACTCTCAGTCCGAGCTCCACTCGCCTCCGGGTCGGCTTTATTCTGTGACAGGCCCTCTTCGTCGGTGGCAAGATTGCTTCTGGCAGCTCCAGTCTCACTTCTTCGCAGTTGGCGACACCAGGAAAAAGAGACCTTCTGTTTCCCGTAGTTCCAGCCAAGGTCCCAGGCTTGTCTCTCACGGGCCTAGCCTGGGTCATGCGCCCATCCTTAAACAGATGACAGTGGCCATGGCAATGGAATTTTCTGGTTGCTAGGCCTGGGTCACATCTCCCTTCTTAGAACTAGACATGGTGTCAGCTCCTTCCCAACCTTGTAGTCTGAGAGTGGAGGAGTGGTGGCTCCCCACAATAAATTGGGGTGCTATCACCAGAAGGGAGAATGGACACAGGACAGACAGAGATCTCAGTGGTCCACTAGACCCCTTGGCCCCAGCAAGACACCCACCACCTCATCTCATTCCATGACAGCGGGGCAGATCAATGGCTGGGAGCTGCCTCGGGTAAGGGCAGCGAACGTGAAGAACTGGCCCCTAATGGTCCAGGGAAAGAATAAACAAAAACCTCCATAAAATTCACTTTGGCTTGTTGTCCAAAACTGGAGGTGAGAAGTAAACAACCTTCTGCGTCGATTCATTTATGCAAAGAAACACGAGTCCTTTAGGATAAAGTACTGTTCACACCAACGAGTTTCCCCAGGCTAGCAAGAGTTGGGGTTTGATTTGGATTTTCTGTTTGCTCTAAGTTACCGGGAAGACTTCTTCCTCTTTAAATGGCAAGGAGCAGCATTCCACGGAAACATCACCCTCATCACGCTTCCCTTTCCCCAGCAGCAAGTGGGCCGACGCTCTCACTTGCTCCGCAAGGCTCAGCCTCTCGGTTCATTGGGAGCTGTGTGTGCATGATTTGTGCACCCACAAATCACGCATGCACACACAACTCCAAAACACTCCCTTACTTGTTCTCAATGCCAGCTGCACGCACGTACTATCCCTGAAGGGGTGTGTCCCCCCACACCTGCGGTTGCTGACAGAAGCCATTCTGCAAAGGCTTGTTGATTCTCAATCTGGTGTGAGTGTGGCGCTGATGTTACGGTGTGTCCTCAGCTCTCACCCACACTGAACCACGCACCTGCAGGAGGCAGTGCCGGCACCACTGCAGCAGAAGTTGTGTGCCCCAGCAATGTCTAAATCTGTACTCACTATCGAAGGTTAAGTGTTACCCAAACACAGGATCTGGGGGGAGAAGGAGGGAGAGGAACGGGAGGGAGAGAGGGAGGGCTCTGGCTTCCCCAAGCCTCTCTCTGGGTGACCTGGATGGGGAGCCCAATAAATTCCAGCCTTGGATGAAAACAAAAGTCTCTCCTGGCTTTATTTTGTTTTTGGTTTTCACACTTAGGAAGATGTTAGATTTTATTATATAGAATAAATACTGAGGGTGCCTGGTTATAACCAAAAAACAAAACAATGCATGGACTGTGGAGTTGGAGTCGGCGAAACCTGGCTGTGAGTCCCCGCTCTGCCTTTGGCCTTGCTGGGTGATCCCGCCCGTCGTTCAGCCTCCCTGCACTGCCTCACCTGCACAGTGGAGATCTCAGAGACACCCACTCTTCAGGGTTGTGGTCAGGACAAGTTAGCTTAGTGATTCGTGGGCCAGAAGTGTTATTGGACATTTTATTTGAGCTTTTCAATCAAGGGTGGCATGTCAGAACAACCTTGTCTTGATATTAGAGATATTACACATTTTTTCTAGTTGCTTGGATCTCAGCTTCCTGCCCCCAACTCTGGCCTTCCCACGTATCCCAGGGATGGGTCCACAGATGTCTCCTCTGCAGATTCAGTCCCTTCCCAGTTCCCAGGGCTTGAAGGGAAAGTGTATTATGTTATTCAGTACTTTTCTGGTTGCAAGTGACAGGAACTAGCAGCTGGCTGGTTTTCGTAATGAGACAGACCAGGGGCATATCTGACTTTCAGAGCAATTAGACACAGGGGCTTACACAGATCACCCGCCCCTGGTTTTTTCTGTCTGTCTTTCTTCCCCACCTTCCCTCATGGTCACAAGACAGTAGCCAGCAGCACTGGTTCACAGCCAGCTGAGGAAAGGTAAGTCTCTGCCTTGACACCCAAGATTTTCCTTGTCCTCAAGGAAAATCCTGAGGCTTACTGTGACGGGGCAGAGTGAGGAGACCATGAGCCCAGCATGGCAGCCCAGGGACTCATCGGCTCAGACCTGGGTCATAGGCTGACCCTGGCAGGGAGCCTCACCTGGACTGGGGGTGTGCAAGGATGCCTCCTCAAACAAAAATTGGGTTCCTGCTATTGAAGGGAGATGGGATGCTGGTGAAAAACCACAGCTGTCTACCACGCTTGTCAGCCTCACACCATGATCCAGGGAACCCCTCACTGAGCCTTCTCCTTGGTGCCTTCACCTGGGACCGTGTCTCTGCTCTGACTGCTGGACCATGTGACAGGTAAGTGTTGGGAACATGAATTAACACACCTGCTTGGGTGTCATGAGCATTCAGTGGGCCACATAACACATTCAGTGAACTCACCTCATTGTGCAGAAGCCACGCTTTACACCACCAAAGCCATTTCCATCTCCCAGATGCCCAAGTAGAGCACACTTCCAGCCTCCCTGCAGCTAGATTAGGGCTACAGGATTGAGTTCTGGACAGTGGCACCCATATATCCAAGCCTGGCCGTGAGATATCCTGTGGGATCTTCCACATTCTCTCTCCTCCCTGTGCATCAGGTGCCAGCAAAGGGCTCTGAAGGGCTGAAGCTGCCTGTGGGACTCAGCCCCGGTTCCTCAGTTGTGTGGAGGCGAGTCAGCCAAGTGATCACCAACCTGGCCCTGCCATTGGACTTTGTGACAGCAGCAAATAAACCTATATGTTAGCTCAGTGGTTCTTGAAGAGGGGCATCTAGTAATGTCTGGAGACATTTTCATTGTCAGGACCAGTGGTGGAGTAGGATGGGAGATGCTACTGCCATCAAAAGGGTCAAGGCCAGGGATGCTGCTGAACACCCTACAGTGCCCAGGACAGCCCCCACCAAAGAGTATGACTTGGCCCAAAATATCAACAGCTCTGAAAACCATGCTCTACAATGTGAGCATCTTGAAAGAAAAGACTGCCCACTGCCCTGCTAAAAACCCTCCCCTGGCTCCCAGCGCAGCCAGAGTAAATCCTGGGCCCTTTCCTTTATCTCCAAGGCCTTGCAGGACACAGATCCCGTCAGCCTCTTCTCTCAGATCCTAACTGCTGCCCCTCACTCACTGTACTCCAGTCACCCTTGCTTTCCTTCTGGTCTTCGTTCAAACCTCCAGGCCTTTGTAGCTGCTGTTCCCTCCTCCGTAAATGCATTTCCCCTCTGCTCTTCCAATTATGCAGGTACAGTTCAAATGTTACCTGCTCAGAGACACCTGACCTGATTCCACAACGTGTGTTTGATTCCCCTTCCCACCACCTCATGATTTCCTGTCATCACATCCCATTGCCATTGTCCTTTCACGGCAATGGTCATGATTCACGATGAGGTAATGTGCCATTTACCTGGGCGGGGGGGTGGGTGTCTGTTCTCCCCTGGCAAGTGAGGACATGAAGACAAGCACCAGTTGCATCTCCAGTATAACAGCTGGCACACGTGTGAGGGTCAAAAATAAAGCTGTTAAATAAACAAGTAAGTGAATAATGGGTAGAAAGAACAGAGTCTTTGCAGTCAGATGCCCTAGATTGAATTCTAGGACCACCACCTGCTGGGAGTCACCTTCACTCTCTGAGCCTCTGTCTCCTCATCTGTGCAACGGATACAAGAGTCTATCTCCCAGCTGCTTTGAGGATGAAATAGGATGGTATATGCAGAGGGACTGGCACTTACAAGGTGTGCAATGAATATCAAATGCATGAACAAAAGCATGAAAACAGTAGATTCCCTGTGAGCTGTTACTGTGAGGATGAACTCTTTGGGAGGAAGAAGAAAAAGCTAGGGGTACCAGGAGGAGCTCTTTGGAATGGAAAGATGGGGAAAGTATGCTCATGAACAGAGCCTTGTTTACTCAGGAAGCTTCTGCTTCTCCTTCTCTTGGTGATCCTATTCTGCCCGAGTCCTTTATGACCATGACCCCAGCTCCCTCATGACAAGGTCAAGGTCCCCAGGCTGACATCCAGCTTCTCTGCAGCCCACTTCTCCCTCACAGGATCCAGGAGGAATGCACACATTGCCATGGTCCCTCTGGTGGGATTTACAGCCCCTCCTGGGCGGGCGCCTCCCCGCCACCTGTCTCTGTGTCCATCTAGACTACACAGGAAATTAAAGTGGTGTCGGGGCATTTGTAATAAGTAGCTCATGCCCCAGGCCCTGTGACCGGTGCGTGTCTGTGACAATGGGTGTGACTCAGAGGCTCCTTCTTTCGAGTGCAGTGTCATATCAGACTTGGGGTCACAAAGGAACTTGGATTGTTTCCATCTCTGGATATGTGAACAATGAGGATGAGCAGGCGGGATGCGGAGAAGGTGGCAAACTGGGGAGAGATGGGTGCACACACCCCAACTTCTAGGAGAGGCAGGGGTGTGAGGTTGGGAGTTCCCCCATGGCCTCAGGTGAGCACCCACCCCCGAGCCTTAGTTTTCTCATCTGTCAAACGGAGATGATACAAGTGCCTGCCAGGTGAGGTTGTTATGAAAGTCAGATGACTTAAAACACATAAAGCACCACAGGAGAGTAAGCTGATCCAGGTGACTTGCTTCCAAAAGCAGGAATGCAAAAGGGATCATTTTTAATACTGACATTGGGACCTCTTTGGGGCTGAAATGTGTTTCTCCACGTTGTCTTACCCACAATATCTCAAAATGTGACCTTATTTGGAAATAGGGTCATTACAGATGTAATTAATTAGATGAAGTCATTCTGGAGTAGGGTGGGCCCCTAATTCAGTATGACCAATGTCCTTATAGGAAGATGACCACATGAAGACAGAGACACAGGAAGAACAGCAAGTGAAGATGAGGGTTGGAGTGACATCAGAGTTCACCTGCAAACCACCAGAGGCTAAAAAGAAGCAAGGGGGACATTTTTTCTGTACAGACTGCAGAGGAAGCATGGCCTGCTGACCACTTGATCTTGGGTTTCTAGTCTCTAGGACAGTGAGACATCAATTTCTGTTGTTTTATGCTGCCCAGTTTGGCCCTAGGACACTAACACAGGGCCAAAAGGAGGGATCAGGGGCCAAGAGGCAATGCTGTTGGCTTCTTCAGCCTTGGTTGTTCCTTGCTTTTCCCCAGTTTGCGGCTTTCAAGAACCTCTGAAGGATGTCCCCACCTGACTTGCTCTCTGTGCCCACCCCTGGAGCCCCTCACTGGGCTTCAGGCTCCCTCTGCCTCCACGCAGCCGTCTCTGGACACGCCGTGCAGCTGGGGTGCGGTTGAAAGTGGTAAGGCATCCTCTTCTGCCCTTAGTAAGCCACTGGGTTGAGTTTGGGGGCAGCATGGGCCCTGTGGTTGGCAATTTTCTGGAGGCTGTAGAAATCTTAACACTTCCAGTGTTCAACTTCTTGTGGCCTCAAGCACCAGTTTCCTGGGCTGCAGGAAAAGCGCTGCTCGCCATCCCCTTACTCCACATTTGCAAGCTCAGCTGCTAATAAGCTCGAGGCACCACATGATCCTTGTCCAGTCCCAGCCTGCACAATCAGGCCTCTGGCATTTACCCAGTCAATTCCTTCTGCCTGCAATGACCTACTGACAGGTCCCTCCTGCAGAATATTCTGGGGCTCCTATAAAAAGTGCCCCCTTCCCCAGTATAGTTGAATGGATGAATGAGTAAGTGAATGAATGCAACGCTAATACAGTCTCAGGCCCACCAAGGAAGGACAGCGTGAGGTCCTGGAGCTAGGCTGCCTGGGTTCAAATCCTGGGACCAAGACTAGCTGTCCGACCTTGGACAAGTCATTCAACTTCTCTGTGCCTCAGTTTCCCCTTCTGCAGAATAAGGATAATAATAGCACTTACCCCTGAAGTTGCTGTGGGAATTCAATAAGGTAATGACAATAACAGATTTCTGTGCCTGATGCTAATAAAGGTTACCTTCTTTGTCACCCAGGGCAAGAGTCTCGTTATCTGCACGCTTCATCCTGTGCCTGTGTTTAGAACCTCATTTCCTTACTTAGGTCCAACCTAATCTTTTCTCACACATTGGGCTCAGCTAATTCACCCACTGCTGAGTAATTTATTATCAGAGACAGTGTGCTGATACAAAGGAGACAGAACAAAGGTTGAGGTGCTGTGGGCTGGACACATAGGGGAGAGGCGCATTTTTATTTTGAGGAAACAGGATATGTAGAAAAATCATTCATGTGCTAAAAAAAGGCCTGGACTAAATTAAACCTTTTGGCTTAACCACTGATTAAAGCACTACAATAGCAGCACAGGTTCTAGCCTGTAATCATGTCACTATGAGCTTTCATGTTGGAAAATGACTGCAGGGCCTTTTTTACAAATCAGAGCATGGCCTGGTGGCCATTCTCACAGGGAAACAATTGCAGTGTGTTTCTGAAGGTCTCCTCACTCGCCCTTTATTTAAAGCACCTAGGAGATTTGACAGTTAAACCTCAGTAAGAGATGAGAAGGACGAAGACAATGGGTCCCCCACCAGTCCCACCGCTTTGGGACCCAGCAGGGGTGAGGACAAACTGGGGCCTGCAACACCACAAAACACAGCATCACGCTGCTGGAGGTGAAGCGGTGTGGGACTGCTAAAGGCAGACCGGACCGTGGTCGGCAGCTTCAGTCCTTGAGTTCTGGCTAAGGGAGAACTCAGGGCCAAGACTCAAACTGTAAGAGAAAGTTTGTTTAAGAAATCACAGGGGCAGAAGTGAGCCATAGAAGAAATCAGCTTAGGAAATGAGTACAGAGGCAAAAGCAGCTTAGCAGAAAGAGAGAGACAAAGAAAATGCACCAGGGGAAGAGGGCTGGGGGAGGTGCTGGCATGCTCCACAGAGAGAGCCGCACTGGGTCCGCTGCTTGCGTAGTGATCTGGGGGGCTCAAGGGAGGATTCCTATAGAATATGAATCAGCTTTCAAGGTGTGTCCTTTCAGGGTTGTGGTCTCTACTGACTGGTCACCGCCAGGGCAGGGGGTCATAGTCAATGCAGCTGGTGCTGATGGCAGCCATGGCATTGCTTACCTGGTTTTGCTGTTTTTCTGGGCCTGGAGCTGAAACACAACTGAGGGCTGGATGTCATCCCCTAGGGCAAGAGTGCCAAACTCATGTTCACTGGGGGCCACATCAGCCTCTCAGTTGCCTTTAAAGGGCTGAATGTAATTTTAGGACTGTGTAAATGTAACTACTCCTTAACAGTTAAGTGAGAGCTCGGCGCTGCCACCAGGTAGAAACAAGGTGCCAGATAAGACAAGGTGGAGGGCTGGATTCAGCCCGCGGGCCTTGAGTTTGCCACCTGTGTCCTAGGGGTTAATGCTTAAGGGAGTAGCAGTGCAAGGTCCCATATGGGAGTCACATGAGGTCATTCTTAGACCCCTTGTTCCTCCTCCAAGGGGCCTACCACATGACTAGCAACATGCCATGGGAGGAAAGGTCAGGGGACGGTCCGCCAAGCTGCATGACCAGCGGTTTGTAAGGTCAGGGGGTCTAAACCACGTGGCCAGCAATGTGCTAGGGGAGGAAAGGTTACCCTGGCGGTGAGGCCCTTGTTTGCCCAGTATTGCCCATCACTAGGTATCCAGGCTTTCCCCATGGATGACCTTCTGTACCGAGCCCGTGGTCCTCACCCTGCTCACATCTATTGCACAGCCTACCACAACACAGACCACCGTCAAGCACACACCTTCTCCTGCAAGAAAATTGATGCTGAGCGTAACTTCTGTAGCCCGCAAGTGATGTGTGCACAGCACTTTTCAGCTTGAAAATCATTTCCACATTCTTTATCCAAAACATGTGTGTGCCCAACTGGGTATGAGAACCAAGGCTTCGTGGGGCAACATGATATTCTGAAGGAAACGCAAGGGACACAGCTAAGACCGGGTCCCAGCCTCCTCAGAGGACATCCTGTGCTTTTTCACAAGACCAGTCCATCCCTGCCTTCCCTTTTCTTTTAGGACAGACAAGATCTACACACGAGACACAGGCCTGAAGTCTGGTTTAGAAGGTGACAGCCTAGGAACACAGTGTGGCCTGGTAAAGAACATAAGGGCTATGGCCTCAATTTTTGTGCTTGGTAGAGGAAGATGATTCCAGATAGACTTGGATGTTTGGGAAGCATCAAAGGAAGAGGAGAATTTGAGGAAATGGGATAGGTGAAAAGCCACTGGTGTGCCAGGAGGGCATTCTGGAGAACCCACAATTGAGCTTTGCATGCTTCTCCAGAACTTGTGTTCCAGGGCTGGGGGGAATAAAGGAGACTCACTGGCTTTTTCTTAGCAAATCAAATGGCTTGGCAGGCAATTAAAACAGCTGGATGCCAAAGGAGTGAGAACTTCATCAGGTGATGGTACAAACCTGCCTAAAACCATGGGGATGACAACGAAGACACAGGCAGGCGTTACAGAGAAAACTACTCTCAAGGCCTTCTGCTGCATCCATGAACAACCAAAATTACTTTCCTTCCCGCTGCCCAAGATCCAAACACTCTGACTGGCCCCAGTACCAACAGACAGATTTCCAGTCTGTTTATGGCCCTTCTCCCCACTTCCCTCTTAAAAAAATAACCTCTTCTAGCCTTTTTTAGATGAAGGGAAGATAGGGTGCAAACAATTAACTCAATGTCTTGAGTTATTCTTTGACTCTAGGCTCCATCACCTGCTAGCCAGCAAATGCCCTCTGGCATGTCACTAACTTCTTGGGCTTCATTTTTCTCCTCCGTAAAATGGAAATAATAGCTCCGACCTCTGAGCTCATTCAAGGACTAAACAAGATAATCCAGGAGGAGAGTTCCACACGTGCCTGACACGCAGTAATGCCATTGCTACGATCATTACCCTTTGCATCAGTTTCCTTTTGCTGCTGTAACACATTATCACAAACTTAGTAGTTTAACAACACAAACTTATTCTTTTAAGAGTTCTGGAGGTGGAAAGTCTGAAACAATCCTTACAAGGCTAAAATCTATTTGTCAAATGCTGCTGCATTCCTTATGGCGTGTCTACAGGATTATTTTTTCCTTAGTTTCTAGAGGCTGCCCTTATTCCTTGGCAGTGGTCCCATCTTCCTTCTTCAAAGCCCACAGTGGAGCGTCTTCTATTTGTCTCATTGATTCTGATCCTTCTGTACCCTGACAAGGACCCTTGTGATTACATGGGGCCCACTCAGACAATGTCCCCATCTCAAGATTTTTAATTTAATCACATCTGTAAATTCGCTTTTCTATATCAGGTAACATATTTGCAAATTCTGGGGATTAGAAGGTGGGAACCTTGGGAGGAGAGTCATTAATCTATCACAATCATTAATATTTTTATCAAATAGCTCACTTAATCCTCATTAAACCCCATTAAGTCAATACTGTTTCATTCCTATGTGGGGACTGAGGCACAGGGAGGTTAAGTAACTTTCCCAAGGTCACAGAGGTTGGCTTCTGGAGTTCATGTTCTTACAAGGTGAAATGTGGCACATAGTAACCATTATATCGTTAGCTATTATTGTTGTTATTTCTACTAAGATTAATATAAAAACCCCTATATCATATTACTTGTGATAAACATATCAACGTTTGAAAATTACCAGAGAGCGCCTGCCACACAGCAGGTCCTCAAATAGTACTTACATCTTTCCAGTTCTTACTTTCCTTTCTTTTCCCTAGGAAAATGTTTGAGTTCATTCTTTCCTCCCCAAGATGGCGCATCGCCCGCATCTAAATGCCCCACTCAAGATGACATCTAAGGGCTGAAAATTATATCTGACCTTCTCAATATGGCGAGACACTAGTCATTTCCATCTTCCGCCCTCTCCAAGATGCCTTAGTAGCTAGCTTCAACCTTTGGCATTGTGACCTTCTTAAAATGGTGGCGAACGTACAAGCATCGCATCCCGACCTTCTCAAGATGGCAACGGTGTCGCAAACTTAGCGTCGCTATCAAAATAGACGCTTCCGGTTGCGCCGGAAGCAGGCAAAAGAAACCTGTGGGGATTTGTGAAGGTGTCATCTTGGACTGGGAGACTTGGTTGACCATGGACCGCAGGAAAAAGCCTTTGGACGTCACGGCCTCCTCGGTGAGTGCGGGTATAGATGATGCTACGGGCTCCAAGTTCTTTCTGTCCCCACCAAAGAAGAATCTTGGCTTAAGTTGTTTCTTAACTGGGGATCCAGACCTGGCCTCCCCTCAAACAGGAACCCTGACCTGGCTTTTCTCAGACGGGAACTTGGACCAACTTTCTTACCTAGAGGACCCTGAACTTGGCTTTTCCCCTCGGGTATGCACCTGGACTGGGTTTCCTCCCTCAGACACGGACCTGAGCCTGGTGTCTTTCCCCGGTTCGGAATCTTCCTGCCTCCCTCTATGACAACCGATCCAGGCCTCCGTGCTAGCCTGGTTTTCCTTACGATCGTGAAGGAACTACCTGCTGTGCTTGCTTTGCGTACAAATTCCCCTCCCTTGTTCTCCTATCCGAAATGTCAGAGTGTGACATTTTCCCAACCAGGAACTAAACAATTGTTAATCACCGATAGGATGATGCGGTGCCTGGGAGCTGTCAGGTCTGACGGGCTGTAAGCGGTTTTTGTTTTGTTTTGTTTTGTTTTGTTTTGTTTTGAAGTTAGCTACTTCTAGGAAGAAAACCCGTTCTGAGTTCTTAGTTGTGTCACTACTTTATATGCACTATCTTTCTACTCCTCCGACTTCTTTAGGAGGTAGGTGCTAGTAATATCCCCATTTTATACATAACAAAACGAAGCTCAGAGAGGTGAAGTGACATTCCGCAGCTTACACACAGAATTCTTAGTGATAGAGCCGGCTCATTGAGTCTGGCTGCCTTTTCCATTATGTCAAAGCAAATTGCCCTAACTGGGGATCCAATATTTTATTTAATCTTGAATTACTGCAGAAGTACACGGGAAACATCTAAGTATCCCAATATTTGAACCCTTTTTCCTCATCTAATACTGAAAATGGTACTAATTATTATGTTTGAGGATTAAGAACCAAGAAGATACAAATATTACAAATGGTACTAATTATTATGTTTGAGGATTAAGAACCAAGAAGATATCATCTAATACTGAAAAATGGTACTAATTATTATGTTTGAGGATTAAGAACCGAGAAGATACAAATATTACAGTTGTCCTATTCCAACAGGTTAAAATTAGCATTGATCACAGTAGGCATGTCATCTGGTAATTAACAATTTTCTGAGCATCTTCCTTTTAAAATTAAAAAGTTGTTGTAGAATAGGAAAGTGTGTGGGTAGAAAATTGATGTGGTTAAAAAGCTTAGAAGAAAAGGTGAATGGTTTTAAAATGTTTTATTAAATTTAGAATATTAGCCCTGGCTGGCGTGGCTCAGTGGATTGAGCACGGGTTGCGAACCAAAGCATCGCAGGTTCGATTCCCAGTCAGGGCACGTGCCTGGGTTGCAGGCCACGGCCCCCAGTAACCGAACATTGATGTTTCTCTCTCTCTTTCTCCCTCCCTTCCCTCTCTAAAAATAAATAAATAAAATCTAAAAAAAAAAAAAAAGAATATTAGGTCCTGGGATGAACTGCCCTTTGCATTATTCATGCTAAGGCTACTTTTAAATTGATTTCTTCCAAAGTAGAAATCACTGAAGTCAGTCATTCTGATTTCCCTTAAAAGTCAGTCTATGCTACTGGCCTTTATAAGTTATGATTTACAAATGCCCATGTGTATAAGCATCTGTGCCAGATTCTTAAAAAAGGAAGCTGCCATTATAACCTGTGACTGATACAGCTGTTTGCTAGGTATGGGTATTCACTCAGTTGCCCTATTTCCTTTGCCCTGGCCTTTCCTGTTCTTAAACCCTGTGATGGAGTTAAACTTAGAGTTTCTGAAACATACTAAAACAAACTAGGAAGCTTTCTTATCATTCACTCATTCAACTATTTTTAGCTGTTGAAATCTGCCTAACTTTTAAGGTTCAGCTCAAAGTTGCTTCTCATCACTCTGGACAGAAGGAAATGCCCCCTTACCTGAATTTTTTTGCTATTTCTACTACCCTTACAGCATTTATTACTCCTTACTGGTATTGTAGGTTACGTTTCTTATTAGACTGGAGGCTCCTTGTGAGACAGGAGTATGTCTAATTCACGTTTGTATCTTACTCTTCAGTGTTAAACACCAGGCAAATGCTGGGTAGGCAGATAGTTGCTAAACAAAAACATTTCTCTGTAGAAATAATAAGTTGTGATGATTAAGTGAGATTATATCATATGAAAAAGCCAAGTACAGTGCCAGTCAAACAGGTGTTTAACAATGCTAGTTGAATTTGAATCTGAAAGATGCAGACTTCATTGACTTTGCTCTGTCAGTTTCCCTTTGCCCAGAAGGAAGCCTTTGAGTGTGCAGAGTTAGAGCAGAAATACATTTCCAACAGAGACAGGATGAATATGACTTACTTTTATTTTTTACTGGATTCTACATGTAAACATTTAGCTTTGTATCCATTTTTGTCCATTTATAGGAACTTGGAATGTTGCTTTGAGAATTACAGTTGTCCCTTGCTGTATCGTAGTCCACTTATTGTGGCTTCACTGTATCTTGGGTTTACGTGAAGCCGCAATAAATGAACCGCGATATCGTGAGGGATGACTGTATACTTCACTGGTGAGTACCCATATAGAATTGTATATGTTGTTAAAATTACGTAGGTTTAAGAGTGTAGAAAGTGTTTAAGAGCATATGAAGTGTTTGTAAGAATGTGGGAAAGGTTAATACGAGTGTGGAAAGGATTTATAAAGCCTTAAAATATATATAAATAATTAAATAAATATAAAGCAGCTACTTCGCGGATTTTTACCTATCGAGGGGGTCTCTGTAACTTAACTCCTGCAATAGGTAAAGGATCACTATACAATAACTTAGAAATTCAGTCATTCATAGAATTGCATAAGTGTTTTTGTTTGTTTGTTATATTCTAGTTGGTAGACCTTAAGGCTGAACTCTTTCGAAAACAAGAAGAATTCAAACAAGAAAAGCTTCTAAAAGATTCTGGAGTTTTGGGAAAACCAAAAACAACTAATAAGGTAAAAATAAGATCTAATTATCTCCATTGATTCCAAATGTGGGGAATTATATCATACTTAGGTCTTTGAAAATGTCTGTGATATATGCTACATATAAATATTAAGGAAAAATCCCTGTTTTGTATTTGAACATCTGCATGAGATGTCTTCAATATTAAAATAGAAATTAGTAAGATTATTTAAAAGCATATCTTAATGTTCTAATTCTTTAGCACTTTTTTTGAGAAAGTACATGCTATTAGTAAGTGGTTTGCTACATTCACATGTACATAGGTGTTATAAATCCAAACAGAGATAAACAGATAATATAGAAATACTGCAAAAAATATCAGGGTCTTTAAGAGTTATAAATGGTTTTGCAATTTTATAGATAATGGTGTCTGTTAGTAATTATTTGTAATATATACATTTGCATTATTGTGTTGGGTAATGAGGGAGATAAAAGATCAAGCAGTAACCGTATGCAGTTGTATAAAGAAATTCTTCATACGACTTAGGGCTTTTCTTTTCAGCTCCAGCTTTGCCATGTACACTCTATTTGCAGGACATACGTTGGATGTCGGAAGATCTAGTGATCTCCATTGATTCATAAGATCTAATGGTGTCTTTTTTTTCTGATGTACTAGTAGAGGTGCTTTTCAGTCATTTGGAGGCTCTGTTTTGTCTTTTTACGTTATTCTCCAGAAACCAAGTATCTGGAACAAACAGAATGCAGGAGTTTCAAGTCGGGCTGAGAAGGACGCAGAACAGAAGATAGAGGAACAGAAGACGTTAGACAAAGCCAGGTAAAGTAGGACTCTGGTCAGTGCGGTTACCACTGCAGTTACCCAAGCCAGGGAATGAAAGTTCAACTTTTACTCTCTTTGATTTACAATTTAAATTTTATCATCCTTCTAGCAGAATGTTCTGTAAATATAAAATATACTCTAAAAATAATGTAATTTGCAGATGTATTTGCAGTCTTATAAGAAGATAAGGCTTAACTTCAGTTTAAAGTTGAAACAGCCCTGGCTGGTGTGGCTCAGTGGATTGAGCGCCAGCCTGAGGACCAAAGGGTCGCCGGTTCGATTCCCATTCAGGGCACATGCCTGAGTTGCTGCTGGGTCCCCAGTGGAGGGCACATGGGAGGCAACCACACATTGATGTTTCTGTTTCTCTCTTTCTCCCTCCCTTCCCCTCTCTAAAAATAAATAAATAGGGTGGGGGGGGGAGAAAATGCTGACAATGGTAATTGAAGAACAATAAAGTAATTTTTAAAAGATAAATAAAAATCAATGTCTACTTAAAAAATAAAATAAATAAATAAAATCTTTTAAAAAATAAAATTGAGACAGAGTCCCACTTTGAGCCTCTTTTAGGCACTAAGAGTATCAACAAGTGTTTAAGTATATGGGAGTGTGGTTCTGGGCTAGGTGGTACGACATTAGCATTTAGAAACTAAATTTGTACCCAACTTTTTAATATGAAAAACTTCAACAGAGTAATTGAAAGAAGAGTACAAAGAGCATTCTAATACTCTTCACCTAAATTCGCAAATAGACATGCGCCGCCTCTATCTCGTGTGTGCATGGAGTAACTTTGTTGCGCGTGGTGACACTTTACATATTTGGCATATATCTTCTAAGAACAGGAACATTCTTCTGTGTAACCACAGAAAATAGTATTATCTGTTATACGGTTTGCATTCAAATTTCACCATTTATCCTGGTACAATTACGTCCTTTAAAGTTGTTTTTTGGGTTCAGTCGGCAGTTACTCATCGCATTTCGTTGTTTTGTCGTATCGCTTTCGTCTCTTCTACTTTTGAACAATTCCCTGGCCTTTTTGTTGTCTGTTATGCTATCGATGTTTTTCAAGAGTCCAGGCCAGTTGTTTCTGTGGTCTCCCAAAATCTAATAAGAATCACATTAACTACTTTTGATAAAAATACCATGTAGGTGATAATGTGTCCTTCCCATTGAATCACCTTGGGTGGTTTATATTGTCAGTTTCAGTCGTTATCGGTAATAGTAAGTGTGATCCCTTGTTAAGATAGGCCTGCTAGATTTCCCTGCTGGCGAGGGCCCTTCCCCACTTGCAGTGAAGAGTGGTCCACGGAGGGAAACCGTGAGATGCGTGACTACCCCGTCCCCCAGCGCAGTGGTGCTGACCTCACCAATGAGTCGTGCCACTCGTCACTTACTGCTTTGATGGTTTCAAAATGGTGATTTTTCTAGTTTTGTCCTTCCATCTTCTTTGTTTTTTACTGTCATTTATTTGCTGGCACTGCATTCGTCTATGAAGAAGTGTGCTCCCCTGTTTATAGCATCGCCCTGGACTTAGGACGCAAGTTTTCACGTCTCTCAGGACTGCGTGCGCCACATGTGCTTTCGGGTCCACTGCATAATCAAACTCTGCAGTCGGAAACAGTGGTGGCGCAAGTTACTCAGCTCTTTTGGGTCTGAAAATAAAAGGCAGAATATTAGCATATTTTGGGGATTGGTTTTCTTAGTGTTTGACCTGTCCCCAACTGACATGAAATTTTACTTAAAGATATGTTAACTTTGAGACATCTTTCTCACTATGGACATATTCTCAGAATTTTAATTTTGCTGAAAGATGCAATAATCATTTTTAAAATTATATATAAAATTTTTACTGAGAAATAACTGACATATAACATTAGCTTTAGGTGTACAACATAATAATTCAATATTGTATATATTGCAAAATGATCACAGTAAGTCTAGTTAGCAGCCATTACCATATATAGGTACAAATTTTTTTTCTTGTGATGAGAACTTTTAAGATTTATTTTTTAAACAATTTTCAAATATACAGCACAGTATTATTAGCTGTCACCATACTGCACATTACATCCTTGGCTTAATTTATCTTGTAACTGGAAGTTTGTAACTTTTGAGCCCTTTCACCTATTTCTCCCACCCTCACCCCCTGCTTATGGCAACCACCAGGGTGTTCTCTGTACGTATAAACTCATTTTGTTTTTGTTTTAGAGTCCACCTGTAAGTGAGATCATATGGTATTTGTCTTTTTCTGTCTCACTCAATTCACTTAGCATAATGCCTTCGGGGTCTGTCCGTGTTACTACACAGGGAAAGACATCCTTCTCCTCTGTGACTGCACAATATCCCACTGTGTGTGCGCCACGTTTTCTCCATCCACTCATCCATCACTGGCGCCCAGACTGCTTCCGAGGCTTGGCTATGTTGTGAACAATGCTGCAGTAAACGTAGGGGTGCATACATCTTTTCAAGTTAGCGTTTTCATTTTCTTTGGGTAAATACTCAGAAGTGGAATTGTTGGATCATATGGTAGTTCTATGTTTAATTTTTTGCAGAACCTCCATACTGTGTTCCATAGTGTACCAGTCTGCATTCCCACCAACAGTGTACAAGGGGTCCCTTTTCTCCATATCCTCTCCATCACTTGTTATTTCTTGTCTTTTTGATAATAGACATTTTAACAGGTGTGAGGCGGTATCTCATTGTGGTTTGATTTGCATGTCCCTGATGATTAGTGATATTGAGTACCTTTTCAGTACTTAGGGGCCTTTTGTATATCTTCTCTGGAAAAATGTCTATTTAGATCTTCTGTCAATTTTTAAAAAATCTATTGCAGTGACATTGGTTAATGAAATTATGTATAAGCTTCTTTGATACATCATACGTATATTACGTCATGCGCCACAAAAGCTTCTTTTGTGACCTTATATTTGACCCTCTTTACCCTTTACTACCCCTTCACCCCCTTCCCTCTGCTGCTGTTGTCTGTGTCTATGAGTGTTTGTTTGTTTTTCTTGGTCGTTTGTTGCTTTCAGTTTTATATCCCACTTATAAGTGAAATATGGTTCTTGATTTTTTTCTCTCTGAGTTACTTCACTTAGCATGATATTCTCAAAATTCATCCATGTTGTTGCAAATCTCTGGCAATTTTTTAATTGGGTTATTTGGGGGTTTTTTGTTTGTTTTGTTTTGCTAATAAGTTGTATGAGTTCTTTATTTTGGATATTGACTATTTATCAGATACACGATTTGCGAATATCTTCTCCCATTCAATCAGTTGCCTTTTCAATTTGTTGATGGTTCCCTTTGCTGTGCAGAAGCTTTGTGGTTTGATGTAGTCCCTCTTGTTTAGTTTTGCTTTTGTTGCCTTTGCTTTTGGTGTCAAATGTAAAAAATCATCACCAAGACCAATATCAAGGAGCTTACCACCATCTTCTAGTTTTATGGTTTCAGCTCTTACATTCGAGTGTTTAGTCCATTTTGAGTTAGTTTTTTGTGTATGGTGTTAGAGAGTTGTACAGTTTTATTCTTTTGCATGTGGCTGTCAGTTTTCCCAACACTGTTTATTAAACAGACTTCCCTTTCCCCATTGTGTATTCTTGGCTCCTTTGTCATAAATTACTTGACTGTGTATGTGTGTGGGTTTATTTCTGTGCTCTCAGTTCTGTTGCACTGATCTATGTGTGTGTTTATATGCCAGTACCATACCGTGTTGCTTACTATAGCTTTGTAATACAGTTTGAAATCAGGGAACATGATGCCTCCAGCTTGTTCCTGTTTGTTCAGATCAGGAGCCTTTGTCTGAAAAGACTAATGCCAAGAGTTTGCATCGAAGTTGGTGATCTACTTGGAAGGTTGCAAATGGGAAATGTTTATGTTTGGACGTCATTCTCTCTTTGGGGTACTTAAGTTGTATTTGGCATTTAAATTAAGTTAGAATCTTCATTTGTTCATTTATTTATCAAAAACTGACTAAGTGCCTGCTGTGCTTCAGGTGTTGTTTTAGGTGCTGGGATATAGTTGTGAACAAGGGAAACCCAGGCCATGCTCTCACAGAGCTTACAGTCAGCAGAGCAGGCATGGCTAGGTCTGGGGTCTCCTCGGGGTGGGGTGGTCAGCGGTAGTTAGGGTTGTCTCATCGTCAGGCTGGAGCTCTTGGGAAGATCGTAGTAATGGAGCCAGGGGTGGAGCAGTCTTTTCAGGGGTGGCCGTTAATAAGACGTTTCTAACATGTCTCTTGTTTTCTCCAAGGGAGAAATTGGAAGAAAAAGCTAAATTATATGATAAAATGACTAAAGGAGACTTTATAGGTAAGTAAAAATTGTTTATTTATGCTTTATTTTCTGCAATTCATACAGCTCTGTGATATTTCATTATTTATTAATAACTGAAAGAATAAGGAGACATTTCAAAAATCAAACTGATTATTTTCTGTGCCAAAGACAAGAAAATGGGCAATAATTTTTCACTTGTCCCAGTGGATGTCGGATGAGTGTTAGGTGCTGTGAGGGGCCAAGCAAGTACAATATAAGCCAGATCCTCTGCTCTCAAGAGGGGGCGGGGTCATCAGTGGAGGGAAGTGGTAAGGACAAAGCAAAGCTAGGAAGTAAGATCTAAATAAGCCACAGTTATGAACAATTACAGCTGTGTAAAAACTGAGAGAGAGGAGTTGTGGTTTTCTGTTTCCCTATTTTCTGTTTTGTTTATGATGTGCTTATAATTGCTTTTTAATGATAATAATAAAAAGAGATACCATTTTCCTCATACCGACCCCCCACCCCCGCCCACAGAAAGAAAACCCAAGCTGCAGCTAGAGAATAGTAGAAGAGCATTTATAAAGCAGTTCACAAAGAATGCATACGTGGAAGTCTTTAGGGAGAAGACAGGCTCCAGCAGGGGTCTCAAAGGCTTTGGAGAGCTGGAGAAAGGGATTCTGCAGGGGAGTAGTGGGAGCAGATCAGCAGAGGGGGGAGGGGCCAACTGTATGGTGGGCCTGAGGGGCTGGGAAAGGGGTCAGCAGGGCAGCAGAATAGAGGCAGGCTGGACCCCAGTTGTGGGCTGCCCACCCAGCCAAGCTCCCTCTTCCCAGACAGCAGGGGCATGTTCCCTGTTGGTGGGGAGTCCAGCACGGGAAGGTCAGGTACTCTGAAAGCTGGGGGCCCTGAGGAGAGGCTTTGTCTTCTTCCTGAAGAAGCAGCAGGGTAGCCATTAACTAGGTGGACTCTGTATTATGTGGTCTTCTAACTCAGCTGTGGGGAAGTGCATCTCTTTCCTATCTGAGGCATTTTGTGGCTTAAAAAAAACTGTTTGTGTGGGAAAACCTTTATTAAAAAATTTCAAGTCTTTTCTCTTTTGATTCAAACTTGTATTCTTAATATGGGATTCAGGTACACAACAGTATGCCTCTAGACAGAGAGGTTTGGTCCCATCTGAACCTCAGGCCCGCCTCCTGATAGGCATACTGGGCTTACGTGTTTGAGCAAATTTGGAGCTTCAGTTATTCTACGCTGCACAGTGGGGTAACACTAGCACCTGGCAGTGGGGAACCTGATATCTGCTCCATCTCAGACAAAGAGACTGAAGTGACTGTATCTTAAATCCCTCACAGAGAAACTTTACATAAACGTTATTTGTGCGTACATCAGGCATCCAGAATTAAATGAAATCATGGATTGCTATTTAACTTTTCAGTATACGTTTAGCTCAAGGAGATCATAAGTGCTGAGGGCAGATAGCACCTTGCACATCTCTCTATGTCCTGCAGGTCTCGGCAGCAGGTCTTGTCTGAAAGTGATGTTCATTGGATCAAAAAGAATTTAAATGACTATTATTTTACTATATTCTGACCCTTAAAATATGTACAGACCACAAGAGTGGAATTAGGATTAAGTTATACAGCTCACCTGATTAGAGGGGTGTGTCCCCTGTAACAGCCAGAATCTATTGTTCCGGTCTGACAACAGGAGAAATGCAGTTCTACTTTCGTGCTGTGTAATTGGATGTATGAATCTCTCAAACTCAAATGGTTTTTTTATCTTAAAATTACATTCTGAGACATATTGCTGACTCAGTGTATTGTTCACAAGGCAGCAGAAAACTTCAGGCTTTTTAAAGATTTTTTGCATGGTATATTTTTCCAATGGCCTATTTATAGCCTCCCTGTCAAGTCTTGAGGTGGCTCAGTCTTCGAAAGTGTGGCAGGGGGTGGAGTCATCGACCAGTGAATCGTCAGGGGCATGGAGCCACCCACTGAGGAATGTGATTGCTTCGTATCGGTTCCATGTGTGGTTTTCTTCTTTGGTGTCAAGAATCTGACAATTGATTTTTATGTCCTAGATGAAGAGGTGGAGGATATGTACCTTGTGGATTTCACACAGAAGATCATAGACAAACGCAAAGAAATGGAGGCGTCTGGTGCCAATAGGGGTTCTAGAAAGGCAGGAGAAAGTGAAGATGATGACGACAATCTTTCTGAAACAGATATACCTCCTCCCCAGGACCCCAGTGAAGAATGGTTGGTGATATCATGTGATTTAATCATATTAACATTGTCAGGCTTGTGTTTACCTTTTAAGAGTGATTCTGTTGGTTGTTATCAAACCATTTCTCTTTATCTTCAGTTTTTTTTCTTTTGAGACTTTACTTTCATAAGATTTGAATTTACAGATATAGAAAGAGTAGCTCCAATGAAGAAATAATTACAAATAAAGATTGAGCTCTTGTCGTGTGCCAAGCACTGTGCCAGGTGCAGGGGGCATTGAGACACCTGTTTTGTTGATGTGAACCAATTGTCTGGGCAGAAGCATGGTCCTCTGGTACCCACGGCCGCATTCAGACTTCAGGGAGAGTCGTTCATCCGGGAGTGCTGATCTCTCTGTCCAGCGCGCCTACTCTGGCTGTCACATTTTCTGGCAGTGGAATGCCGGCATTGTGAACCTTGAACCTGGATGGCACTAGCTCTGCCTTTCCCCGGCAGCGTGACCTGGTTAAGTTCCTCACCAAACAGGCTCACTTCCCCACCTGTAAGGCGGCGACGGCAGTGCCTGCTTGTGATCGTCTGCCTTAAGCTTCCTTCAGGAAGTAATTCAGGAGTAAGAGTATTTTAGAATATCCAAGAAACTGCTGTCTGCAGAGTACAAGCAGACATTTTGTAAGTCTTTATTACTGAAATTATTCCAAATTTTACCTAAATTAGGCGAATAACGGGAAACCAAACTTTCCTTATAAAGAGACCAGTGTGTCAGTAAGAGACCAGAATGCAAATTCCATTCTGATGATTTTCTGTCCGTGAGACGTGGTTAGAAACTTGTACATAAGTACTTAAAATGATGGAGGGGTGCACTGATGCTATGAAAATGCCCTGGGAGGAGCTAACTCCGCCTGCCCAGCCTCCCGCCTGTGCGGAGCCCACCCACTTCCCTTCAGGGCTCAGACACCCTCCTCATCACGGGGTCTTTGTCAGGAACTGCTTGAGGTTGTTTGCGGTGTTTGTTGACTTATGTCAGCCTTGGGCCCAGTGGGCAGGAGTCCGTTTATAAGCTGAAGAGAGCAGTCCCTACTGAGGAGCACAGACCCCGTGCCTCCTCACACGTCGGGGTGGGTGACCTGCCTACGTGCTTGCTGTGAGCGACCGGCAGAGAAGCGCCAACCGTGCAGCCTCCCTGTCAGTGCGGTTTCACCCTGAGGGATTCTCCCTCGTCTGGACTGTGGTAGCACTTATCTGTGTCCCACTCTTTTGACTTTTACCTCTTCCTTATTACTGACATATGATTGGGCTTATGAACAGAGAAAGATTTGAGGCAAACTTCTGGTACTTTTAACATCCTGCCTGCTGTTGTTAGTTAAGCTTTTCATGGACATGCACCTTAGCTTCCCCCAGAGCTCTTTGGAGATGACCCGACTGAGCTCTCCTGTGTGACTTGGGTGCCGGGGGTACCCGAGTGACTGTTTCCCCGAGGGCTTGCTCAGTGGCTGCTGATTAGAGAGCAGTCGTCTTGCCACTTCTCTTTTGATGGGATCTGTTTTGGAGGCCTTCTTCAGAAGCAGAATAGCCTATAATTGCTTTTCACAGCCCTCAACTCCTTTGAAAGGGTTAGTGTCTTTTGTTTTCTTATTAGTACCTGTAGGATTACAAGCAATTTGTCAGTGATTTGAAGAGTTTGGAGGGCAGTTGAAGGTGTCACATGCCACCGTATGGTGAAGGAAGACACACTGCAAGCAGTTCTGACACTTCTTTTGTGTTGTTAAATTAGGCTCCAGAATTGTAACTGCTTGTAAAATCCTTTCAGCAGTTAGTTAAGTTCCAGGTGGTGGAAAATGTTTCTGCAAAAATACTGTAAATAATTACTTAGACCATCTGGCAAGATGGTTTTCTTCATTCATTAAAAAGAAAGAAGAAGAAGAGGAGGAAAAATAAACTGCTTTCTGCAGTTGGAGTTTTATTTATTGTGGTAATCAGCTTTAGGACTCCAGCAGTAGATTCCCATACATTCTGTTTTTAAATCGTGGGCTGACACTGGAATCAGCATGTGGGAGAGGAAAGAAATCTTAACAAAAGCTAAGTCACATACATGGGAATCTGACCTTGAGTTGGTCCACAAGCAGTACTGGCCCCTTTCTCTGTTTTTAAGTAGCCTGCTAAAGGCTGTGGGAAATTCCCTGCCCATAATTTAAAAAATAACAAATCTGTGTCATTATAATGCAAATGAAATATTTTCTGTGGAAATCTGTCCATGTTACCTGTTGTGAAAAGTCGGAGTATTTCATTTGCTGTGCTCTGCCTGGCTCCCTAACTACTGTCTAGTTGGGGCAAGGATTAGGAAAGAGGAACTAGGGGTAAAAGATAGCAGACTGCCTGCTGATGAGATGTTGCCTTCCTCCTAATTAAAAAGAGTCCCCAAATACTGTGGCTTATATAAAGAAATAAATTTCTAATTCTTTGGGTAGAATTGTACCAATCAGAAGAAACAAAGGAAAGGATAAAGTGTCAGATGTGGGGAGACAGGAAAATTGAGAGCCTGGTACAAAGCAGTTATGATGACGCTTATAAACGATTGGAGTTGTCCAAAACCGATTAAGTGCGTTCTGAGATGCTGCAGCAAGGACAGGTACGGCATTTATCTTTGAAATCAGAGACATGCGTGACTGATCATTCTCTACGGTTTCTAAAACTAAGATCTAATAAAGGCCAGTGTGTTTATTGTGTGTCAACTTTTAACTTTAAAAAGCATGTTCTTGTCAGTGTTAGTGGTCTCTCAGGTGAGGAGTGTTCTGGTGTGAGACCTACATTAATTTTTTACTGTGCACTGACTTCCTAGCTTAGGGAACCACAGGTGGTGTAGAAAGCCTTCACATCTTTCCACTTTTATTTCAGGGTGGATTATGTGGATTCTTTAGGGCGATCCCGGCGCTGCATGAAAAAGGATTTGCCACATCTGCTGGAGATGGATAAAAATCTTCAGGGGAGGCTGTAAGTGTGTTATATGCAAAGCTTTGTCCAGGCCTGAAATGCAGACATGGGACAGTTTTGTGGGCAGGGTTGTCTTGAGTTAATCATGTTTGGTGCTCCAGGAAGGAGACCTTTTTTATTTGATAAGAATATTTGCTGAAGCACTTATTCATACTTAGCATACACATACACACATAACCCACACTCAGGGATCAACCTTAACGGATGATCCAGATCATGTAGCTACTCAAATGAATGAGATGGAGCTACGTCTGTTTACACTTGTGCCACGGAGGTATTGCAGGTTCGGTCCCAGACCACCGCAGTACAGCAAGTATCGCAGTAAAGCAAGTTACACAGAGTTTTGGGTTTCCCATTGCATGTAAAAGTTACCTTTACACTCTGCTGTAGTCTAGTAAGTGTGTAATAGCATCATGTGTAAAAGAAAAGGAGTGCACATACATTAATTTAAAAATACTGTGTACATACCTTAATTTTTTATGTCTAATTAGACATTTTTTGTCTAAAAAGAAAAGCAGTAATCAAAAGTACTTTATTGCTAAAAAATGCCAACCATCATCTAAGTCTTTTGGAAAAGTGACAACAATAAACTTATTTGGTGCTTGATTGCCACAAACCTTTAATTTGTAAAAAAAACACGGTATCTGTGAAGTACAGTAAAGCGGAACACGATAAAGCAAGGTATGCCTGTACTTCGCAGGATTTCTAATTGCAGAATAACAAATAAGCCTAAACCAAACCCACCAACAAACCTCTGTGGAGAAACGTGTTTAAGAATATACACTTGATTATCCCACAGCAAATGGGGGCAGGGAGGCAGTTAGCTTATTAACTTTTTCGTTATATGTCTTTGCATTTTGAAGTAAGGGCCTTATAGCTAGATATTTTTTCTTGTGGGTCCTAAGATGCCTAAGAGGTAACTTGCTAAAACATCCAGGGAGTAATACTCCTCGCACTGAGAGCAGCTTTTGTGTAGAAAATGTTGGGAGAAGTTCCACCTTGCCCAAGACTTGCAGGTTCGGGTGGGCCTGGGCTTGGCACAAAGGAGGATGTGCAGAATCCCTAAGCTGGCCGGTAGAGCAGGAGGCGCTGGCCAGGCCACAGCCTCATGCAGCCTCCTCAGCCCCGCACGGGAGACCATCCAGAGCAGGCCTGTACTTCCTCCGCCCTGTCTGGGTGCCCTCCCTCCCTTCAGCCCAGACCAGGGTGGTAGGACAGTGGTCTGCCTTGAGTGCAGACAAGATTTCATTACACTGATGTAACAAGTTGGTGTTAAAGTAAAATATGTTTTACTTTTTCCTAGCGGTATGGTGGGGCATGAACCTCTAAGGAACTGTCCTCTTTATCAGTTAGAGTTACTAATTCATGATCCAACTTGCTGTCTCACAGCTCTTATCTAAAGATAGTTTTTGCTTTTTTCTCCTGCTAGTTTCATTAGTCCTGCTAATGAAAAAACCTTGCTCTCTGAAGATATGAGAAAAGAACTTCAGCGCCAGCAGTGGGAGGAAGAAGAACGGGAGGCCCTGAAAAGGCCAATGGGGCCCATACATTACGAAGATATTCGTGAAAATGGTATAATCATCTTGCGGCTTTTAAATCATGTTTTTATCTTGAACTGATGGCAAACATAAAGGGAAGCATTCATTTATAAAGCAGCAATTCTCAGGTAGAAATAAAAGATTCTGCTTTGGAAATCGAAACGATCCCCTTTGTTCACTTCATAGCCTAAACAATACCCATGTTGGGAATGTCGTCCTAACAGAGGGTCCGTTAGTCCAAGAGTGTGTTCACCGAGAGAAGTGGAGACAGCCCGTGACTGAAAACGAAAGAGTTTCTGTTATGTTTATCGTTTGGCAAACAGGAGGAAAACTTCCTAGCTTGCTTTTTTGCTTATCTGCCTTTTTTTCCCCTTTTTAAAAAACTTGTGCCAAATGTTACTGTGTATTTTTACTATTAGCCAGATTTCTTGTAGTTATCATTTACTGACCAGGGAAACCTGTAATCTCTCCTATAATTTTGACTTCTTTCAGAGGCCCGGCAGCTTGGTGTTGGATACTTTGCCTTTGCCCGAGATAAAGAGTTAAGAAACAAGCAAATGAAAACTTTGGAGATGCTGCGTGAACAGGTACGAGTCAGAGCCAGGGCTGATGTCAGGAGGGGTCCGAGCGGTTGGTTTGGTTGGGCCGTGTGGCAAGAAGTTTAGTAAATTAATTAGAAATTTAAACTGATACTCAGAATGCAATTATAGTTTTCATAATGGTAATTACCATATTATTTTGGTGTTTTAAACTTTAAGATTGTAGCTGCTCAGAAATAACCTATGTAACTTTGAATTTGGTTTCAAATATACTTAGGAGTTGCCTGAGTAAGAGAATAGAAAGTTCTTATGGGATTAAAAAATAGAACAGAATTGGTTGGGGTTTTTTTGAATGTTAAACCTTCCAGGATGCTCTGCGAACAGTTACTAAACTTCAAAGAACGTCAGAGGGCTTCTGTAAGAGTGCTTTCCGAGTCTTATTTTGAAGATCCCAAGGATAGCTTCTCAGAGGTGGCATGAACATCAATCAATTAGTCTATTTTTACAATAAAATTAATTATTTCATCCTTTTAAACAGAAATATGAATTTGCCTTAAAGCAAATAATTTTCTAATTCTCTGTTCTCTTCAGACAACAGACCAGAGAACAAAACGAGAAAACATAAAAGAAAAGCGAAAAGCTATGTTAGAAGCAAGACTTGCTAAACTCCGACAAAAAAAGATGAAAAAATCAAAAGATGATGGAACAGAGGAAGAAAATAAAGGTGTGTTATGGCTTGTGTTAATAAACTTCAGAGGGAAAAATTTTAGTTCCCATGATGTCTCAGTAATAACGCTGGCAATCTGAAATTAACCGTTTGGTTCTGTTCTCTAAGAAAGCACCTTCGAGGGGCTGCCAGGAGCAGTTTTGACGACCAGAGTGACGCGGCACGACCCCCAGGGGGTAGTTTTAGGTTGTAGATGAGGAAACTGACAGTACATTGAGTCTCTTCATAGTAACTCAGACTTAGTGCAGTTGTGTACATGCGTGTACACCTTTTTTTTTTTTTTTGCTGTGGGTACAGTTTTTCTTGATTTTTTTTAAGGGTTTGTTTTAAAGATTTTATTTATTTTTAGAGAGGGAAGGGAGGGAGAGAGAGAGAGAGAGGGAGAGAGAGAAACATCAATGTGCAGTTGCTGGGGGCAGTGGCCTGCATCCCAGGCATGTGCCCTGATGGGGAATCGAACCTGCGATGCTTTGGTTTGCAGCCTGCGCTCAATCCACTGAGCTACGCCAGCCAGGGCTAGTTTTGGTTGATTGTTATATGTTAATTTATTTTAAAGAAGAAATATACTTACAAAGTCAGATAATAAAATGAAAAATTTGTGAGTATGAGCTTACAGAACGACTATCGAAACACTTGGAAACACTTAAGTATTGTGTTCAAACTAGTTCAGTGTGTGAGTTTTGCTGATCTGGGCTAAATTGCTATGACAAGGAGACCCCTTCACAGAAGGCCTCGAACAAGAGGAAAGTCTGCTTCTCTCTTTCAACATTTCAGAGGTGGTGGGTGTCCAGGTGGGTGTCTAGGCTCTGCCCCAGGGGCCACCCCGTCTTCAGCTTCCTCCTGTCTTGCTTTTCCTGCCATTCCCTAGAGCAGGGGTGTCAAACTTATTTTCACCAGGGGCCACATCAGCCTCAAGGTTGCCTTCAAAGGGCTGAATGTAATTTTAGGACTGTGTAAATGTAACTACTCCTTAACTAGGGGCAAGGAGCTGGGTAGAAACAAGGTCCCGGACCGGATAAAACAAGGTGGAGGGCCAGATTCAGCCCTCGGGCCTTGTGTTTGCCACCTGTACCCTAGAGGGTTGCTCTTACCTGCACAGTGAAAGCTTTCTCTGCAGCTCCTGTTCATTTTGCAGCCTGGAGGAAGGAGGAAAGAGGGTAGGGGGCCCAGCTTCCTTTTGAGAATGAGAGTCTGAAGTCACACACAGCCTGTGCATTTACATCCCAACAGCCAGAATGCAGGGAGGCTGCGGACTGGCCTCTGCCTCTCTCTCTCTGTCCAGGGAGATGCCATGTTTCCAGCTGAAACTTGGGGCATTCTGGTCCTAGAAGGAGGAAGGGGAGTGTAGGTTGTAGGGGCGTATAGCAGCTTCTCTCCAGCCCTCACAGAAGCCTTGTGCTTAAGTAAGGGCCATTTTCTAATTCTGAACACAAGTTTAAGTTAGCTTTGAAAGGAGACCAGAAACATTTTTGAATAGGAAAATTGTTCATTTAACTTCTAGTTTCCTATAACTTGTCTCCCTGGAACATGTTAAGTCCTACATGTTGTTTATTTTTGCTCTACTCCTGAACACCTGTGACTTCCACAAGTTGTGGAGTGTCACTAGTGTTTTTAAAAAATCAGTTTTCCTTTAATTATAGCCAAAGTTGAATAGCCAACAGCCTGTCACCAGGCTTCAGCTCTTCATCACCCTAAGTCCCCTGGCTTCGCCTGAGATCCTTACTGCAGTTGAATTGCTAGGGGATTTCTGGTCCTTCAGTTGTTGGTCTGGGGATACAGATATTTTGAACATTATGCAGCCTGGGTTTGAGTCCTGGTTCTTACCACTTTTGACCTGTGGAGCATTTCTGAGCTTAATTTTTCTCATCTACTAAATGGAGATAAAATGGAAATACCAGTGCTGACTTTATTAGCGTTGTTACAGAGTTAAATGAACTATTGTGTACAAAGTACTTAGCCCACTGCCTGGGACATGATAGGGGCTCAGTAAATACTGGTTTTTACCTCTGTTCTCAGGATCGGTATATTCTATTTAAAAAAAAATAAGTAGCTTTAAGCTTTATTATAATGAAGTCTTATTCTCTTGCAAAAAAAAAAAATAGATGGAGATGTTATTGGGCCCTTACCACCAGAACCAGAGGCCGTGCCCACTCCACACATCGCTGCCCAGAGCAGCAAAGTAGAAGTCATCGTTCAGGAGCGGAAGGACACCAGACCCGGAGTGCCACATGTCCGCGAGTGGGACCGAGGAAAAGGTAAGGGGGGCTGGCTCTAGCGTGTAAAATCTGTTCAGTAATGGGCCTGCACAGGAGATTGTTCTGGTTCTCCTGATCCGAGTGTGATTCTGATGAGTCTTTGTGGTCCTTTGAAGCTTAAGGAATTCTCCAGATCCTTGTACTTGTCTCTTCTCGATGCCCAGACAGAGCTGTCTATAAGCAGGAGCACTAGAAAGAGCGATTACAAAAGACCATGGTCCACAAGGCATCAGGCGGAAAGATGAGGTGTTTGGGGGATTTTTTGGAAGTCCTTGGGGAAGTTTTCTGAAATTCGTGCTGCCTTGTGGTTTTGTAGCCATGGAATGCCATTTCTCAGGGACTGCTTTTAAAATCTTATGAAGGTTTGATATTTTAATGTATTCTGTGTTTTTAGCAGTCTCTTTTATGTTCAGTCAAAATGGTCTGAGTGCTAGTGTACTAACCTGAATCCACCTGTGGTTTCACTGGGGTGTGCGGAATTTTCTGTAAGGTTTTCCTGTAAATTCCCCATGGTGCCCGCAGCAGCTTCTCTTCGGAATACAACTATGTTCTAGTCCTTTTTGAAAGAGATTCTGTCAGTACTACATTAGCTCATGCTGTCTGAGCCGGTGAGATAGAAGACTAAAAGATATACAAATTGGTGAGTGCCTTTGGTGAGCGCGGCTCTTAAAAATGGAGCTGGAATACCCACTTCGATTCGGACAGGCCGCACTGTGTCATCTGAACTCACAGGGCAGCATTTGTGTTTGCTGGGAAGTGGTAGCATCATGTCAAGCAAACAATTTGAGTGTTTAATTTTTCTATAGTTCTTTGATATTTTTAAAAGATTTTATTTATTTATTTTTAGGGAGGGTAAGGGAGGGAAAAAAGGAGGGAGAGAAACATCCATGTGTGGTCGCCTGTCACACGCCCCTTACATGTGCCCTGATTGGGAATCAAACTGATGACCCTTTGGGTTGCAGGCCGGTGCTCAGTCCACTGAACCACACCAGCCAGTGCTCTTAAATTTAATTTTAATGCCTTTTTGTCAGCGTTTCTAGAGCCTTCCAGACTTCTCCACAGAGCCCTTCTTAAATGTTTGCCCTTCGGGAAGTAGTCACTCCCTTAACCTAGTTCCTTGTGCTTCTGCAGATATTACATGTGCCTCATTATAGTTGTGTTGTTGCTATCCTTGTTTTTCAGAGAATTTGAGGTGGTTTTTAAGAAATACATATAATAATTAAAAAGTAATAATAAAAATACATATGATTCAACAGTCAGTTCTAATAATATTCTTTCTTATTTTTACTAGACTTTTCCTTTGGGTACTGGTCAAAGAGGCAGTCAGACCTCCGGGCCGAAAGAGATCCCGAGTTTGCCCCGCCATCCGATTACTTCGTGGGTCAGAAGAGAGTTGGTCCTTTCAGTAGCCAGACGTGGAGCAGACCCGCGCCCATGCAGAGTGACGAGGAGCAGCGCCCTGGCCAGAGCCGTGGCCCCAGCTGTTCAAATGCATCATCCATTCCTGCCCCCAGCAGCCCACTGCAAGCCCCCACAGTCACTTTTGAAACTCTGGATGATATGATATCATATTATAAACAAGTGACATGAACTTAAAGAAACATTCTGACTTGGGTCCATGCTGTTGATGGTATCTTCCTCCCCCAGAGTGGAGGAAATGACTTAGCTTTAGGAAATGAATTGTAACTTTCTTTTCCTGTCCTTGCCTTAGAAGATACAGTTTGGATTTGTCAGCAAGGAAGAAAATGAATGACACTGTAGGGAATCTGTAGCCAATTGGCTGTTTGTTTCTTTCTAATCGGTATGGAGACTATTCATCTGGATTTACATGTAAGCTGTGATAGAGTAGAAATATTATGTAATATTTGACACCGAGGAGCTTTTAATCCTGTTTTCCTACCCACTCCCATGACATACTCAGATTTAAAGACTATTCCTTTCCTTCTGCAAACGCTAGCATGTGGATGTCTTTTTCCAAGGGTTCAGCTTCCAGATCAGTTGATGGAGCATCTATCAAACAGTGGCAAATGAGGAGACACCGTGCGGGAGGCACAGTGATCTAGGTTCCGAGAGGACCCTGGAGCTGGAAGGCTTGAGCGGTAATGTTTGTAACTATAAGACAGACCAGGGAGGAGAACTTTGTAATCCAAAAAGGTTGAAGCTGAAGTCAGTAACTTTTGTTGTCATCCTGTCCTGAGTGATGATTATCATCACCCATGCACAGTGAGCCTGCACTAAGTGTGTGTTGCATGACTGGGGCACATGTGGAAGCTGTTGAACCTGGTCAGAGAGCAAGGTGTTCCTTAGCTGTATGGGTTAGTTTTTCAGCTCTGCTTGCCTTCCTGTTACACCTGCTCTAGGCCCTTGTCATTCTCAGGAGCCACGTGACCTCAGAAGCCTGACTGGGATAGACTTGGCCTGCAGTGTGGGGCAGGTAGATCCCTTCGTCTTTCCTATCAATGGGTCAGTGAGCAGGGCTCCAGAAGGACTACCTGTGCCTGGGTGCCATCCCTGTCCTGCGCCTGCTACACCTCAGTGCTGTCTTTATAGCTGCCAATGAGCAGTAGGAGTTGGCCACCAGGCCCCCAAGACTCCTATGGCTGCCTCTCAGGCCAGTGAGTCCTGTAAGATGTGCTAGAGCAGATCCTCCTCTGGGCTTTGTGCTGCATGTGTTTTCTGTCCCCAAAGCACAGTGGTGTTGGTGTAAGTGCCCTCATTCTCACAGAATGCAGATCGGAGTGCAGAGAGGGTCAATGACTTGTTCAAGGTCATGTGGCATCTACATGGCAGACCTAGGACTTAAGTACAGCTTAGGCTCAGGTTTGCTCCAGACTCATGCATTCTCCAACACCTGCTCTGAGTTTTGTTGCTTCAATTTCAAGGAGTATTAAACAAAAACCCCAAATTCCCCAGAACCTGAACTTCATATTGGGCAAAGTTGACAGAGCTATTAATGGTCATTCTGCAGCCTAATCATGGAAATACCTCTTAGCAAATACACATTAAAACCAACTGACTGGCTGCTTTTTTCGTAGAAATTGACAGCTGATCCAAAAAAATTTATATGGAATTTCAAGGGACTCAAGACTATCCAAAACAATCTTGAAAAAGAACAAAGTTGGAGGATTCACACTTCCTGATTTTAAGACAAAGCTACAGGAATCAAAACAGTGGTACTGGCAAGGATAAACATGTAGATCGATGGGATAGAATTGAGAGTCCAGAAATAAACCCATAAACTTACGGTCAGTTGATTTTTGACACTGGTGCCAAAACTCTCCATTGGGGAAGAATAGTGTTTTCAACAGATGATTCTGGGACAACTAACTACCCCCAGCAAAATATTGAATTTGGACCCATACTTCACGCCGTATTCAAGACCTCCAAGTGGATCAAAGACCCTAAATCTGAGAGCTAAAGCTACAAAACCAACTGGGCAAAGGAAGAGGAGATAAAAAAAAAAAGGGATATAAAAAAATATTAGCTATCCTAGAATCATAAAAACAAGGAAGAAGGAAGACACAAATATGAGAAAGGATGTATTTACATAAGGTAGAACAGAAGGACTCAGGTGAATTATGAAGGGGCGGGAAGCTAGTCGGAGGTAAGCCTGTGGGGATGGGTGCCAGTGGCCATGGCAGAGGCCACCAAGTAACTTCTGTTGTTGCTCAGAGCACTTTGGGTGGACAGAGTGCGGCAGTCTGTGCATCCTGGCTCATGGTTGTGGTCAGCTAATAACTGAGTGAGATTTTCTGTAGGATTTCAAAGACTTTTAACCAATTTCCAGTTCCCTTTTAACAGCAGGTGGTTTAGTGTTTTGTGAGCCCAGCTGTTAACATTGCCTTCAAATGTTAACTTGGTTTTAACTTTCCCACCCGCCTGGTCTGGAAGGGTGCGTCCAGCAGATGGCGTTAGAAGTCTAGACCTCAGACCCACACTCTGCCCACCGGAAACATCCTGAAGCCTTCCGTGTTGTTTTCAGTTTTCTAGGAACCATAGTAAAAGAATGAAATTAATTTTATCATAAACTTTTATTTCAGTGTTTAATAAGTGCAAAAATATTACTGAGACACAGAAATAAACCCATAAACATACTAAGACATAAATATAAACATACATTCTTTTCATACTAAGTCTTCAATATCTACTATATATCTACTTATAAAATTTCTCATCAGGAATACTTGCCCTATATTTAGATTTCACAAAATATACAATGGAAAGAGTAGATTCATATACCTAACTTGTTCCAAACATACTTAACCATGTTTGAAAAGTTTGCCAATAAGCGAATCTAAGTGGCAAGTTTTAAATTTAAATTAATAAAATGAAAATTTAGTTTCTTGGTCACACCAACCGCATTCCAGGCGCTCAGACCCATGGCCCAGTGCTGCCGTACTGCACAGCCCGACTCCAGTGATTCGCTCTCACCTGCTCCAGGGGCTGACGGCACATAACCCTCCCACTGGTAACCACAGGGCTGACGGTTTCTTCCAGGCGCACATGCAGCAGTTAAGATGTTCTCATGGCTGCGTTTATCTTGGGAGCAAGTAGTGGTAAAACCTCTTGTCAGAAAACATGACCACACCTTAGTTGTGTCTTTTTAGAGCTAAGCGAAATGTTTTGAATCAGAAATTGCTTTGAAATATTTATTTTCATTTTAATCTTAAGGCCTTTGTGTGTTTTGATAGTTTGTTTGAATTGACTAAATAAATCATTTTGTTTGCTTGCAGAAATCTCAAAGGAGAAACTTTAAATCCATATACATGAGATTCCTGCTATGTTTAGCTATACATTTGCCAAAGACTTGTGTATAATTTATTTCTTCTTAAAGCTGTAATGCAGCCTATGGATGGTTTTCAGCTACCCCATATTTTGTCGCGTATAATGTGTACTTTTTTGCCCAAATTTTTGAGGGAAAACTAAGGGTGTGCATTATACGTGGTTATGGTGATTACACACCATAGGTAAAATAATCCCATGTGTCATGGGGTTACCCATGTTTTGGTGTACATTGCACATGGGAGCGCATTATAGACGGCAAAATACGGTGACCTTGTGACATACAGATGAGGCAGTAGAATTTAGAATGTGGAACAGATGAGTACTGGTTTTTGCAGTTAATACAACATACAGTAGCCACTCCGTGTGTGTTTAGTTTTTTCCAGTCAGTAAATTGGACTAAGTCAGTTATACAAAAGCAGTTCCTGTACAGAAACGAACTATACGGCTGAGGCAAGTGATGATCATTGGAAAGAATTTGTTGTCTGCTGAAAACCGTGAGCAAAAACGAAACCCCTGGTCCTCCTGCCTGCTCTTGCAAACTGGTTGGCGAGGCATTTTGTTAGTAAAGGTTGGATACGCCTCACCTAATGTGTACCGTGTGTGTGTGTGTGGCAGGACAGGGGAAGGGGGGAATGGTGTAATGGCTGTAGATCCAGGAAAACTGGAAAATTGAAGTGATCAAACGAGCAAGGTAGTTTTTAGTGAAAACCTGTCACCCAGATCTGGTATTGATCTGTTACTGTGTTTCTTAATCAGTCCTAGGCTGCAGTCATATATTCATGCCAAAAATGTGTTTGTCCGGTAATGGGGGTGGTTAGTAATCTGTTTCATCCTCAATTTAAACAGCTTCTTTCTCTGCTACATTTATGTCTGCCACTGTCTCCCAGACTCTCCCTAACTGCTTGGTGGCAATTTTGCCTGGTTTTAAACATTTTCCCTGGGGTAATGTTTATTTCTTTGTATTTGATCATTATCAAAATAAGCTTTCCTGAACTTGAGCATGGGGGTAGCTTTAGACTTGGTTCTCCCTCGCCCTGCCCCTTGGCGGGGGATTCCCGTGGAGGTTCCCCTCCTCACGGACTCTCAAGGCCACCGTTGAGGTTGCTTATGAAAACCAGAGAACACAAGAAAGGGCCCTGCTCCCAGCCTCGGTCTCCTAGGTCTCGCATGTGTCTGAGCAGTGCGGCTGTCTTCGTGGGGGACCTGTGTTTTACCGTCTTCTTTCTAAAGTGATCTTTACCTTAAAGGGATAAGGCTTTATAGCTCCGCTTCCAAGTATGATCTACACAGGTTTTCTACGAGATGTGTAATCAGTGGAAACATACCATTTGGGGGTTTTCTTTCATATAACATTATTTCTAAACTAAGCTCAGTTCTTATTTTTTTAACGTTTTATTGTATTTTTCTGTTACCATTTAAGAGCTGTTATTTTTAATTGATAATATTTCATCAGATTAATATACATTGTTTTCAAATACTTGATCAGTGGTTGACTGGCTGCATTATTTCACAATTAGGAATGAAGTGGCTGTAAACATTTTTGTTTCATTTAACCAACATTGATATTTATCCAAGTATCCTCCCTCCCATTTCAGCTGTCCCCTGGGGCATCGGTTTCAGAAATGAGATCACTGGGTCAAAGGGATGGTCATTTTTATGTTTCTTAATGGGTCTTCCTGGGTCTTCCCAGGAGAGCCGTCTTACAAGGGCCTGTGGTGCCATGGTAAATCTCCCTGGTGGTTGGTGCAGGTGGTTTGCCGGGGAACTGTGCGGCCCGTCTCGAGTGTGAATCAGACTGGGGCTGCAGGCAGTTAGGTTGAGCTTGATCACGTGTGCTGCTGGCCTGACAGCTCACTCACAGATCCACTTTTCTCTAGAGCTCTGCCTCCCTTCTCATCTGCTAAAGAATCCTAGCATCCATCCAGAACTGTTTATATACTGAACAGTGGAGAGGACAGTGTCTATTAATTTCCCCAGTCCCATCTCCGCTTCTTTCCTGCATCGAGTGAGGGTGCGCTCTCATGCCCGTGCTGGCCTGGAGCCCGCTCACTCACAGGCTGCAGTCATGCAGTTCCTTCTGGACCGCTCACTGTCCTTATCAAAGCATTTCTGACTAAAACCAGAGAGAGCCGGAAACCAGAGAAAATAGCAAAGAAAGCCGGGACCAGATAGCCGGAGGGAGCTCTGTTTCATTTGGTTTTTGACAGCTATATGATTTCTACCCAAAATCATATTCTCGGGCCAGTGCCAAGAAAAGCACGGAAGTGTACCCTTTTCTTTTAAATCTATATCCAGGTTTCCCCATCAACTTTGTTCTTGTCAAGCGCACTTGGTTTTTCCAGTGACTGTTCAGAATTTTTCCCCTTCTCACCCCTGACCTGGTTGTGCCCCATTGTGTCCCCCTGGCAGTTTGCTGTGTCTGTGTCTTTTAAGAACCCTTCCCAGTGCACCTAAGACTAAAAAGCCCTTTTTACTTCAGGCAGAAATCAGGGTGCCGTGCGTGCAGCTCCACTCCTTGACTAATACCTCCAGAAGTGAACATCTCGCACACTCCTTCCCACCGCACACTGCCCCCACATCACCAGCCCCTGGGAGGAGCGCCTGAAAAGACAGGTGCCTCCTTTGCTTGCAGTTCTTCAACGGGATCCTGTTGCCTACAAGATGAAGTCCAGACTCAGCATTTTATATGAGCTTTTCTCAGTCGGCCCCGCCCACTCCTTCCACAGGGCCCTCCCCCAACCATACTAACCTGTAGCATCATCTGGTTACTCGAAGTTCCCCAAACTTGCCAGGCTATTTGAAGCCTCCAGCCTGAACCAGTGTCATTCCCATCGCCTGGAATGCTCTTCCGTTCCTTGTTCACTGTCTATTCTATTTCACTAGTCAACTTCTATTTCCGGACCAGTTTCTGACACTTCTATTGTGCAGCCTTCTCCAACTGCTTCAAGTAATTACCTTTTTCTGCTTAACATTCATTGAACACTTAACCCTGTGCTAGGCATCGTGCCAATGCTTTACACGAGTCTGCTCAGTTACTCCTCACAGTCCTGGGCAGGGGGACTAGTGTCTGCACGGGGCCCATGAGAATGTTACACTGATCAAGTGCCAGGCTCAAGGTCACACAGCCCAAGCTCTTAGCCACCAAGTAACACTACCGTGTCCGGGCTTCCATTCTGACTTGCAGAGGGCACTCTGACAGGTCATCGTAGCCTGTCTGTGCACCTCTCTCCTCGTCTCTGTCCCGTTCCTGCCCTGGGACAGGACGTAGGCGGCGAGTGTGGAATAAAAGTGGCACTGGGCCCGTGGTCCTCTTTTTTATGCTTTATGGGCTCTTTACATGATCTTTTCATTTCTCTGTGGGAGTTAGGTCTGGAAACCTTGCTTAGCCATTTACTTGGGTCTCTTCAGCTCCGTTGGACCTTGATGCCCCAAATACTTTTCACTTTCTTGCATGTGGCACAACTGTACTTGGTGTCATGGAAACTGTAAAAGGAGGGAATACATGGTCCCTGCCCTCCATCTGAAGAAGTGAAACTTACTGCATGGCATACAACTAGCAATTAGAGGCAGTACGTTTGAGTATTTGTACTGAGTATTCAATTTTATAACAAATGCAAATTCTTCAGCATGACATACAAGGTCCTTCGTGATCTGATTCTGGACCACTTTTACGACCTCACCTGCTACTCTCCCACAGGCCTCTGTGACCCCACCCCTTCTGATTCGTTTCGCAGTTCTGTGAACCCACCATGCTTTAAATGTCTCTGTTCCTTTGTACATACAGTTGCTTTGGTCAGAAATACCTTCTTCCTGTGTGCCTGGCAACGTCTTACCCATCCTTTACGGCAACCCTCAGTGGGATCCTTACACAGCTGTATATCTGTTATGTAAGACTCTTTGCTCTGATAAACACTGAGCTCCTTGAGGGCAAGGCCTATATCTCAGTGATGGAAAAATGAATGAATGACTGTTAAAATTGGGTAAGTGGGAAGGAGGGAGTGATGATGTTCCAGCATGACTAGTTGTCAGTCAACAAACCACATGACTGCCAGAAAGAGGTCTGAATAAAGTGGCCGAAAGAGGTGAGGGTGTGCTCTCATGTGACACAAGTCTGGAGGTAGGAGGCTAAGGGCTGGTGTGGGGGGACCATGAGAGTCAGGAGCCAGCATCTACTGGCCCTGCTCAGCCCCCCTTGATGCAAGACTTCCATCCTCAAGGTAACCTCCTGGCTCCAAATGGCTGCTGGAGATGCAGCCATCTCGTCCATTCCAGAAGAATGCAAAGGTCAGTGGGTAAGGAAAGGGTTCTCTCCATGAAAGCAGCTTCCTTTAAAAAGATTTCTCAGGGTCCTACGTGACAGCATCCACCTTCATCCCACCGGTCTGGCTATGAACACATGGTCGCCTCTAGCTGAATTTTGAACAGATAAGTGTATGGTAATGAATGTAGGCTACTTGTGCATTTAATTTAAAATGATATTTTTTCTTTAAAAAACCCAGCTTTTAGATTTGAATACTTTTCTCCAAAGAAAGTAAAAATGGCCAATAGTACATGAAAAGATGTTCAGCATCACTAGTCCTTAGGGAAATGCAAATCAAAACCACAATGAGATATCGCTTCATATCCTCTAGGATGGCACTATAATAAAAAACACATTATAATAACAAGAGTTGACAACGACATGGAGAAATTAGAAACCTCATACGCTGAGTTGGAACTATAAAATGGTGCAGCCCCTTTGGAAACCAGTCTGGCAGTTCCTCAAAGTGTTGAACATTTAGTTACCATAAACTCAGCAATTTTACTCCCAGGTATATATCTGGGAGAATAAATGCATCTGTCCACAGGACAGAAAAACTGGAAACAACCAAAATGTCCATCAGATGATGACTAGACCAATGAATTGTGGCATAGCCATACAATGGGGTATTATTATTCTATTAAAAATGGAATCCTGATACCCACTATAACATAAACCTCAAAAAAATATGCTAGAAAGTGAAATCACATAGTATGTGGCCTTTTGTGACAAAAGGCCACATATTATATGATTTCATTTATGTGAAATGTGCAGAACAGGCAAATCTATAGAGACAGAAACTAGATTAGTGGTAGCCTGGGGACAGGGGGGAATGGAGAGTGACCGCTAATGGGTTTCTTTATGGGGTGATGAAAATGTTCTAAAATTAGATAGCAGTGTTGGTTGCACAACTTTGAATATACTAAAAGCCATTGTACACTTTTAAAAGACTGAATTGTATGGTATGTGAATTATATCTCAATAAAGCTGTTGTAAAAATCAGCTTTTATCTGTCAGACATCTTTAAAATTAACCTCACAGGAAAAGAACTGGTAGGGGGCAGGGAGAAGTTCCTCAAACCAGTTAACATTTCAAGGATTTTATTTGTCTTCTCTTCATCAGAGTCCTGGCTTTAAAAAACAAAATCAGCCCTGCACGGTCAGGGTCAGATCCTCTGGCCGGCTGCCCAGATGACAGAGATTCTGAGTTGTTTCTTTGTTCTGTGGACTTATTATTATAAAAAAAAAATGAACCTATTTTTCCGAGTCTCCAGAGCTGAGGAATAGATGCCAGGAGGTCGGCAAATAGACATAAGAAGCCACTTGATCTGCAAGTCAGCTGCATGTCGGGAGGGTTCGCACTACAGGGCTCCTGTTCCTGGGAGTTTTGTTGCTGATAGGTGGGCAGAAGCAGCTCAAAGGCCCTGGGCAATAGAGTGCTGGATTTGGAAAGGTCTCCACACCGGGAGTCTGCAGACAGGCTTCTCCTAACCAAGAGCTCTGTCTCTCTAAGTCTCTGATTCCTTATCAGTAAAACCAGAGAGATAACGGCCCTCTCACCCCAGGCTGGTCTCACCATATCCTGGCATGCACCTGCTCGGTAAACACACACTGATGGTGTGCAGCAGGGGTGTGACCCTGGAATGGTGAACTTGGGTGGCTCCAGAGGACATGGTTTGAAAAGTGGAAGAATGAGGTTGCCTGCTGGGGGAAGACAGCCATGGACGTGGTAGCGAGTCACTGTCAGGCCGAAGGTAGTAGATGGATGGTTGGAAGGCGGTGGTAACACAGGTCGTCAGAGGCACCGGCCAGCGGCCTTTCCTCTGCTCTGAAGGTCACCGTTACTGGCAAGTGCGCTCACTGGAGCCATCTGAGTCCGACAACGGGGGGGGGGGGGGGCCCTGACCCTGCATGGCAATGCCGGCAAAGGCGATCGGGGGTGCTCTTCCTCCCTCAGCTTCTCCCAGACCAACTTTCCGTGTGTTCTGAATTCTTGAGCATCTTTTATAGAGGCTCACATTCTCACAAAGCCCCTCAGAAATGAAATCATTTTTGTGTAGCATAAGGTCAGGAAGTGACTTTATATTTTTGTTAATGTAGTTTAGATTGACATATGGACAATGGTATGTCCTCATGGGGTTCATTTTGATCAGGTGAATGAAACTTTCAGATCTGATTAAACACCCTAGAAGTTTATTTGCAGGGTTTTTTTTCCCCCTAGCTATATTGTGTTCATCAAATTGTTCTTCACACTCTCTCTCTTCAACTAGTGGTTTATTTTTGGTATAAAGTAAGAAGATAAAAATAAAACACAATTTAGAAGAATGTCGGGGTAAAAACCACCTCGTAGCATCTAACGGTGTTCAGCTCCCCCAGGCAGAAGCGTGCTTCTCTGCTGACCCCCTGCCACACAGGTCCACTGGGTGAGCACCCAGAACCCCCAAGAAGTCTTATGAAAGTGGGAAAATACTATTATAGTTTAACAGTTTTAAGGCGTACATTTTCCCTCATTTTAACATCTCTGAAATTGTGATATGTCCTACAGTCAGTGGCATCTTACGCTGATTTTTTTCCCTGTAAGATGGTGCATCAGTCACATCAAATCTTAGATTTTTGTGAAATGTGGCAAATGATATCAGTCATTGAATTAAGAAAACTTTCTCTTTTTTTCCTGTCTGCCCTGGGATGCACCTGCTGAATAACTTTATGCCTGCCCTTGCATTGCAAACAGGAGCTTACCCAACCAGGAAGCGCATCACCTTCCTCCAGAGAAAGCTGATGAAACACTTTTTTGTTTTTGCAAGTTGGTATTAATAGACCACAAGGAGATAGATCTTTTTCCCTCAGCTCTCCAACGACAAAAGGTACGATGGAACCTTTCTCCCTTCCCCATCCTTTCCATTCCTCCAGCCCCTAGCCCCAGGGTGGTCCCTCTGCAGGAACTCAGGTTGTGTGATTGTTCCTGGAAGCTTTTCTGGAACCTGCTCATCCCCAGGCCCTCACCAAAGGGACTCACTAATGCAGGTCTATCTGAGGTTTCTCTGGGAAGAAGAGTGGGGAAGGGCATCCCTTTGCCCTACTGTGAAGGGAGTGACCAATTCTTATCCTTCCTGGGTAGGACCAGCTGGCTTGATGACCTAGAAGGGCCATTTTGGCACTTCCATTCTGTCTCCAAGCCTTCACCTTAGGTGAGAACTTTCAGTCTCACTCACGTCTCAGGGTGTTCTGACTCTTCAGCTGAAGGTCCCTGTCGTCCAAGATGGACAGTGTTACCTAACAGCATGCATGCTCCAGCAACATGAACGACATCAAGAGTAACCGGGAACTGTACCTGCAGTACACGGCCACGGCTCCCAAGCTGCTGGCCCGCATCTCCAAACTACTCATCATGTGCCGGAACGCAAGCATCACTATCCCTAAGGGCATCAGAAACATCTTTGAGTTCACTTGGGAGGAGCTCATCACTGACCCCATGGTGCCTACCCCGTCGGACATCCTGGGCCTGGAGATCAGCATTGGAACACCACCTGTGGTGCTTGCGGAATCAACCCCTGTGCAGGTTCCTATCCAGAAGAAGCCACTGCCACCACCAGTCCCAGCCCCACCGATGCTGAACGCATCCACTGGGCCAACCAAGTTCACCACCCAGATTCCCACCCCCGGCCATCGGGTGCAGTCCAGCCAGGACATCCTGCACAAGTTCCAGCGGCAGTCTATCCACCTGCTGACAGAGTTGCTCACCCTAAAGATGAAGGCCATGGTGGAGTCTGTGTCTGGTAAGCCTGGCCAGTCAGTTCTTCTCCATTTTTTATGAGCCTGGAAGGGTCTGCCCAGACTCATGGGTGTGTGTCTACAGAACTTGCCCCAAACAGGCAGGTGATGGTGCACTAGGAACAGTGGTGGCCATGGGTCTGCTGTAGGACCAGGACTCCTTTCATGACCACCCCAAGAATCATCCTTTCACCCCTCTCTGCTCTCCACTTTTTCTTCCCACTCCCCAACTTTGCAGAGCCGAGACTGGAAGGTTGGCAATGGAGAACAGTGTGAGGTCAGAGGTCCTGAAAGGTGGAGTTTATAGAAATGATGGAGAGCAAAGAGAGGCAGCACCCAGGAGGAGGAAGCATGTGGAGCTGCCAGTCAGGAGGGATGATTGGTGGGTGGAAGAACAGAGCCCCATAGAGCCAGAATCAGGGAGAGTTATGAGAAGTGGGGTGCATCCATGGTGAGGGTGTCATCCCAAGATCCAGGCCAGGACCTGGAGCCACATCAGTAATCAAACCTAAATACTGTATTATTTTAAATACCAACAGCATTGGTACCCAGATCTGTGGGTATGGAAGAGAGAAGGGCAACGTGGGCAGAGAGCAATGTGCCACCTGACAGGTTTTGGAACTTGAGACCCTTCCGTTGGGAGCCTCCTCACACTTAACACCATGTAGATCTCCATTCTACCCTTATTTCCTGGGCCACTTATGGTGATCCTTTTGTAGAAGCATTAGCCCCATGCTGGGAGGAAAATGAGTTGCTTTGATAATTCCTTTAGTAGGTGCCAACCCCCTGGACATCACAAGGCGCTTTGTGGAGGCCAGCCAGCTCCTCCACCTCAATGCCAAGGAGATGGCTTTCAACTGCCTGATTGGTGCAGCTGGGAGAAGTACCTATGATGTTGGACCAATGAGTAAAGGTGGGTACCTACGCTTCAGCCCTTTGGTGAAAATTCAAGCAGTTCCAGAGTGCAATGGGAAGGTCAAATCTCCAGTCTAGACGTTTGACATTTCCAAGAGCTGAGGTGGATGTGGAGCAACAGAGAGTCTTGAATGCTGCAGGTGAGCATATAAATTGCTGCAGTTCCCAAGTAGAGCATTTTGGTGGCATCTGTGAGGTGGAAGATGCTCTAACACCTTACAACGGACCAAGGGTTTTTCTCCTAGGTCATTCTCCAGAGCTGTGCTTCTCAAACTATCTGCAGTGAATTTGCAAATTTTCAATCTCTTGTGGACCAACCCTTTTTAAAAATATGGTAAAGATGTCACAGCAACAACAAATTACTGCAAGGGCTTCTAAATGTTTTCTCTGAATTGTGCTCGTACAATCGTGGCCAGGCATGGGTTTATCCAAGTCCACAGACCATACTTGAGTGTCATACTTGGCACACGTGTGCAAGAATTCGTACCTGGCACAACATATACTGCAGAATTGTTTTGAGCACAAAAAATTGAAAACAACCTAAATGTCCATCAACAGGGGGAAGAAACCCAAGTATGTTAGAGTCTATTTAAACAATGGGACATAATGAGAAGTGAAAATGAAAATGAACCAAGCACTAAAGCTCATATATCAATAGAGATAAATCTCAAAAAATAGTGTTAAATAGAAAAGAAGCAAATTATAGAAAGATACATTTGGGATATACTATCTGAATAAAATTTAAAAGATTGCAAAGTAATAATATATCACCTGTTGGTAGGATATACAAAGCACAAGTATGCACGTATAAAGTGGAGGAAGTGACCTCTGGAGAGGGGTGGAGGGGATGCGGTGGATGACACAGAGATCCAGTCACATCCGTAATATTGTATCTCTTAGGCTGGGTGGATGTACAAGTATTCGTTTTGAATGACTAGAGTCCTCGCCGTCAGGAGGTTTCAAAAAGAAGCATAAAAAATTTATACAGCATTGATATTACCCCCTTATCTGCAGTTTCACTTTCAGTAGTTTTAGTTACCCGTGGTCAACCAGGATTTGACAATATTAGATGGAAAATTCCAGAATAAACAATTCATAAGTTTTACATTGTGTGCCATTCTCAGTCGTGTGATGAAGTCTCTCGCTGTCTGACTCCATCCCACCCAGGATGGGAATCCTCCCTTTGTCCAGAGTCTCCGCACTGTGGACACTTCTCCTCCACCAGTCACTGTAGCCGTCCTGGTCCTCAGATCCACCGTCATGGAATCACAGGCCTCCTGCTCAAGTCACCCTCCTCTACTTAGTAATGGCCCCAAAGGGCGAGAGTCGTGGTGCTGGCAGTTGGGATGTGCCATAAAGAAGCCATACAGTGCTTCCTTAAATTGAAAAAAAAAAATTTTAATTGGAAAAAAACTTCTAAGCACAATAAATAAAGAAAAAAACTGTATGCTGAGATTGCTAAGATCTACGATAAGAACAATCTTCTACCCATGAAACTGTGAAGAAAGGAAAAAGAAATTCATGCTGATTTTGCTGTTGCATCTCAAACTGCAAAAGATATAGCCACAGTGTGTGATAAGTGCTTAGTGAAGATGGAAAGGGCATTCGATTTTTGCACAGAAGACATGAACAGAACATGTGTTCTGGCTGATGGCAACACATTGCTCCAGAAAGCACTGAGCTCATCTGTATGAAGACTTCAGCAAGGGATCCCCAGAAATGAGTGACACTGGGCCATTCACTACAAGTGAGGGATGGATGCCCATTTGGGAATAGGTTTGGACTGAAAAATAGAAAAATTACTGGCAAGAGGGAGAGAGCATCACATTCCCATTACTTTTTATTGCAGTATATTGTTATAATTGTTATATGTTATTGTTGTTAATCTCTTACTGAGTCTAATTTATAAATTAAACTTCATCATAGGTATGTGTGTATAGTATACAGAGGATTTGGTGCTGTCTGCAGATTCAGACATCCACTGAGGGTCTTGGGTGTATCTCCCGGGGCTACTGTATCTTATAGCCATTTGCCCTCACCCATAAGATACAGTTAGTAAAACTGCAATCCTTGGGGGGAAATGTGGATTTCCTGAGGTCAGTGCGAGTGACGAGTGACGAGTGACGTTGGAGAGTTGCTCGGTCCCCACGTGTCGCTGCTGATGAGTGGTGCGGTGGAGCACAGCTCGTCAACTGCTGAAGACAGGAAACTGTCTAGGGAAATAGTGACTCCATGGAGAAGGGGTGGTTTGGGTATCAAAGAATTAGAAATAAAAATCGGTAAAACTCTTGGACATTTTTTGCAAAAAAAAACCATGAAGGGACTCCTGTTCCAAGAAGATGACACTGCATCAAAAAATTGACGCCGCTTTTAGTTCTCATAAGAATTAGCATGTGCTCCAGTATCAATGAATTTTTGTTAAATACAAGATAAAATAAGGCTATTTTGATAAATTTTGTTTTCCTTTTCTAAGATAAAATGCCAAACATTTTCCCCCACACTGTTTACCATGCAGTGGAGGTCTCCATTTTAGGGGACTCACTCTGAGCCAGTTCTCTTCAGAATCAGCGGTGCCCAGGAAACACAGGTCCCCTAAATGTGCTGTAACTGTGTTTGCAGATCATTACCGGTTTGTATGGAGTTCTGCACCTTGTGTTCCTAATAGGGACTAGAGATCCATCTCATCTGGGGGGAGGTCAGGTGCCCATTGGTCTGTTTATGAGTGAGGAGAGTCCCACGGGGAAAGGCCATGGTAGCTCTGGCCCAAGCGCACCCTCCCTCAGACCTGCGCGTGGTGCTCTCCCACCGGAACATTCCATTCTCTCACCTTGAAAAGGAAATGGCCGTCACCATTAGCACTCCACCTCAGGAAGTGTTGAAGTGTCTTGCGGAGTCTCAAGCATTCACTTGTGCCACAGAAGCCTCTGGTATCCCTCGTGGGTTGTGGTTAACCTAGTGGGTGGGAATTTGCTGAGAGCTGAACTCTGGAGAGAGAGCTTCTTGGTGATGCGTGTGTCCTGCCGCCATAGTGGAGACCTGGGGAAGCCTCCCCCTCCATCACACTGCCCAGGACATCTCTTGTGCTTGTTGCCACACCTGTTCGAGACACTCCTTGTTAAACGAGCCTAGAGTTTGAAGGAAAAAAAATCTAAATGACAAAATATAAATGAAGAATATATTTCTTCTGGAAAAGCATTCATCTTAGAAGGACTTGCATTAGGTAGCTTTTCCAGGACATTAAAAAAAGATGCAAATTAATGTATTTTGCATGAATTTTGCTTTTCTAGACCATCTTATAATGTGAGGTAGATCAAAGCTATGGCCAAGTCTGGAGTGTTCTTCCCTTAAAGTTTAGCCAGAATATACAAAGTATTCATAGTAAAACTGGTTCCAGGCTTTCCCCCTGTACTAATACCTATTAGTCCTGGCTTGTCATGAAAGAAAATTGGAGTGTTCCTTGATTTTTAGTCTATGGCAATATTATTAGATAAAACATATCAAAGAAAGAAAGTAAATAATCTTGCCATCTTTATATATAATTTTTCTTTCACTTAGGCAGTTCTCTCTCTCTCCCCATCCCCCATGTATTTTTAAAAGAGTACTGAATTTTTTCTGTATTTTTAAAAGAATTTTTCCATTTCTCAGTTTTATTGACTTAACAGACAAGTGTTCTCCAACATGGCCATGTAATTTTAGTGACTGTCATTTTGAATGGGTGTAGACTCCTTCCAATATTTGTGTTCCATAATTAACCAAATGCTCAGGTTTCAGGTTTTTAAGTTAGTAGTATAATATGCATTGCAATATACAACTCTGTACACATCACTCCTTATTTCTGCTGTATTGGTGATTCAGACTGACTACCCAGGATGGGTCTTGTTGGGGCAAAGGGTCTCAATATGTATTTAGCTCTTGCTAAATATTACTTTCTTGATGGGTTTTCTCTACACCACAGAGTTAACTAGTTTTATTCCATTTTTACTAGCATTGGCTATTGTTCATTCTTTGCTTCTCTGCTAAGTTAGGAGGTACTGAAAGTTTTAATTTCAGCTTTGGGATCACTGGTGATGGTGAGTGATCATGTGCTGTGTCATCCAGCGTGCAGTCTCTGGTTATCATCTTTGTCTACTTGTGAAATCAGGTTTGCCATTTTCTTTACGAAATTGTATGAGTTTTGTCAGTGAAGGAGTTGCCTAACATTTTCTAACAGCCATATTTGGGAGAAGAATAAGGGAAAGGATTTGTTGAAATTTATATAAGAATGATCAAGGTTTTCCACTAGTGATGGGGATGCTGAGCCTAATTCTTAAGTGTTCAGATAATCAAATGATTCTATAGAAGACAGTATGACTGCAAGAGATTGATCTAATATTGGAGAAGCATCTCATTTTTGTGGTGTGGATAAGGGAAAACAGATGGCTTCAAATTTCCTTCTAGCTGACCCAGTGTTTACTCTCTTGACCCCATGCAGCCGTTATACCTGTACCTTGCTTGCCGCTCCCTGCTCTGGTCAGTTCACTCTTGAGAGATATTGGCAGGGGGAATGGGGAGACTGTAGGAAGGAATCTTAATTCTCCTTAATTACTTAGAACCTGCTTGTGCATTAGAAAGTCCATTTACTCCAAGAGATGGTTATTTTGTGTAACACGACCATTCCGCTGGTCTACCATTCTGCTAGAACAAAAAGTCCATATTATAGTTTTGTTAAAAAAATTCAAATTAAAAAATTGAAAGAAGAATCCTTTTCTCTTCCACTCTAGAGTCCTTGGTGAACATCTCAGCCATGGGAGTGAACACGCCTTATCAACTTATCTATGAGTCCTCTACTGGCTGTCTAAGTTTTTCCCTCTCAACTGGAAGGGAAGCCAAGAAGAAAGCAGGTAACAGTGGTTTCCAGCAAGACCTCTTAGCCCACCTGTAGGGGTAGGGGTGCGAATGGGGGCGAAGGTAGAAGAGTCCGATTTGGTTTTCTGATAGGAAGGATGTGCATCAGATGGCCTGGCTGTTGACAGAAGCTATTGACACAGACTCTTTCCCATAAAGTTGCCATATCTCACCTAGTGATTCCAAAGTACAGCCCTACCACTGGAGTGCTCCCATGCCCTCCCTTCCTGGAGATGTGCTTCTCCCTACCTGGAGCAACACTCCTCTCAAATCCACATCTTGCATCTCCTAAGTATCCCAGCCTGAGCCCCTCCAATCAGAGAGGTTTGTGTTGCTCCTACTCACAATGCAAGTAGGGGAACCAGTGTCTGAAGATAAGTATTTGGATACAAAACCTAACAGTGTGTCCTAAACAGGGCCAGTTCATGTGCACAGAAAACAAAGAAAACATAGAGGGCACTCCTATTCTATCTAAGAAGACATGCAGCAGAAGGAAGCGTTTAAGGGAAAGAATGGTGGGGGGTGGGGGGGGGCAGATGAGGCCAAATAGTAGAGCAATGACCATGCAGCCAGAATCTCAGACAGGAAATGAGTTGGGGCTGGAGAAGGCAGGGTAAGGGCTCAAGGAGCTTCCAGGCCACCACCCTCCTCCTCGAGCTCTGATGGCAGAGTGGGAAAATGGAGCAGGTCGGGGAGGACTACATTCAAGGAGGTGGTGGCAGGATCAACATAAGGCAGGGTTGCTCAAAGAATGTCTAATTGATTTCCACAGACACTGGAGGTAAGGCCGGAAGTTGAGAAGTTTGGATCTTATTCCTGCCCCTGCCCCTGGCTGGCTATGTGATTTGCCTTCCTGCAGGCCTCAGTCTCCGTATCAAGCGGATCCTATATCCTTTCAGTTAGTGAACAAGTGTTTATTAAACAATTTTTAGTTGTCAGTCACCATTCTAAATGCTGGGGCTATCCATGCGGAATCTAAGACAAAGAAGGCCTTCCCTAATGGGGCTGGCATCGTCAGCTTCCCTGCACAGAGTAGGTTCAGTCGTCCCCTCTCATTTCCCTGGTTCTTTTACCTCTGTTGATGCCTTTTCTCTCCCTGTGGTGCAGTATCCCACAACATCACTTCTGACATCCCAGTTTATGCATTCCTGGTTTTATCCCCTCCTGAGCTGGCCCTAAACTGACCCAGTCACTTTGAAGGAAAACAGAGTATCCTCAAGACACACAGTGGTTTCATGATTTATCTTCCTGATGACCTCAAGTCTAATACCTTGAATAAGGTAGTTCCTAAGTAAAAGTTAATTATGTTTTTGTTGGTTTCTTTATCTATATGGCTGTTTCCCTCTGCTATGCTACCAGGCAGCAATTTGCCTTGATGTTTTGTCATTCTCATTAGGATATATGTTTAAGGATGCTGCATTTCTTATAAATTCTTAATATCTTTTGGAATTATTCTCACACGTGCATTCTAGTATGGATTAACCTTCCCTAATAGTTTGCAAATAGTCATGCATCCTTTCTTGCCCAGGATTATCCTTGTTTATGCTTATTGTCCTGGCATAACTATTAAATATGTCCACTTTCACAGTAAAATCTTTCCCAGTTTGGACAACATATTGTAGGACAATTCCGGTTTTAAGTCACTTTAGGTTTGGACCTCCCCTAGTGCTCCGTGCTCATGGACTATCACACCTCACCAGCTGGCCCCCTTTGCAGTTGTAGGGCCAGGCACACCTGGAGCAGACAGGCTCCAGGAGTTGGGGCTACTCCCAGAGGACAGAAGCTCTTACTGAAAAGTTGCCTAACTTTACAAGAAGAGAATTGAGAGAAGTCTGTCAACAATGCTTCCTTGTGAGAGCAAGAGGCTATTACCCTTGAGGACCCAAGGCAACCAGGTATAGGCCAGACATGGATGCTCAGGCCAACAGAAATTCCAGGAGTCAGCCAGCTGTTAACTGGGTCTCAGGGTCCAGTATCTGGCCTCTGGTGGCAGGAGGAGTTAGGGAAGGGACCAGGAAGCACTCAGGGTGGAACACACCAGAGATGGTACTCAAACGTTATCCAGAAACCCCAAGGTTTGATAGACAGTGACGAAAACTCCGTCTGATGCCCTCAGGGCTCAGCTGGAGCCTGAGAAATGCCTCTGATGTGAAGCCAGATTTTATTCCTGAAAACAAGGTGAAGCTGATCCTGCATATATCCACAGAGAGCATGAGGCTGCAGTTGGGTAGGCAATAGAAACTCAGAAGAAGGCAGGACCTGAATATATGCCTCTATAACTTCAGTCCTGGAGGATCATCTCCACAATCTCTTGTTGTCATATCCTCATACCATGTAACACTGGTCACAAAAGATAACTGTAAAAATAAGTGCAACAAACACAAAGCAGTGTCATCTACAGATGTGAGCAAGCAGATGAAGGAGTCAGAAAACTTGAAGGCAGGGCAATGGAAATTATTGAATCTGAAGAACAGGAAGGAAAGATTGAAAAGAAATGAACAGAGTCTAAGGGACCCATGGGACATTATCAACTGGAGCAACATATGTAATGTGGGAGTCCCAGAAGGAGGAGAGAGAGAGAGAGAAAGAAACATAAAAAGTATTTGAGGAAATAATGGCTGAAAAATTCCCAAATTTGATGGAAGACCTGAATATAAGCACCGAAGAAGCCATTATAATCAAACTTTCAAAAGACAAAGGCAGAGAATCTTGGAAGCAGCAAGAGAAAAGCAAATCATTGTATACAAGTAATCCTCAATAAGATTATCAATAGATTTCTCATCTGAAACTTTGGAGGCCACAGATATAGACCTATATATTCAAAGCATTAAACTAAAAGTTTTTAACCAAGAATTTTATATCCAGCAAAACTGTCCTTCAAAAGTGAGATATTAAAACATTCCCAGATGAGCAAAACCTGAGGGAGTTTGTGATCACCAGCCTAACCCTGCAGGAAAAGCCTAAGGCAGTTCTGCGAGGTGAGATGAAAGTGTACTAGCCCGGAGGCCCAGTCAGGGCGCACGCCTGGGGCGCGCACGAGGCAGCCACACATTGGTGCTTCCCTCCCTCTCTCTCTCCTTCCCTTCCTCTCTCTCTAAAAATAAAGAAATAAAATCTTTAAAATAAATAAATAAATATTTTTTTTAAAAAAGAAAGTATACTAGACAGTACCTCAAAGCCATGAAGAGAAATAAAGATCTCAATAAAAGTAAAAACATGGCCAATTATAAAAGTAATCTTATTGTAACAGTGGTTTGTAACTGCATTTTTCTACACGATTTAAAAGACTAATACATTTAAAAAATATTACCAGTTTTAAAAATATTATTTTTAAAGATGTTATTTATGTGGAAACCACCTCCACATAATCAAAGTCATATATGACAAACCCACAGCAAGCATTACACTCAATGGTGAAAGACTGAAAGCTTTCCCTCTGGTATTAGGAACAAAGCTCGGATACCCGCTTTTACCACCTCTATTCAATACTACTGGAAATTTTAGCCAGAGCAATTATACAAGAAAGGGAATAAAAGGCATCCAAACTGCACTCCAGGTGGTGTGACTCAGTGGATTGAGTGCTGGTCTGCAAACCAAAGGTTCACTGGTTCCATTCCCAGTCAGGGCACATGCCTGGGTTGTGTGCCAAGTCCCCCAGTGTGGGGCATGTGAGAGACAGCCAAACATGGTTTCTCTCCCTCTCTTTCTCCCTCCCTTCCCCTCTGCCTAGAAATAAATAACTTTTTGAAAAGGCATCTAAATTGGAAAGGAAGAAATAAAATTATCTCTGTTTGCAGATGACATAATCTCACGTATTTAAACCCTAGAGATCCCACCAAAAACACTGTTAGAACTAATAAATAAATTTGGCAAAGTAGCAGGATAAGATCAACACACAGAAATCAGTTGCATTTCCATACATGAACAATAAACAATTGGAAAAGGACATTAGAAAAACAATTTCACTTACAATTGCAGCAAAAACAATAAAATACTTAAGAATTAACTTAACCAAGGAGATAAAAGACTTGTACAATTCAAACTATAAAACATTACTAAAAGAAATTAAAAGATGCATACATAAATGGAAACACATCCTATATTCATGGATTAGAAGACTTAATATTGTTAAAATGTCAGTAATGCCCAAAATGATCTATAGGTTAATTCGATCCCTATCCAAACCCCAATAATGTTTCCTGCAGAAATAGAAAACTCATCCTAAAATTCATGTGGACTTTCAAGGGATCCCTGAATAGCCAAAAACATCTTTAAAAAAAAAGCAAAATTAGAGAACTCACAGTTTCTGATTCTAAAACTTACTACAAAGCTACAGCAATCAAAGGAATAGAATAGAGAGCCCAGAAGAAAACCCTTGCATACATGATCAAATATTTTTGACAAGGGTGCCAAGACCATTCAATGGGGAGAAGAACAGGCTTTCCAACAAATGGTGCTGGAAAACTGGACATCTGCCTGAAAAAGTATGAAGCTGGACCCTTAACTAAGACCATTTACAAAGATTAACTTCAAATGGACCAAGGACCTGAATGCAAGGACCAAAACAATAAAACTCTTAGAAGAAAACATTGGAGAAAAGCTTTATGACATTGGATTTCACAATGATTTCATGGATATGACACCAAAGGCATGGGCAACACAAGAAAAAATAGACCAACTGGACTTCAATGGAATTTTTTTCACTTTGTACATCAAAAGACACAATCCACAAAGCAAAATGCAGTCCAACTAATGGGAGGAAATATTTGTAAATCATATATCTGGTAAGGATTGATATCCAGAATATATAGAGAACTTCTAAAGTTCCACAACAAAAAACAACCAACCTGAATTAAAATAAGCAAAGGACTTCAATAGATATTTCTCCAAAGAAGACACAGAAATGGCCAATGAATACATGAAAGATGCTCATCATCACTAATCATGAGGGAAATACAAATCAGAACTACAATGAAATGCTACTGCATGCTACACCAGCAGGATGTCCACTATCATAAAACACACACACACACACACACACACACACAAGAGTTAAAGAAGGTAAAAATGGTACAGCCACTGTGGAAAATTGTGTGGCAAGTCCTCAAAAAATTAAAAATGGACCCATAAGATCCAGCAATTCCACTGTATCAAAAAAAATTAAAAGCAGGGTCTCAAAATGATATTTGTCCACCTGTGTTCATAGCAGCATTATTCACAATGAAATGTGGAAGCAACCCAAGTGTCCATCAATGGATAAACATACAGAAAAATGCAATCTACACACAATGAAACATTACTCAACCTTAAAAAGAAAGGAAATTCCAACACATGCCGCAACAAGATGAACCTTGAGGACTTCATGGTAGGTGAAATAAAGCAGTCACAAAAAGACAAGTGCTGTGTGACTCCACTCAGATGAGGTACACAGAGTAGTCAAATTACAGAGACCGAAGGTAGGATGGTGGTTTCCAGGGACAGGTGGAGGGGGGATGGCAGTTACTGTCTAATGGGCACAGAGTTGTAATTTTATGTTATAAAAAGAGTTACAGAGATGGATAGTGGTAATAGTTGGGCAACAATGTGACTACATTTAACACCACTGAACTGTTCACTTAAAAATGGTTACTGTAGTACATTTTTGTTTTGTGTGTTTTACTGTAATGTTAAAAAAATCAATTGCAGTTCAATACTCAGTGGGTCCACACTGCCCTCTGCAGAAGGCCTGAGTGTTGGCAACATCAGAGAAGTACTGCAGCCAGATGAGAGAGAATTGCAATTTTTTTCTTTGATCAGAAATATCAGAAGGGAATCTCTGGCATCCATGGCATGTCTGTGCCCTCCCCACCTAGAGCTAGGCCATCCCTGGGGAAAGGTAGTTGGATTCGTCACTTCACACAAGTCTGTTCCTGACACACACTTAGGTGACTCACAGAGTGATGTCTGTTTTATAAGTGAGCTTATAAAACAGGGATTCTTGTCCCCAGGAAGCATAAATGACTCTCCCAATTATTTTGACTCTCAGGGGATCCTGCCTCCCGCTCCCCTAACCTCTCTTCCCCAGAAAAAGGCATTTTCTAAAACCCCAACTTAACCTCTGTATCTCCAACTACAGGCAAATCAAAACTTTTAGAAGAGATAACCACATCACCCTCTCAACGAAGAATGGTAACCTCTTCCTCTGACAACGTGCAGTTCAGCGACCCCTGCCCCGAGGCCCGGCAGAAGCTGCAGGAGATGTGTCGCCACATGTGAGCACCTCCGTGGTTGGGGGTGGGTGGGCACGCCTGCCAGTTGTCTGTGTGCATAAAGGGGAAATCACAAAAGTGCCTGAGTGTCAGGGAGTGTCACTAGGTACCTGGTGCCCCTAACAACAGTGACAGGGTGATGGCCTGTGCCCGGCCCTTCACAATCCTTTCCAGTCCTTATACAGTCTTATGAGGAACATGGATGCTTGCCCATTGAGGAAACAGGCATTGCTTGAGGTCCCATAGCTCGGTGGGGCTGACCCCCAGGCATTGACCTTGGTCTCCTCACCAGTGATACCCCTTTACAGAACTTCTTACCATACATGTGTAGCCTTTGGGTCCTGAATGTTTCTTTCTTAAAATAACTTGTCAGGATTCTCCTACAAAACAAATACCTCTCAAAACAAACAAAAAATGTTGACATGGATAATTAGTGATATTTATGATTTTATGGGTCCCATAAGGCCTAGCAAGCTAAGTCTACGTCTCTGAAGGCCCAGACCATGGGCCATAAAGAACTTAAAATTTAGTTACATCTAAGTCATATACGTCTTGGGCTCCCTGGCCCTTCAGTATTACTGCAGCTACAGAACATGGGTAAAAGGAAGCCACTCAGTTTTGCTCCTTTGACACTCTAGAAGGAAGCTCTCTTTCCCTGTAACCTCAGGACTGGAGGGTGAGCAGAGCCTCCATTTCCCCCAGACCCCCCTTGTGCACACAGCCCCTCTCCATGGGTCCTCACCTAGCACTGAAGGTGGAAAGGACTGATCTCAAAGCTGTACCAGTCCCTTCCTAGTTCTTCCTAGAAATACTGACTTTAAGGATGAGGAGTATGGAGTACTTCTGGGACAGGGAGATGGCATGGGAGTCTTGGGAGCTGGGGCAGGGCTGCAGAGAGCCTCCCTGGTGAGTGAGAGCCAAATGGCTAGAAGATACGTTGCCTCCTTCCCTGCAGAGAAGCTGAAAGAGCCTCATGGAAAGGGAAGAATGTCTTCTACCCCATGATCTTGCGCAACTATAGGATAAAGGTGCCTTATCATCCAACATCGACCCCAAAAGGGGACGCTCAGACCCCGAGCTCCCAACAACCTAACTCTTCCGGTGCTCAGGTTGCTACTGCCATCCTTCACCAGCCTCAAGTCTCCCGTACTCACTTCAGCCGGCAGTCTCAGGAGTGGAAGGGAGCCAAGAAGCCTGTCAAGTTTCACTATTCCTTCTATGATGGGTCTTCCTTTGTTTAGTATCCTTTTATTTGGGGCTGCTCCCTTGTCCCCAGCCACCCAGCCCCAGAGAACTTCTGGGCCAGAAAAAGCCTAAGTATTACTTTGGTTTTGCAATTAATCCAAGAATCCTGGTGACAGGCCTTCCAGGGTATTAGGAGTTTGTCCAGGTCACAGAGGGCTCCCTTTGGAGAACATCTGGGTGAGAAGCGGCAGAGCAGGAAGTCGCCTTGGACCCCTGTGCTCCTTGCAGTGGTCCTGTTGCCCACTCCCCAACGTGTGCTGGAGCTGGCCCAGGACCACAAATACCCAACCGGTTTGGCAGCAAGGCTGCAGCCAGAGAGGGTGGAACACCTACTCCAGGTTTTGCAGCCTGGTTTGGATGCGACATCAAAGAGGGGAGACACGAGGCTGCTATTCATTCTTGTCCCTTCGCTGTAGGAATGGGTAGTGTGACTCACTCAATGCCACAAAAGGAATTGGTGGCCAAGCCAGGCCTGGATTCAGGGCTGCCTCACCTCCATTTAGGGCGCCCTCCCTGGCACCGTTTTTATGCCTTTCAGGATTGTTTGCTCCAGCAGAGAGCAGGGTAAAGAGGAGGGAAGGGCCCTGTGATAAAACCACAGGGCACTCAGTGCCCCCTGCCTTTGGAGAATAGGGCAGCTCTCTGAGCTGTCAAACGGGCTGCCCGGACAGGCCTGCTGTGCCACACCCCCCTCAATTCATTTTGATCTCCCCTCCACTGAACTGGGAATTCAGAATTTAAGTGCCCTGTCAAAGGAGTCCTGTTGTTCCTCCGACTCTCCGACTGTAAATGAGTCCATTCATCACACTGCGCTCAGCCCTGCTGCTAATGCGTCCAGTGACACTGAACACAGAAAACTGCTTCCAGGGCAGCTGCTGCTCCCTCTGGGTCACGGGGCTTCTCCCTCCCCACTTCTATCGCTGTGCAGCGCATCGAATGGGATCAGTCCCCTGAGCTCTTCATGAAGCTGTGTCTGTGAATTAGGTTGCTGTCTGTGGAACCAGAGAGGGTAGACTATCAGTCAGGGCCCAGCACCAGCCTGCTGGGATGCATGTTCTCTCACCTGCCTCAGAGTGCCAGCCCAACCAGGGTGGGACCACCCAGAACCGTCAGGCCACTGCTGCTGACATGCTTGACTCTTAGCCCAACAATGAACACATCCTGGCAATTAATGCATTTCCTCTATGGGAGTCCCAAGAGGTCTGGGTTTTGGGCTTAGTTCTTCTCTGCGACTGCACAAGTCCCTTTATCTCTCTGGGCCTCACTTCCCTCCATTATAACATGAGGAAGCTGGACCCAGTGATCCTGAAGGAGAAACTCCGTGTTACTGTGTTCAAATGGTTAAAACATGATGCCACTGTTGAATCCTTCTTCAGTAAAGAAAATGTTTGGAAAACACTTCTCCCGCCTCATGGCTTCTACAGAACAGTAGACTCAGCAGTTGACTCTGTTTTCACAGAGATACTGGGCAAAGCTCTCAGGTAGAAATGATATATCCGCCCTTGGAGGATGCCAAAGTCTCCTAGCCCTGATCAGTTTGCACTTGTCGGCATCAGACCCCAGAGCCATCCCAGAATTCATGTCATCTGGGCTGTCAGCATCTGCCTGGATCTCTTCCCTCAATCTCTGATTTCCCCCCAAACTTCCCTCACAGCCTTTTTTCATCTGAAGCCATAAACTCACCACATTGATATGAATATATAAACCTTAATCACTGTGTGTTCAGTACTGTGCTCAGCACTGTTCCCTTAGGGATTTGTTGAACACTCCTACCCATTGTGTGAGGTAAGCATTTTTTTAAAATATGGTAAAGTACACATAACATCAAATTTACCATTTTAACCATTTTGACATGTATAATTTAAATGGCATCAAGTACATTCACAATTGTATATAACCATCACCACTATTTAGTTCCTTTTTCATCACCCCAAAAGGAAACTCCATACCTAGTAAGCAGCCACTCCCATTTCCCTTCCCCGGCCCTCTTTGGAGGCAGCCAGTCTTTTCACCTCTGTGCATTAGCCTATTCAAGGTTATTTCATCTAAGTAAAGCCATACAGTATGTGGCCTTTTGTATCTGGCTTCTTTTACATAGCATAATTTTGCAAGGTTCTTCCACATTGTACAGCTTACCCTTGAATATAGCAGTTTTTAACTGTGAATGTCCACTTAAACGTGGATTTTTTTTTCAACTAACCATTCAGTTCAATTGGCCCTGCTCAGTTTAATTGTCTGAAGTTCATTGACCATTGCTGTTCAAACTTGTGTTGCCAAGGATCTAGGAGAGGCTGGGAACCCCTTGAATGCGGAGGGCCAAGTCAAGGTGCATGCAGGTTTTCCACTGCACAGGCGGTCAGCACCACCGAACCCCGCCTAGTCCGAGGGTCCGCTGTAGTATGCACCAGTGCTTCGTTCCTTTTTCTAAAAGAAAAGGGGGAGGGGTGAAACTCACATGACATAAAAGTGATGCTTTTAACATTTATAATTCAGTGGCATTTAGTACATTTACACTGTTGTGCAACAACAACCTCCATCAAGTCCGGAACTCTTTTTGTCACCCCGAAGGAAAACCCTACACCCATTAAGCATTCACTCCCTCTCCCCCTGCCCCCAGCCCTGAAATCACCAGTGTGCTTCCTGTAGATTTGCCTGTTGTGGGCATCTCATACACATGGACTCCTACAATATGTGGCCTTTTGTGTCCAGCTTCTTTCACTTGATGTTTTCAAGGTTTGTGTGTGTTGTAGCAGGCATCAGAATTTCTTCCCTTTGGGCTGAATAATATTGTATTATTTGGATTATACTACTTTTAAAAAATTCATTCCTGCCTTGGCCAGGTGGCTCCAGTTGGTTGGAGCAACATCCCATACATCAGAAGGTTGTGGGTTTGATTCCCAGACAGGGCACACACCTAGGCTGCGGGTTCAATCCCCGATCTGGGTGCATACAGGATCGGTGTTTCTCACATCAATGTATCGATGTTTCTGTGTGTGTGTGTGTGTGTGTGATTCCCCCCCCCCCAGACCCTTCCTCTCTTTCTACAATCAATAAGCATATCCTCAGGTGAAGATTTTAAAAAATTCATTCTTGCATTTATGGACATTAGGTCGTTTCCATGATTTGGCTATTGTGACTAATGCTGCTATGAACATTCTTACACAAATTTTGGTTTGCACACCTGTTCTCAATTCTTTTGGTTCTATACCAAAGAGTGGAATTACTAGGTCATATGGTAATTCTATGTTTAATTTATTGAGAAAGCTCCAAAATGTTTTCCATACTGGCTGCACCATTTTATATTCCCATCAGCAATGTGTGAGATTCCAGTTTCTTCACATCCTTGACTATACTTGATATTTTTCAGTTTTTTAATTCTAGCCATTCTAGTGGGTGTGAACTGGTATCCCATTATAGTTTTAACTTGCATTTGCCTAACAGCTAATGATTTTGAGCATCTTTGTGTGCTTTCTTTGTATATCTTTTTTGTAGAAATATATATTTAAGTCCTTTGCCATTTGTTGACTATTTTTCCTTGTAAGAGTTATTTATATATTGTGGATACTAGACTTTTATCAGATATATGATTTGCAAATATTTTTCCTATACAGTGGTGTGTCTTTTCACACTCTTAATAACATCCTTTGGTATGCAAAGTTTTTAATTTTGATGAAGCCAATTTTTCTATTTTTTTGTTTCTTGTACTTTGGTTTTCATATCTATGAATACTGCTTATTTCTATATTTTCTTCTAAAAGTTTTATAGTTACAGCTCTTACATATAGGCTTTTGATACCTTTATGGTTGATTTTTGCATTTTTGCATTTTTGCATTTTTTGCATGATGTGAGATAAGGGTCCAACTTCATTCTTTTGCATGTGATATCCAGTTGTCCCAGACCTATTTGTTGAAGAGACTATTATTTTCCCATTTGAATGCTCTTGGAACCCTTGTTAAAAATCAATTGACCATAGATGTGTTAGTTTATTTTTTGACTCTCAATTCTATTCCATTGGTCTATGTGTATATTATGCAAGTACCACACAATTTTGATTCTTGTGGCTTTGTAGTCAGTGTTAAAATCAAGAAATATGAGTCCTTCAACTTTGTTCTTTTTCCAAGATTATTTTGTTTATTTGGGATCCCTTGCAATTGTATATGAACTTTAGGATCAAGTTTTCTATCTCTGTGAAGAAAATTGATGAAATTTTGATAGAGATTACATTGATTCTTTTGATCACTATGGGGAATATTGCCATTAACAATATTGATTCTTCTAATTCATGAATACTAGCAATAAGTGATCTGAAATGCTGTAAGTACAACAACAATAAAAAAGTAATGAACAGAAGGAAGTGATATCATTTACAATAGCATTAAAAAGGAAAGAATACTTTGGAATAAATTTAACCAAAAAAGTGTAAGACTCGTTCACAGGAAACTACAAAATATTCTTGAAATAAATTAAAGAAGACTGAAATAAGTGGAAAGATATCCTTATTAAGGACTACTGATTTTTGTGTGTTGATCCTGTGTCCTATAACTGTGCTTTGTATGTTTCTAGGAGCAGGTCCTTGTCATCTAAGTTATCTAACTTGTGGATGAACAATTGTTCACATAATTCTCTTATGATCTGTTTTCATTTCTGTGATGTCATTAGTAATGTCTTCACTTTCATCTATACTTTTAGAAACTTGAGTTTTCCTTTTTTCTCTCTTAGTCTAGCTGGCAAGTGGTGAATTTTGTTAATTGTTTCAAAGAACTGTTTTGTGTTTTGTTGGTTCTCTCTATTGTTTTACTACTCACTATTTTGTTTTTCTTTGCTCTAATCTTTATTTCCTTCCTTTTGCTAACTTTAGTTTTAATTTGCTCTTTCTCTTTATAGTTCATTAAGGTATAAGTTTGGGTTATTAATCTGATATAGTTCTTCTCCTTTAATGCCAGTATTTATAGCTATAAATTTCTTTCTGAGCACTGCTTTTACCTTATGCCATAAGTTTTGGTATGCTGTGTTTTTATTTTCATTTATCTTATTTTTTAAATTTTCTTTGTGATTTGTTCTTTATCCATTGGTTGAGTGTATTATTTAATTTCCATCTATTTTTTAATTTTCCCAATTTCTTTCTGCCAGTGACTTCTAGTTTCATTGTGTTGAAATACACTTTTTATGGTTATAATCTTTTAAAATTTATCAAGAGTTGTTTTGTGGTCTAACATATTGTCTATACCAGAGAATGATCCATGTTGACTTGAGAAGAATATGTATTTTGCTGTTGTTGGATAGGATACTCTGTATATGCCAATGAGGTTTAGTTGGTTTATAATAGAGTTCAAGTTCTGTATTTCTTTTTGATTTTCTGTCTAATTGTTCTACCCATTATTGAAAGTGAGGTAGGAAGTCTTCAATTCTTATTATGGTATTTATTTTTTAATTCTGTCAATTTTTGCTTTATATAGCTTAAGGCTCTGTTGGTAGGTGTGTATATGTCCATAACTGTTATATATTCTTGAGGCATCGAGCATTTTCTGAATACATAGTGTCCCTGTTTGTCTCTTGTGAAAGAATTTTTACTTAAAGTTGTTTTATCTGATATCAATAAAGCCAACTTTGTTCTTTTTTGGTTACATTTTGCATGGAATATCCCTTTTCATCATTTTACTTTTAACCTAGTTGTGTCTTTGGCTCTAATGTGAGTGTCTTATAGACAACATATATGTATATTATGCTTTTTAAATCCACTCTCGCAATCTCTGCCTTTGTTTGGAGAATTTAATCCATTTATATTTAAAGTAATTGCTGATATGAAAAAGCTTAATCCTGCTATTTTTTTATATCTTTTTTGTTCTTCAGTTTCTCCATTACTTGTGTTTGACTTTTTTTTTTTTTTTTTTTTTTTTTTTTTTTTTTTTTTTTTTTTTTTTTTTTTTTTTTTTTTTTGGTAGGGTGACATTTTGATTCCCTTCTCATTTTCTTTTCTCCATACTTTCAAAATTACTTTCTTGGTGATTATCCTGGTATAATGGGTTGAATAGTGTCTGTCAAAAATTTATGTTCACTTGAAACCTCAGAATGTGACCATATTGAGAAATAGGGTATTTGCAGATGTAATTATTAAGTTAAAATGCAGTCATACTGGGTTATTGTGGGCCATAATGCAAGAAGAAAAAACAGAGTTACACTCAGAGTAATTAAAGCCATGGAATGACTGAGATAGAGATTATAATGATGCATTTGTAAACCAAGGAATATCAAAGGTTCCTGACAACCACTAGAAACTATGAAGAGGCAAGAAAGGATTCTTCTCCTGAGCCTCCAAAAGCATGACCCTGTCAACACCTTGCTAGTCTCCAGAACTATGAGATAATAAATTTCTGCTGTTCAAGTGGCTTAATTACAGGAGCCCCAAGAAACTAATGTACTTGATTACTACAACTGACAACAAATTAGTTTGAATAATACTAACTTAGCCTTAATAGTATGTAAAACTCTGCTCCCATATAGTGTATTCCTCCTCCTTTATGTTCTTGTTATTAGAAATTGCATCCTTATATAGATGTATGTCATTAACATAGGCTTATAATTATCACTTTATGCATTTGTTTCCTTCAAATCACATAGGAAAGAAAGAGGAATTATAAACCAAAAATACTGTAATGCTGGCTTTTATATTTAATTATACAGTTACTTTACCAGTGTTCTTTATTTCTTTGCATATCTGTGAGTTACTGTCAGGTGGCCTTTCATCTCAGCCTGGAGGACTTTTTTTAACATTTCTTTTTTTTTTTTTTAAGATTTTATTTATTTATTTTTAGAGAGGGAAGGGAGAGAGAGAGAGAGACAGATAGACAGACAGAAACATCAGTGTGCAGTTGCTGGGGGACATGGCCTGCAACCTAGGCATGTGCCCTGACTGGGAATCGAACCTGCGATGCCTGGTTCGCAGCCCGCGCTCAGTCCACTGAGCTACACCAGCCAGGGCTTTTTTTAACATTTCTTGTAATGATGAACTTCCTCAGCCTTTATCTGGAAAGTCTTAATTTCTCCTTCAATTTTCAAGGCTACTTTTGCTTAATATAGACTTCGTGGTTGACGGCTATTTTTCTTCCAGCTCTATAAATAATCCATCATGCAACCTTTTGGCCTCCATGGTTTCTTATGACAAATTGGCCATTAATCTTGATGAAGATCCCTTGTACATCTTTTCTCTTGCCTCTTGCAGGATTTTCTCTGTCTTTACCTACTGGCAGTTTGATAATAATGTCTCAGTGTGGCTCTTTTTGAATTTATCCTACTTGGAATTTGCTGAGCTTATTGATTAAATAATGGATGAATACTCCCCAAATTTTATGAAAGACATCAATCTTTTATAAAATTTGGGGAGTTTTCATCCATTATTTATTCAAACATTTTTCTGCCTTCTGTTGCTCCTCTTCTTCTGGGGCTCTTGTTATGCATATGTTGGTTGACTTGATAATCATCCACAGATCTCCCAGTCTTCTGTTTGTTTTTCCTCATTCTCTTTTTTATTTTTCAGCACCTCAGACTGGATTTCAATTACTCTATATTCAAGTTCACTGATTCTTTCTTCTACTGTACCATTCTACTGACAAACTCATATGGTGAATTTTTTCATTTTATTTATTATATAATTCAACTTCAGAATTTCTGTTTGGTTACTTTTTATAATTTGTGTTAATTTTTCAACAGTTTGTGGGAAAGGGTCAAGAGGATCCTAGTGCTACTCCCTGAAATTTTTCTGTCTGACGTACTTGTGAAATTCCTATGAACAGGATAGTGGCAGCCCATACCATATCCCTCTTAGCTGGAACCAGTGCTTGTTTGGGCCTCTTGGTAAGTAATGAGCAGGTGCACACTGACTGCTCTCTTAGATTGGTCAAAAGAGGAGGCAGCGCGACAGCATTAGAAATATCACTGGCTTGAGTTGAGATACTGGCTCTACCACTTCCTTGTGCTGTGATGTGAGGCAGACTATTTCTTTGCATCTTGGATTTCTCAGCTGTAGAGTGATCAAGTCATTTTGGTTTGCCCAAGACTTTCCTGGTTTTAACAATGAAAGTCCCACCTCCCAGGAAACCCCTCAGATGCAGGGAAACCTTACTCATCTCTGAGATGGAGATGATAATATTTACTACTGGGTGGTTTTGAGGAATAGAAAGAAGATACAGGAAAGCACTAGAGACATGGTAAGTTCCACAGTCACTTAGTAATTTGTTATGCAAAGTGCAGGGAGGGTCTTTGAAAACTGGGAGTGATGTATCAGTAAGCTAACACTTAGACTTGTAGACTTGCTTTCCATGGGCCACCTGAGAGAAGAACCTAGAGAGTTTTTTGTTAGTTCTACTTAACCATTTCTGCCAGCTATCCCTCCGGAAACATTGCCTTGTGTCAGATCCCCACGTGCTGCAGAGGGAGAACCATTACCTGCCTCTTTAATGACACTTCAAACTTCTCTTTCCTGGCCCTGTTCAATGCTGAAGGCCAGGGCTGCGTTCACCACAACCTAAAGGCCCGGTGAGTGGGTTAGGGAAATCATGGCCCCATGTAAGTATCTCTCAAGGTAACAAAGGGGGCACTGAGGTGGCAAGTAGGACACTCTGGGGAAAGGAGTGACTGGGCAATGTCCAGAGGCTAAGGGAGGCAGTGAGGCAGTGCCTGCAGCAACATAGGTACTTCGAAGCCCTTACTTGCTGTATCTGTGTCATAGCCAATGAGAATGGCAATTCTCTAAGACCTACTTCACTTGTATTTCCATAGCACTAAGACCTTGTGTGTCAGCTAGATTCATGGAACAATGCTTTTGTGGAAAGAAATGTTTTACACCAGGTAAGAGTGAAGAAGAGGCCATGGACACCACATTTTTGCTGGTACACATTTTTGCCAGCCAAAACTTGATTTTGCCTGGCCTTTCATAAGGAACTGTTCTTGGAAGAAATGACTTACCTTCATGTTATAGATCAGGGGTGTCAAACTAATTTTCATTGGGGGCCACATCAACCTTGCAGTTGACTTCAAAAGGCTGAATGTAATTTCAACTTCTTAACAGTTAAGGAGTAGTTACATTTATACAGTCCTAAAATTATTTCAGCCCTTTGAAGGCAACTGTGAGGCTGATGTGGCCCCCGGTGAAAATGAGTTTGACACCCCTGTTAAAGATGTCCCATTTTTATGCGTAAGGTCTTGTATACTCAAGTTCCTGGGCAACAGGGTACATATTCCATTTCTATCCCTCTTGGCTTTCACCTGAGTCACTATCATCTCCCTCAGACCTGCCCTTCCCAACAAATTCTACCATTAGCATCAACAGGTATAATGGGGCCTCAGACCATATTAGGCAGGGGAAGTGAGGCTGACTGCAGAAGTCTATGCTTCCTCCAGCTGGGAGAGAGTTTCAGAGTCCTGCTTGCCTACAGCCTGTAGTGATGAGGGCATCCTTCAGGCGCCTGATGGCAGCTCCTCACCTATGTGTCTCTCCTAGCTGCCCATATGTCTTGATCTTGGATGAGGAAGGCGGGACCACCACGGACTACAAGGGCTATGCAGTTCACAAGTGGAGCTGGGCTTCTAAGACAGAGACTTTGCTCTCCCTGGAATATAAGGTAGGGGTTGGCAGCACTGGTAGGGTGGCATTGGCAGCCTTTTCTGGGCTGCTCGGCATCAGGCTACCAAAGGCTACCTGCAAGATAAGAGCCCTTCTCTCCAGGATCTTGTAGTCTCATTCAGAGGTCCCCTAAGTTGGTGGGCAGTGATCCAGGGCTGGCTAAAGTGAACTTTTCACCAACCTACAACAACTGTTGGCTGTGTACTAAACTTTTTTGGTAATATCCCTTGTATATTATTTTTATTATTAATACTATTACATTTGATATTTAAATGTCCATTATTTTAGGAAGTAACTATAATTGTTGATAGTTTTTTTTAAAGATTTTATTTATTTATTTTTAGAGAGGGAAAGGAGGGAGAGAGAGAGAAACATCAATGTGCAGTTGCTGGGAGACATGGCCTGCAACCTAGGCATGTGCTCTGACTGGGAATCGAACCTGCAATGCCTGGTTCGCAGCCCGCGCTCAATCCACTGAGCTACACCAGCCAGGGCAATAGTTTTATTTTTAATGCCTATACATGGCAAAAAGAAAAATGAGCAATTCTATGTTGGTCTCTCTAGTTTTTGTTTTTATAACTTTGCTATCTGTGAAATTAAAAAACCTGGGAGTCAATGGTGGCTAATAAACCCAAACCTTTTTTTTTTTCTTTCATTGGGTTGTTCAAATAGCCATTAATCAAATATTTATTGATCAGTCAATGTTGAATTACTAATACCAAATACTAAACTTAATTTTTTAATATATTTTATTGATTATGCTATTACAGTTGTCCCATTTCCCCCCTTCATTCCCCTCTACCCTGTACACCCTCTCCCACCCACATTCCCCCCCCTTTAGTTCATGTCCATGTGTCATAAGTTCTTTAGCTTCTACATTTCCCATACTATTCTTGCCCTCCCCCTGTCTATTTTCTACCTACCATCTATGCTACTTATTCTCCATACCTTTTCCCCCCTCTCCTCCTCCCACTCCCCTGTTGCTAACCCTCCATGTGATCTCCATTTCTGTGGTTCTGTTCCTGTTCTAGTTGTTTGCTTAGTTTCTTTTGGTTTTGTTTTAGGTGTGGTTGTTAATAATTGTGAGTTTGCTGTCATTTTACTATACATGTTTTTTTATCTTCTTTTTCTTAGATAAATCCCTTTAACATTTCATAAAACAAGGACTTGGTGATGATGAACTCCTTTAACTTGACCTTATCTGAGAAGCACTTTATCTGCCCTTCCATTCTAAATGAAAGCTTTGCTGGATAGAGCAATCTTGCATATAGGTCCTTGCCTTTCATTACTTGGAATACTTCTTTCCAGCCCCTTCTTGCCTGTAAGGTATCTTTTGAGAAATCAGCTGACAGTCTTATGGTAACTCCTTTGTATGTTACTGTCTCCTTGTCTCTTGCTGCTTCTAGGATTCTCTCTTTCATTTTTATCTTGGCTAATGTAATTATGATGTGCCTTGGTGTGTTCCTCCTTGGGTCCAACTTCTTTGGGACTCTCTGAGCTTCCTGGACTTCCTGGAAGTCCATTTCCTTTGCCAAAATTGGGAAGTTCTTCTTTATTATTTGTTCAAGTAAGTTGCTCTTCCTGTTCTCCTTCTGGTACCCCTATAATTCAGATGTTGGAATGTTTAAAGATGTCCCGGAGGTTCCTAAGCCTCTCCTCATTGTTTTGAATTCTTATTTGTTCATTCTTTTCTGTGTGGTTGTTTCTTTTTTCCTTCTGGTACACTCCATTGATGTGAGACCCAGCTTTCTTTCCATCACTATTGGTTCCCTGTGTATTTTTCTTCATTTCACTTATTGTAGCCTGCATTTGTTCATCTAATTTGCAACCAAAATCAACCAATTCTGTGAGCATCCTGATCACCAGTGTTTTGAACTGTGCATCTGATAGGTTGGCTATCTCTCGGTCACTTAAAAGGATGGGTTCTGGGGCTTTCATTTGGTCTTCTGTTTGAGCCATCTCTCCCTTTTTTGGAGGGGGAGGGTCGTCTGATCACACCTGTTACGGTGAGGGGTAGAGCCTTAGGTGTTCACCAGGGCTGGGCACCCCAGTCGCTGGGTTGTGATGTTGTATGTGGGGGTGGGGTTGAGTTCTGCTCTGTTCTCCGTGGGACCTCAGCCCCTTCTGCTGCTTCCCCCAAGCAAACTGGGCCCCTCTGGTGCCAATTCCCATGTGGGTGGGCTTGTGCACACCATGGGACCCTCCAAGGACCTCTCCTGTGAGGTTAGGTGGCTCTCTGTGTGCCTCAACTCCCACAGGTGCCCTCAATCAGTGTCCCGAGGCTCTATTTTCCAGCGCTGGGATCCTGGGTTGCATGCAGTGCCTTGCTTCACAATCACTGCCTCACTGAGTCTACCGGTTGCCACGCCTCAGCCAGGGTCTGCCCACTGCGGTCTTACGCACCTGGTCCCAATGGTCTTTGTGCCATGTGACCCCTCTCTGCCCGGCTTCCCGAGTCTGCCCCTCCTACCAGTCTGGATGAACAGGTCTATTTCAACTCCTTGGTTGTCCAACTTCCATTCAGATCAATTTTCTGTCAGTTCTGGATGTTATTCTGTTTCTAAATTGTTGTTGTCCCTATCTTGGTTGTGCAAGGAGGCACAGTGCATCCACCTATGCCTCTATCTTGACTGGAAGTAAATTTAATTTCTTAATAAAGCAATTAAGTATGCTTATCACTTTAAGCCTGAGTTCCTCATCCTTAGCACTAGTGACATTTGGAGATGGATAATTTTAGCAGCATCTTACTAGATGCTAGTGTAGTACACTCCCCTCCAGCTGTGATGATCAAAATATAACACCAGACATTGCCAAATGTTCTCTGGGGGTCAAAATTGTCCTTGGTTGAGAATAAATGATCTCGGGGATATAAAGATGAACAGATCCCTTGAGAAACTCAAAAGTCTGGGTGGGGGTTAATAAGAACACAGGGTAGAGAGGGATCAGGGGCGTGAGAGAGGTATAAACTCATAGGGTTGGGATTCAAAGAAAGATCACAGAACATAGAATCCACTCAAAGTGGCCTGAGAGTAAGAGGCTCAGGGAAAGTATTATGGACAGAAGCACTCTAGGAGTGTATGATGGGGCTCAAGCAACTGATCCCTAATCTCCTGTCTCCTGCCTTTCCTATTCACCCTCAACATTGGCCACTACATTCTCATCCTTATGTACAGATTCCTTTAGATCAGTGAACCTCTGCTCAGAAACATTCCCTCCCTTGAACATGTCTCAACCTTCTGACCAGCCCCCTGCCTCACACTGGCCTGATATACACTCCCTCTTTTCTCTGGCAATCCAAAATTTCCCTTCTTCAAACCCCTGCTCAGACTTTCCCTTCTTTGTAGCACCCCACCCCACACCCATTTCTCTCTGTTCACATTGCTCACAGTCAGGATTAGTCATTTTATTAGTTATTCAATGGAGAGGTTCTCAGCTCTGGTTGCATATCGGAATCACCTATGGGACTTTAAAAATGCATATTCCCAGGCACATTTCCAGAGAGATTCTGATTCAGTTGGTCTAAGTTCTGGATTTTGAAGTTTTTGTGAGTATCATTGATACTTGGTCAAGTTCAAGATTTTCAATCTAGGAATGTGTTGTCTTAAAATTTACCTTATGTAGATATCTGAAAAGTATATAGTGCAAGATTATAAATTGATTACAGGCAGGCACCATATGTTGTGTGTCAGTGTGGCCAAGTGGACAGAGAACTGGGATGAGAATCGGAGAAGCCAAACACTAATACCAGTTTCTCTGGGATCTATGCAGCTTTGTGAAAGCCATTCACCTTCTCTGAGCCTTGGCTATCTCACCTATACAAGGTGGGTCACCAGACCTGCTCTTCTGCAACACATTGCTGATGTTTGAACTAAATGAAATCATAGAGGAGAAGGTGCTTTGATATCACTAAGATGTTTTAGCAGAGTACTTCAGTTTATTGTTCTATTTCTGGAGTTGCATACAGAAATACACAACAGAGCCTGGCCTATTAGGAGTAGCTTGGAAAACAAAGTGTCTCTTGAGTTGTAGCATGAATTTGTATGCATATGATTTACATAGAGAGGAAAAGGAAGGGAGGGGGTTTGGGGTAGAGGGAGTAGCATCTGTAAAAGCTGAAGTTGGGACTCAGTGTGATATTGTTAAAAGTTCACAAGTGCCTCTTGTGAAAGAAACAGGGCCAGGAGGAGTATATGTTTCGTTGTGAAGGTGAGAGGCATTGGATGTCAGGCTGAGGCACATGTACACTCACTTGGAGGCTGCAGTGGCCAGTTTATTTTCACCCAGTGTAGCAGCTCCAGTAGTCTTATTCCTCCCTGAAAATACAAGTCTCCTTCTGGTATATGTTATTCTCAGCCCAAAGAGCTTTCTTAGCATTTCTTAAAGTATAGATCTGCAGGTAACACATTCTGTTTTCTTTCATGTGAAAATAATATCTTTATTAAAGGATCTCTTTGCTAGATCTAGGATTCTAGGTTGATTCTGTTTTCGATTTTGTATTTTTTCTTTTCTTTTTTTTTAGCATTTAAAGATGTTGTTATGCTGTGTCTAATCTCTATGATTTATGATCAGAAGTCTGTAGTCATTCAAATCATTGTTCATTTTCTGTAGCTGCTTTCAAGATTTTACCTTTTCTTTGATTTTCTAAGTTTGGATATAATATGTTTAGGTGTTGTTGTCTTCATATTTATTCTGTTTGGGATTTATGGAGTTTCTTGAATCTGTAAATTCATGTCTTTCACCGTATTTGGGAAATCTGCCATTAGAGAAAAAAACTGTACTCCAGTCTCTCTCCTTTTCTTCTAAGACTCCAATCACATATATTTTTAGACATTTTAATATTGTCCCAAAGGCCCCTGAGGCTCTGATACTTTCTGTTGTTGTTCACATTTTTTCTCTTTACTTTTTTTTAAAATTACTTTATTGTTGTTCAATTACAGTTGTCTGCATTTTCTTCCCACCCCTTCCCCCACCCCAGTCAAACCCACCTCCCTACCCTGATCCTACCCCCTTTGGTTTTGTCCATGTGTCCTTTATAGTTGTTCCTGAAAACCCTTCTCCCCACTGTCCCCCTCCTTCCCTCTGGCTATTGTTAGATTGTTCTTAATTTCAATGTCTCTAGTTATATTTTGTTTTCTTTTTCTTTTGTTGATTATATTCCAGTTAAAAGTGAGATCATATGGTATTTGTCCTTCACTGCCTGGCTTATTTCACTTAGCATAATGCTCTCCAGTTCCATCCATGCTGTTGCAAAGGGTATAAGCTCCTTCTTTCTCTCTGCTGCATCGAATTCCCTTGTGTAAGTGTACCATAGTTTTTTTTTGTTTGTTTGTTTGTTTTTTGATCCACTCACTTGTTGATGGATACTTAGGTTGCTTCCAACACTTGGCTATTGTAAATTGTGCTGCTATGACCATTGGGGTGCATAGGTTCTTTTGGATTGGTGTTTCAGGGCCCTTAGGGTATAATCCTAGCAGTGGAATTGCTGGGTCAAAAGGCAGATCCATTTTCAGTTTTCTGAGAAAATTCCATACTGTTTTCCACAGTGGCTGCACCAGTCTGCATTCCCAGCAACAGTGCACTAGGGTTCCCTTTTCTCTGCATCCTCTCCAACACTTATTTGTTGATTTGTTTATGTTGGCCATTCTGACCAGTGTGAGGTAGTATCTCATTGTGGTTTTAATTTGCATCTCTCTGATAGCTAGTGATGCTGAGCATCTTTTCATATGTCTCTGGGCCCTTCTGTATGTTCTCCTTGGAGAAATGTCTGTTCAAGTCTTTTGCCCATTTTTTAATTGGGTTTTTTGTCTTCCTGGAGTTCTTTATATATTTTGGAGATCAAACCCTTGTCCAAGGTATCATTGGCAAATATGTTTTCCCAAATAGTTGGTTCTCTTTTTATTTTAATACTGTTTTCTTTAGCCATGCAGAAGTTTTTTAATTTGATGAGGTCTCATTTGTTTATTCTTTCCTTTCTGTCCCTTGCTTTAGGGGACATATCTGTGAAGATGTTGCTGCTTGGAATGTCTGAGATTTTCTTGCTGATATTTTCCTCTAGGACTTTTATGGTGTTACAACTTATATTTAAGTCTTTTATCCACCTTGAATTTATTTTTGTGTATGGTGTAAGTTGGTGATTGAGTTTCATCTGTTTGCATGTTGCTGTCCAGATCTCCCAACACCATTTGTTGAAGAGGCTATTTTTGCTCCATTTTATGCTTCTCCCCCTTTGTCAAACATTAATTGACCATAGAGACTTGGGCTTATTTCTGGGCTCTATATTCTGTTCCATTGGTCTATGTGCCCATATATGCCAGTACCAGGCTGTTTTTATTACACTGGCCTTATAATACGGTTTGATTTTTGGTATTGTGATCCCTCTTGCTTTGTTCTTCTTTCTCAAAATTACTGCAGCTATTCAAGGTCATTTATGATTCCACATAAATTTCTGAAATGTTTGTTCTATATCTGTGAAATATGTCATGGGTACTTTAATAGGGATTGCATTGAATTTACAAGTCACTTTGGGTAGTATGGCCATTTTGATTATGTTAATTCTTCCAATCCATGAGCATGGTATGTGCTTTCATTTGTTTGTGTCTTCCTTAATTTTTTTCTTCAGTGTTGTACAGTTTTCTAAGTACAGGTCTTTTACCTCCTTGGTTAGGTTTATTCCTAGGTATTTCATTTTTCTTGTGCTATATCAAATGGGTTTTTTCCCCTGATTTCTGTTTCTGAAATTTCATTGTTGATGTACAAAAATACCTTTGATTTCTGAGTATTGACTTTGTATCTGGCTGTTTTGCCAAATTCACTTACTAGATGGAGAAGTTTTTTGGTGGAGTCTATAGGATTTTCTATGCACACTATCATGTCATCTGCAAACAGTGTCAGTTTTGTTTCCTCCTTTCCAATTTGGATGCCTTTTATTTCCTTTTCTTGTCTGATTGCTGTGGTTAGGACTTCCAATACTATGTTGAATAGGAGTGGTGAAAGTGGGCATCCTTGTCTTGTTCCTGATCTTAGTGGGAAAGCTCTAAGTTTTTGTCTATTGAGTATGATGTTGGCTGTAGGTCTCTCACATATGGCCTTTATTACATTGAGGAATGCTCCCTCTATTCCCACTTTGCTGAGTGTTTTTATCATAAATGGGTGCAGTACCTTATCAAATGCTTTTTCCGCATCTATTGATATGATCACGTGATTTTTGTCTTTCGTTTTGTTTACGTGGTGTATTATGTTTATTGATTTGCAAATATTGTACCATCCTTGCATCCCTGGGATGAATCCCACTTGATCATGGTGTATGATTTTTTTAACATATGGCTCGATGTGGTTTGCCAATATTTTGCTGAAGATTTTAGCATCTTTGTTCATCAGCAATATTGGCCTGAAGTTTTCTTTCTTTGTTGTGTCTTTGTCTGGTTTGGGGATTAGGATGATGCTGGCTTCATTAAAAGAGTTTGAGAATCTTCCATCTTCTTGAATTTTTTGAAATGATCTGTGTAAGATGGGGGTTAGTTCTCCCTTAAATGCTTTGTAAAATTCTCCTGTGAAACTGTCTGGTCCAGGGCTTTTGTGTGTTGGAAGCTTTTTGATTACTGTTTCAACTTCATCAGGTGTTATTGGTCTATTCAGGCTTTCTGCTTCTTCTTCATTGAGTTTTGGAAGGTTATATTTTTCCAGAAATTTGTCCATTTCATCTGGGTTTTCAAATTTCTTGGCATATAGTTCTTCATAGTAATTTCTTACAATCCTTTGTATTTCTGTGGCATCAGTTGTAATCTCTCCTCTTTCATTTCTGATTGTGTTTATTTGGGTCCTCTCTCTTTTTTTCTTGATAAGATTGCTTAAAGGCTTGTGGATTTTGTTTATCTTTTCAGAGAACCAGCTCCTGGATTCATTGATCCTTCGAATTGTGCTTTTAGTCTCTATGTCATTTAATTCTGCTATGATCTTGGTTATTTCCTTCCTTCTACTTGTTCTGGGTTGTCTTTGTTGTTGTCCTCGAGTTCTTACAGACATAGAGTTAGGTTGTGTATTTGAAATGTTTCTGTCTTTTTTAGGTAGGCCTGTATCCCTATGAACTTCCCTGTAGTTTTTGATAATTCTCTGTGAGCTCATTGAGCTTCCTTGTAACCATTGCTTTGAACCCAATATCTGATAGTTGACTTGCCTCCATTTCATTTAGCATTCTTTTTGGGCTTACTCCTTTCCTTTCATTTGGGGATTGTTTCTTTGTCTTCCCATTGTTTGTGAGACTCTTCTTGTTGGCTTTTGCTTCTTAAATTGATCTGTTCTGACTCCCTGGGTTTATGGTGTGAACTTCTATGGTAGAATACCTGTGAGATTCAGTGGTGTAGTCTCCTTGATCTCCTGAGCTCACTGGTCTTGGGCTGTCATTTATGTTGGTTCTGTTTATGTCTTTGGGTTTTGATTGTTGTTGGGTCTTTCTTTGGTGGGTCCTTCCCACAAGCTGCTTAACTGAGGGTCACTCTGTCCACCACCTCTTGTATTCTGTTGTGCAGGTGTGGGCAGGTTGTGTTGAAGCTGGTTCTCTCATTTGTACAAGGTTTTGAGGATTCTCTCTTGCTCTTGTTCAGTTGTTTGTTCTGAGTAATTTCCCCACTGTTTAGTTGTATTTCCAGATAGGTCCTGGTTGAGTTAGTGTGGCTCCTACTCCCTCCTTTACCTTCTTCTGTTGTTATCTGTTGGTGGTTCCTTTGTTGGTGTGTTTCCTCTTCCAGCAAGTATTCTGGTGTTCATAGCTTCCACCTGTTCTTCTGATTTTTCAGTGTCCTCTACAATTTTTGGTCTCTGATCTTCATATATGCTGGGGTACTGTTTGCTGTTTGCTCTGTTCCTCAGTAAATTGTCTAGGTGTTTCACCTGTGTGCAGGGGGAAGTGGACTTCGCTCCTATCTATTTTGCCATCATCTTCTAGACCATATCAATAATCACTTTAAATGTAAATGGCTTTCCTTACTTTTCTGTGACTATTGATGTTGCAGATTCTATCCTTTGATTCTTTGAACTAGAAAGATGGTGGAATCTGGGCCACATCTCTGGCCTGTCTTCAAGCTGAAGCTGTAAAACAGTAACTAATCCCGGTCCTTTCCTTTAATTTTGACTCTTCAAAATCTGCCTGCTCTTTTTAAACTCTTCATAGCTGTGGGTGGTTTTATTTCTTGTTGGTGTGAGTTTTTTTTCCCCCCAAGCCTCTTAGAAGCTGACTCAGCTATACTGGAAGTAGAACCAGCTGGTTAATTTTTAAGTCGAGGGCTGGCATGCTCAGTTTAGCATTTCTGTGGAAGGTTAGCTAAAGAGGGAAAGATCAACAGATAGGACAATAGAAAGACTAGATGGGTGTTACTAGCCATACCTGAAATGATTAAGAGAGTAGTAGCAATATTTGTAAAAAGAGCCATTTCAGTAAAAATAATTCAGTGGTATTCAAGCATGAGCTGAAGGGATAAGTGAGAGGATGAGGGAATTATAGATGACTCCACAATGGAATGTGTGTCTTCTAGGTGAAAACAGAACTTCCTGAGAAGGTCAAAGATCAATGTGTTTTAGATAGTTTTGATTGGGTTCAAAGGCCATATGTCTCCAGGCTATTGGATTCTCACCTAACGTGAGAGATTGGGGATAATGGAGGTATATGTACCTGGGCTGTCTCAAAAGCTCCTGAGCAGATGAGCAGAACCAAAGCCATCTTGCCTGCTCAACTCCTGTGTCTCTTTTGTAGTTGGTCCCAAGCTTGGGTTGGAAATGGAAGGAGCATGAGTAAGAAGGCATAGGTTACTAATTTTTGCTAATTCCACGAAAAGAGACTGGAATTGCTCTCTTTTTCATGAAAACTAAAGTCCAACATAAGAACCAGAAAGATTTTACAGTTCCTTTGGTTCCAAGAAAAAAGGGATTTTTTGCTTTGTTGGTGGGCCAGGGAGGGTTGGGTTGGGCAGGGACAACAGAAGCAGGAGTACGCTGAGTACTGGTTTCTTCGTCTGCAGGTGAATGAGCAAATGAAGCTGACAGTGCTGGGGCAGGACTCCATCATGGTCACCTTCACCTCCCTGAGTGAGACAGTAACACTCACTGTATCGCCCAACAACTGTCCCCACGGGATAGGGCATGATAAAAGGGTAAGGCAAAGCAAACCAGGCACCCAGGTTTGACCCCAGGGCATTGCAACTTATCTTGCCACTCTGCCTCTCAATGCTTTTGTGTCTTCTACCCGACCCCACTTCCCCACACACACTCCTTCACTTCCTGCAAGGCCCTCCCTCTTTCTCTGCCTAATGAAATCCTACTCACCATTCACTGCCTGATCTTAGTATCTTCTCTGTGAAACTACTATCAGTCAGGAGTCTTTTAGTTATAACAGAGTCCAATGCACACAGGCTTAAGCATGAAAAGAGACTATATTGGCTCAGTAAATGGAAGTCTGGCAATAGGCAGCTTCAGGCATGGCTGGATCCAGGCCTTCAACTGATTGTATCAGATCTTCCCCACCTTTGCTCTGCTTTTTGATTTTTGGCTTTATTGTCAGGGAGTTTCCCTCCTTATGGTGACAAGATAGACATGAGCATCTCTGGGCTCATTATTTTACTGGCTGAGTTCTCCCCAGGAGAATGGGGACCTCTCTTCCTTAAGTACTCCAGTAGAAGTGCCAACATCAACTTCATTGGCTCTATTGGCTGCCCATGCCCAAGATGTTCCCTGTGGCCAGGAGTGTGTGTTGTTCTCACTGACTAGGCTCAGGTGTCGTGTCCACCCTGGAAGTCATGGGTGTGATCAGCCCCAGGGGTGACACCTGGGCAAAGGGTGTGGCAGGAGTGTTTTCCTAAAGGAAAATCATGGTGCTCTTACCAGAAGACAAAGAGATGCTGCTGACCAGAATAACTGTCAACTTTGTCATCCCTTTATCCAAATCAGGTAGAGTCCACCTCTCCCTCTCCACAGGCCTCCCAGACATGATTCACTTCCATTCTAGCATTCTTCCATTTACAAGCCAAAATTCTCCACCAAATTAGAAATTCCCTATGGTTTTCACTATTGCCCCAGGGCCCAGCACAAGGACTGCTTCAGATTAAGTACTTGCAAAATATTTGTTGGGTGCATGAGAAAACAGCAGAGACTGAAAGCCCAGTTTTTACACTTGCTCAGTCTGTATGGATCCTACCGTGTGCCTGGTCTCAAGTCACCATTGTGGAGAACAATAAAGAGGAGGAAGGGGACATAGTCCCTGATTCCTGAGGAATTTATAATCTAGAAGAGAGCAGTTGACATATACCATGAGACTGAGGTGACCAACGGCTCACTGATGGAGCAAGCTTCTTGTATTGCACATAGGGTCCTTCGCTGTATTGGCTTACTCAGGAACGCTGCATGAATTAGGAGCAGGAGAACCATACCTCTCAGTTTCCTGGGGGCCAGTCCCTGTTTACACTGTCAGCTTGGAGGAATTATTAATAGCATGCTCTTGCAGTCTCAAAAGTATCCTAGTTTGGATGTTCAATTATATGGTCACCTTGAGCAAGGTTCTTGTGCTGTGGGGGCATTTACTGCTGCATACTACAGGCTCCATACACTCTCACAGCTAACAGACCCCCTAAGAAGCAGCCAGACCAACATACTCACTTTACTTGGGGATACAGGAGACAGGCATTTGTTAGGAATCATGTTTTCCAAACAAGATAGCATAGAGTATCCATGTTTTTCTTGAAAGAAAGCATTGCACCTATTATCTCCAATGTATTTTCTTTACAGCAGCATTTCAACTTCATTATTCATGAACTAATTCAATAAACATTTATTAGCACCTGCAGTGTGCCATGTTGGCTGCTAGGGATGTGAAGAAGAAAGAAATATTACTCCCTCTAGTCTCTGAAATACTTTCAGTCTAATGGGAAGACAATAACATCAACACCTGTTGTATTCCATCTTGATGGGCATGGGGCACCAGAGATAAGGGCTCTGAGGAAGCTGCCAGGATTCACTAAAGGGGCCTCCTAGGAGCAGTCAGGAAACTTAGATGCCTATGACTTAAGCCTGCACTTCATTACTTCAAAGAGCAAAATAACCCCAGGATTCATCTCATCTGAGCTGAGATGAATAATCATGCTTATTGGTGTATCCATCCTATTAATTTGATTCTATGCTATTACTCTAAAAGTCACTGTTGCATTTCACAGAACTAGAACAAATATTCAAAAAATTTACATAGAACTACAGAAGACCATGAATAGCCACAGCAATCTTCAGAAAGAACAAAGTTAGAGGAATCACTACTTGATATCAACTAATACTACAAGGCCATAGTAATCAAAACAGCATGATACTGGCATAAAAGCAGACATATAGATCAATGGAACAGAATAGAAAGTCCAGAAATAAACTCACATCTTTATGGTCAATATTTGACAAAGGAGGCAAAAACGTACAATGGAGTAAGACAGTCTATTCAATAAATACTGTTGGGAAAATTGGGGAGATACATGCAAAAAAATGAAACTATACCACCTACTTATACTGTGCACAAGAATAAACTCAAAATGGATTAAAGGTTTAAATGTAAGACTTGCAACCATAAAAATCCTAGAAGAAAACATAAGCAGTAAAATATCGGACATTTCTCATAGCGATATTTTTTCTGATGTATCTTCTCAGGCAAGGGAAACAAAGAAAAAAATTAACAAATGAGACTACATCAAACTAAGAAGTTTTTGCACAGAAAAGGAAACCATTAACAAAATGAAAAGACAACCCACTGCATGGAAGAATATATTCGCCAATGATACATCTGATAAGGGATTAGTATACAAAATTTATAAAGAACATATACAACCCAATACCAAGAAAATATAATCCAACTAAAGATAAGCAAAGAATCTGAGTAGACGTTTCTCCAAAGAAGACATGTAGATGACCAACAGACATGTGAAAATATGCTCAATGTCACTAATCATCAGAAAAATGCAAATTAAAACCACAATGAGAAAACATCTCACATCTGTCAGAATGGCTATCATCAATAAATCAACAAACATGCTGGCAAGGATGTGGAGGAAAGGGAACCTGTGCATTGTTGGTGGGAATGCATGTTGGTGCAGCCACTGCACAAAGCAGGATAGACTTTCCTCAAGAAATTAAAAATGGAACTACCTTATGACCCAGTGATTCCACTTCTGGGAATTTATCCAAAAAACCCCAGAAAAACTAATTGAAAGAATAAAGCATGCCTATGCTCATTGAAGCACTATTTACAAAGGCCAAGATTTGGAATCAGCCCACGTGCTCATCAGTAGATGAGTGGATAAAAAAAACTGTGGTACATTTACACAACAGAATACCCCTTGGCTGTAAAAAATAAGGAAATATAACCTTTTGTAACAGCATGGATGGACCTGGAAAGTATTATGCTAAGTGAAATGAGCTGGTAACAGAAAGACAAATACCATATGATTTCACTTATATGTGGAATCTAATGAACAAAACAAAATAGCAACAGACTCAGAATACGAAAACAGACTGACATCTGTCAGAGTGAAGGGGTTAGGGAGCTGGTCGAAAAGGTGAAAGGATTAAGCAAAAAGTAAAAAACAACTCATAGACACAGACAACAGTATGGTGATTATAAGAGAGAAAAGGATGTGATGGAAGGGAGAGGAGGGTAAAGAGGGGATAAATGGTGATGGAAAAAGATTTGACTTTGGGTGGTGAACATACAATACAAAATACAGATGTTATATTATAGAATGGTACACTTAAAACCTATATAATTTTATTTATTGATTTGAGAGAGAGAGAAACATTAATTTATTGTTCTACTTATTCATGCCTTCATTTGTTGCTTCTTGTGTGTGCCCTGACCGGAGACTGAACCCGCAACCTTGGCATGTTGAGACGATACTCTAACCAACTGAGCTACCTAGCCAAGGCCTAAAACCTATATAATTTAATTAACCAGTGTCACCCCAATAAATTTAATAAAAATTAAAAAATAAATAAATGAAAGTCATTGTTAAGTGACTAATTATATATGAGGTCACATGTCTATATTTCTTGATAAACTTTTTAGCTTGTGTAAAACAATGAGTTTACTTACCAAAGTCAATAGGTATAAGAAAATTATTTTTTTCATGTAAAATTGCAGCAACACTTTGTTTGCCTGGCACTCTTGTCTGGTAATCTCTGAAGTCAGCTGAGAACCAGGACATAAGCAGCTAAAGACCCCAATGAACAGCCAAGAGAAATCACTCTAAGTCTATGAACTAAACATGCCCACTAGGCCTAGGCAAGCCCCTTAATAATTCAAGACTGATTTTTTTCCCTTACCTAAATGCAGCCTTGGCAAGCTAGAACTAGGAATCCAGAGCTGTGATGTCCAGCAGGGTAGCCACAAGTTGCAAATGGCTACTGAACACTTGCAGTGTGGGGACAAGTCCAGTGGGGGTGGACCGAAAGTGAAAATACATTTCGCATTACCAAGACTTCAATTGAAAAGATGACGCAAAATCTTTCATTGATTATTTATTTAGATTCCACACTGAGATAGTCATAGTTTTTATATAGTGAGGTTGCTAAATATGTTATTAAAATAAATTTATCTTTTAAGAATGTTTTAAATGTGACTCAGGAATTTGTCAAATGGCTCATGTAGCTCACATTGTATTTCCACTGGACCCTGCGGGTCCAGGGGGCAAAGTCTTAGGAAGTTCCCAGGGGCACTGACAGTGCAGTCAGAGGCTGGAAAGTTATAGAAAAGGCATCATAACTCAAAGAGCATAACCATCTTGGGGATATTTTACATAGGGATAAACAGACCTTAGAACAGCTTCTAAATACAGAGCTGCATTCTAGACAACAGCCATTGATGTTGACCAAGAAGATTGACTTGGCAAAAAGCATCCAGGTCATAATCTCTTCTGTTTGTGAGCACAAGGAGATGTAGTACATGTTACAACTCCCTAACCGAACAGTAGCAAATGAAGAAAGATCTGATTTACTGTAGGTAACAGGATTTCCAAACATTGATCTTAACTGCTAGGTTAAGCCTCTCAAATATTTCTACATGAAATCCTTGAAGCTCAGAGAACTGCCTCCTTTTGGATTCTTGGACCATAAAAGCTGCAAGAAGCCCTTGAGAAAGTTTGCTCTGTTGCAACTGGCAGAGTCTCAGCTGGGAAGAGGCCACAGGGCCTTGGGTTAGTCCCTTCCCTTTTAGGGCCTCAGTTTCCCCATCTGCATTGTGATATACGAGGGCCCACCCAACTTTCACAGGCTACCATCCTAAGACTTTCACGACCCGTTCAACTCCATCCTGTGTATGTGTGTTTGGGGCTAGTTATCACTCATCAGCAAAATCTGTGACAGTTTAGCAAAGCTGAGGGTGGGGGTACAGTGGCCTCCTTCCTCAAAGTCCTTGTCACAGGGACGCTTGTTAAATGGCTTCCCCAGACACCCATCTCCCTGGAAGAAGAGCGACAGGCAGAATGGCAGTTCCAGCTTTTACAGCCCTGTGGCCTGGCTCCTCACTAAATATTTCTATCAAGGCAGCACTTTGGAAGCGAGGCAATGTCTCAATTTAAATGCTTTATTAGCCCAGAGTGCCACCTCAAATCCTTTTTGGAAGCAGGCTGGGTATAAATTACAAATAAATAAATAAAATTAGCCCAGAAGCAGCAGCTGGGGCCAGCGGTTGGAAGGATGGTTAAGGTTTTGCCGTTAATTGGGGCATCCTTTACAGAAGTCCTGCCCACAGGGTAAAGAAGGACATATGGGCTGACTTCATTGTTCTTCAGCAAATCTGTCCACTGCTCACCTCACTCTTTCCACCTGAGGCTTCAATTCCACAGAAGAAAAATCTTTTTCACACCTCCTCTGGGTTAAGTGAGAGATGTAGAAGGCATGGTTCCTGCCTTTAAGGGGTTGACCCAATTTAGCATAAAGAAAGTAGAAATGACCAGGACCCAGGGCAGAAAGGACAGGAAGGCATAAATGTGCAAATTCAACATGGAGAGCAATTGCTGCTGGCTGAGAAAATTGGCAAAGGCTTCCTGGAGAAAGAGTCAAACCCTGACTGCCATTAACTCTGGAATCTGAACTTAGGTGTGCAGTACCATTTGATGCTCTGGCAGAGGGAATGTTTGAACTGCAGGGCAGCCCCAGCAGTTGCCTCACCACCCCACAGGGGGCCCCAGAGCCAGAATGGCCCTCTAGGGCAACCCTCAAACTGAGGCAGGAGGCCTGGGCCTTTGTGCTCACAAATACCAGTCAATCTATGTAACCTTGGCCAAAGACAGTTTTTCAGCTGAGATGCTCTGGCAGCTGGAGGGAGGAAGAGGGTTCCAGGGGATGAATACAAAGGGGGACTGGCTCTAGAGAGACCTTTATCCATCTAGTTATTTGTAATGCAATAAGTACTAATTGAACACTTTCTGCATGATGGGCACTCAGACACAAAGGAGACCAAGACTCAGTCCCTGCCCTCTAGGAGCTTACAGTTGAATGGGGGACACAGGCTCAAATGCTTTCAAATTACTTCCTAAAGGGCTAGCTTCTGTCTTCAGGGTGCATGATAATGGGGGTCCAAGGCCAGGAATGTTTTTTCCCAGTAGAATCAGGGAAAACCCTTCAAGAAGGGGATATTTGAATCAGACTGGACTGGTGTGCAGGAATTCACTGAGCTGAGGGGAAGAGAGGTGCATCCTAGGCAGAGGGGACGGTACATTCTGCACGTCAGAGCAAAGCCTGGTTTTCACTGGTCTGGGCAGATGGCCCCATGCAGTACAGGTAACGATGACCTCTCCTTGGCCTCTACCCAGGTGACCCACAAGATCAGCTTCATGGATGAAAAGCTGTCTAAGATGAGCCGAGCCCTGGCAGAGATCAAGAAGCGGTTTCAGAAAACAGTGTCTCAGTTCATGAATTCTATCTTACTGGCAGCGGGTAAGGGGGCAGAAAGGTTGGTGATAGCCTGTTTGATGGCTTCCCAAATCTTGAGTTACCTGTAAGTCTTTGCCAAGGACAGCTCTTTACCACCCCAGGCAGGGGGGCATGGCAGGGAGATTTCCCTATTGGTTGATGGGATTACTGGGCCCAGGGTGCTGAAGGGACTAGCTCAAAGCCACATAGCTAATAATGGTGACCTTCACCACCCCTCAGTTTTTAAATTTTATTTATTTTTAAATGTATTTTATTGATTATGCTATTACAATTGTCCCAATTTTCCTCTTTCATCCCCCTCCACCCAGTACCCCCATTCCCTCCAGCAATCCCCCTGCTTAGTTCATGTTCATGGGTCATGCATACAAGTTCTTTGGCTTTCCTATTCTATTCTTAACATCCCCCTATTTTGTACCTACCAATTTGTGCTTCTTAATCCCTGCAACTCCCCTTCCCATTCTTCCCCTTTTCCCTCTCAGCTGACCCTCCAAATGGTCTCCCTATCTATGATTCTGTTCCTGTTCTGGTTGTTCACTTAGTTTGTTTTTCAGATTCAATTGTTGATAGTTGTGAATTTGTTGCCTTTTTAATGTTCATAGTTTTGATTTTCTTCTTTTTCTTAGATAAGTCCCTTTAACATTTCATATAATAAAGGCTTGGTGATAATGAACTCATTTAGATTTACCTTGTCTGGGAAGCACTTTATCTGCCATTCAATTCTAAATAATAGGTTTACTGGACTGAGTAATCTTGGTTGTAGGTCCTTGCTTTTCATCACTTTGAATACTTCTTGCTAGCTCCTTCTAGTCTGAAAAGTTTTTTTTGAGAAATCAGCAGATAGTCTTATGGGAACTCCTTTTTAGGTAACTATCTGCTTTTCTCTTGATGCTTTTAAGATTCTCTCTTTATTTTTAACCTTTGGCATTGTAATTATGATGTGTCTTGGTGTGGCTCTCTTTGGGTCCAACTTGTTTGGGACTCTCTGTGCTTCCTGGACTTGTATGTCTATTTCTTTCACCAAATTAGGGAAGTTTTCTTTCATCATTTTTTCTTTTCTTTTTTTTTTAAAGTGGGTTTTTTTATTTATTTACTTTTAGGGAGAAGGGAAGGGAAAGACAAAGAGAGAGAGAGAGACATAAATGTGTGGTTGCCTCTCGCCCGCCCCCTACTGGGGGCCCATCTTGTCTTGCAACCCAGGCATGTACTTTGATTGAGAATTGAACTGGCGACCCTTTGGTTCACAGGCTGGTGCTTTCATTATTTTTTCAAAAAAGTTTCCAATTTCTTGCTCTTCCTCTTCTCCTTCTGGCATCCCTATGATTCAGATGTTAGTACATTTAGAGATGCCCAAGAGTCTCCTTAGTCTATCCTCATTTTTTTAAATTCTTTTTTTCTTCTTACTGTTCTGATTGAATGCTTTTTTTTCCCTTATGTTCCAAATTGTTGATTTGATTCTCAGCTTTATCCTCTCCATTGTTAGTTCCCTGTAGATTTTTCTTTATTTCACTTAATGTAAACATTGTTTCTGCTTGTGTCTTTTTTATGCTCTTGTTGTACTCAGTGAATTCTTTGAGCATCCTTATAGCCAGAGTTTTGAACTCTGCATTTGATAAGTTGTTTATCTCTGTTTCGTTCAGTTCTTTTTCTGGAGCTTTGTTCTGTTCTTTCATTTGGGACATATTTCTTTGCTCCTCAATGTGGCAGCCTCCCTGTATTTGTTTCTGTGTATTAAGTAGAGCTGCTTTGATTCTCTGTCTTAGTAGCATTACCTATTGTAGAAAAGTGTACCCATAAATTGTGTGGAGCAGAGCCTTAGGTAATCATCAGGGCAGGACAACCCATATCACCACTTTGTGGCACTGTGTCCGGGAGAAATCAGAGACAGGACAATGCCACTTCTTGGCTTCTCAAGGTTTGTCTGGGAGGAAGCTGTGTCCTGGTACTCACCCTATTTCCAGTAACTTCACTTTCTCCCCTTAAGTTACTGGTGCCCTTCCAGCTATTGCCCTGGTGCTGAATCCCAGAGGGGGTGAGTCTGCATAAGTTCTAAGCCTGTTGCAGGCTTTTTAAGAAGAGACTTCTGAGAATCCTACACTTTCTTCTGCCACCTCAACCCCTGCTGGTTTTTACAGCCAGAAGTTATGGGGACTTATCTTCCTGGCCTAGGCTGAGTAGTCTGGTTTGGAGCTGGGATCCCTCACTCCTGACGTATCCCTCCTGATTTTTATGCACCACAAGTACATGCAGGACCGCCCATCCAGTTGCCTCTCCATGCCACTCTGCGTCCCTGTGCCTCTCCACACCTCTGCACCTGTCTCTGAATCTCTGCCCCTCCTACCCATCTGGATGAGCATGGCTTCTTTAAATCCTTGGTTGTTGGACTTACATCAGCTGAATTTTATGATGGTGCTGAGTGAATTATTTTTGTAGTCCAGTTGTAATTTTTTTCTGTAGTTGTGCAAGGAGGCAAATTGTGTTTACCTAGCCTCCATCTTGACCAGAAGTCCTGTTCTCTCTTTTTTTTTTTTATAAAAAAAAAACTTCTTCCAAGGATGTCTGTCACCATACTGACAAGGATGTCAATTCTGCCTGCTCCAACTTTGGGCTCATAAGAGAAGCCTAATGTCATCTGAGGGAGAATCCATAAGCCTGAGGTTCTGGTTGTCCCACGGGGCCATTAAAGCCCATTAGGAAGGAAGGCAGCACTGGCCAAGGAAGCCCTGGGCCTTTACCCCAGCATCAGACAAGTGGCCCATTCTGTATTATTTCTTTTTGGCAAATCCTGAGGCTAGGCAAATTTATTCTAGGGCATGAGAAAAATGGATTTCTGGCAGCAATGTAGATGTTCTTGTCAGAGCCCCACTGTTGGACACTGCAGCCCCACCCAAATCCATGCTCATGCCCACCCTCAATTTATGAGTGCTCTCCCATGTGTGTTTAATGTCTTCCTGTGATTATCTTATTTTCCTGGGCCTCATCATCTTTCTGTATGTCTCTCTGTCCCCGTCCCCACCTCTGGTTCACCTTTCATCCCCATATACTATATTGTCCATCACCCATTTGCAGCCCCATTCCTCTCTCCTTGCTGTGAAAAATGTAGCAGAGAAGAAAAAAGCAGTCACCTTGCCAGGCTTCCTGTTAGGCCCACAGAGCTCCCCAGGACTAGCATGTGTAGCCTTAGGACCCCTCCCACATCTGGACTCTTCTCACTACTGATGAGCCTGGGGACAAAGGAACATTGACATAACCCCAACCCCACACCATTTCATGCCAACCCCTAGCTGGGAGTGGAGGGGCTGTGCTCCCCCCACGGCCTCCCTGTGTTGTTTCTTCTCATCCCTAAAGAGTCAGTTCAACTGTGCGCCTCCTCTTGAAAGCCTTCCCAGAGTCCCCCAGAAGAACAGGGCACACTCTCCTCTGGGTTCCCACAGCACTTTATATGTGCTTGAATTATAAATCTTACTATCTAGTGTTGTGAATATTTCTGTTTGCCCATCCCTCCTTTACTGTACTAGGAGTTTTAAGAGGCAGAGAACCATGTTTTGGGTGGTCTCTGTATGCTCAGCACTCATCCTTCAGTAAATGGTAAGTAAATAGAGGAATGAGAGTTCCCTGGCCTCAGAAGTTTCACAGTCTAATAGGGAAAGTAAAATAAGAATACAAATAAATACAGTATAACAAAGAAAGTATATGGAAATTACTTGCATATGGAGACATGGGGAACAGCATTCTCAGGGAAGGGAAGAGCATGGATGCATTGTGTACCCAGTCTCTACATTGAATGCTGAGGAGGATACAAAGCTGAGTGAAATACAAGCCCCTTGGGAGAAGAAGGATATAGGCTGGGTGTTGATGAATGAATAGAAATGAGAGGTTGATTCATTCTTACATTTAGCTAGTATTTACAAATCCACTAACTGTACTAGAGCCCTGTGCCAGGCAACAGAGTGCAGGTAGCCAGTAGGAGAATCTACAAGAGTGAAGGAGTGGAGAGGGAGATGAGCTGAGGGGTGTCCACTTACAGGACCTTACAGCAGGGGGATAAGGACAAGCCACAGGGGAGAGTAACAGAAGTGTCTTCTATTAACAGGCTTGCTCACCATAGAATATCCAATAAGGGAAGACACAGAAATAAGTCGACTCAAAATGAAATCCTGGTTCAGTCTTGAGCGAGGCATCAAGCTAAATCTCCACTCAGCAGAATCCCTTTCATTGCGGCATCAGTCAGCACAAGAGTCCCTGTTTGGAGAGTTCTTGAAGGAAGATCTTGGGTCTGCTCCTGTGAGCCCCACTGACAAGAAGACCAGCAAGATCCAAGCCAAAACCCCCATCACACTCAGGTGGGCTTGGGCCATCCTTTCCTCCAGCTTCTGTGTGTCAGATGCTGTGATGGGTAGTAGACACGCAATGGTGAAGAAAATAGATGAGACCCCTCCCTGTTGGAGCTGGAATTCTTGGGCAGGGGAAAAATAGAAGATAAGTGCAAGAATATCTGAAATCATTTTAGATAGTGACAAGGCCAGGAAGAAAAATCAGCGTAATGGGTTAGAGCAGAGGTTGGCAATTTAGGGCCATGTGCCAATCTGTCCCTGTTGTCTGCCTTTTTTGTGGGTGAGCTAAGAATGGTTTTTATATTTTCAAATGCTGGGGAAGAGATCAAAAGGAGACTTTCTTATGACATGTGAAATGATATAAAATTTGAATGTCAAATCTATAAGTAGGACTTTCTTTGGACCTGGCCACAGCCACTCATTTACATATTATTTATAGCTGCTTACCCTGCTAGGACAAAAGTCTTGAGTCTCTGTGACCGAGTCCATCTGGCCTGCAAAGATGAGAATATTTGCACTGTGGTCCTTTATAGAAAATGTTGACCAACCCCTGGGATGGAGAGTGACTAGGAAGTGGGTGGGATGTGCTACATTAGGTAGACAGGTCAGGAAAGGCAGTCCTGAGGAGATAATATTTAACAGGAGACTGAAGGATAAGAAATAGGCAGCCACAAAGGAATATCACACAAATATAGAGCAAGTACAAAAGCCCTGAGACAAGAACAAGTTTGGTTTGTGTGAGGGAAAATAATAGTAGCAGCTCGTGATAAAGAAATTAGAATAATGTAAATTAAGGACAGAGAGGTAGGCAAGAGTCACATCAAGTAGCCTTGTTAGTGTTATAGGAAGTCATTCCATTACTTGAAGACAGAATGTGACATCACCTGACTTATAGCTTTTTAAAAACACTTAAAATATATCTTTTATATTTTTGTTTTTAAATTTAAAAACCTATAATATATAAACACAGAAAATGAACAAACCCTCAGTGTATATAGCTCAATGAGTACCGTAAAGTGAATATACCCCATTATCACCAAGTCAAAAAATAGAACATTACCAGCTCCTTAGTAGTCCCCTCTTGTCCCCTCCCAATCAGTAACTCCCTGCTTCTCCCCAACAGAAAGGTTTCTAACACCAAAGTTAGCTTTTAATATATTTTTAACTTCATTTAAATTGATCTATTCAGTATAGATCCACTGGTATCTGGATTCTTTTGCTCAACATTATAATTGTGAGATTTATCCATATTGTTACATGTAGTTTGCTCATTTTCATTGCTGTATAATAATCTATTGTGTGAATGCACTACAAATGGTGCATTTTAGTGTGGATGGATATTTGAATTGTTTATAGTTTTGGCAATGACAAATTGTGCTGGTGTTGCTATATGTCCTTCTTTCTGGTTTATATATGCTTGGATAAGAACTTGCTTCATTGAGTATGTATATGTTCAGCTCCTACTAAAGACTGTTTTCCCAAATGGTGGTATCGAGTTCCACTCCCACCAGCAGTGTATGAGAATTCCTGTGGCTCCACATTCTTCTCAATGCTTGATAGTCAATCATTTTTATTATAACTATTCTATAAATGGTTTTTCATTTGCATTTCACTGGTTACTGTAGAGATTGAGCACCTTTTCAGTTGTTCATTGACCATTTTGAATATTCTCTTTTGCAAAGTGCCTGTTTGGGTCTCTTGTCCATTTTTCTACTGGTTGTTTGCCTTTTCTTCATTTATATTTTGGAATTCTTTATATATTGTGGATATAAGACTTTTGTCAGGAATACATGGTGCAAAAGATTCTCCTACCTTTGCACTGGTCATGGTGTATAAGTTGTTAAGTTTAATGTCCAATTTTCACTCTTTCTTTATAATTAGTTTTTTGTACCCTATTTAAGAAATTACCCTATTCAAACAACATAAACATATTCTTCAAAGTTGCTTTCTAGTAGTCTCTTTTGTTTTAATGTTTATAGTTATTCACCAACTGGAAATGATTTTTGTGTATAATGTGAAGTAGGAGCTAAGTTTTAATTTTTTCTATATATTTCCAACTGAACAGTATCACCTATTGAAAAGATTGTAACTTTCCCTCAGCTCTGTGGTAAAAACTCTATAATAAATCAAGAGGCTCTATATGTATTAATCAAGAGTCATCTTCTGGACTCCCTATTTTGTTCCCTATTGTCTTATTATAGTTTCATGATAAATATTGATATACAGCAGAATATTGATATATTCAGACTTTGTTGTTCTAAATTGTTTTGCTGTTCTTGGCACTTTACATTTCCATATAATTTTAGAATCATCCTGTTAATAAAAAAAAGTCCTGGAGTTTCAATCGGATTGTTAATATTTTTGTAATATTGGAGTATTTTAATTCGTGAACATGGTATACCTTTTTATTTATTTATTTGGGTCTTCTCTAATCTCTCCATAGTATTTTGTAGCTTTCAGCATAGAGGTCTTCTGGGTTTTATTTAAAAGATTTATCCTAGGATATTTAATAGTTTTTGGTGCTATCACAAAATTTTTTAATCTAATTTTTTTATTTGTTGCTGGTATACAGAAAGGCAATTGATTTCATCTCAATTTAAAGTTATTTTTAATTTATTTACAGTAAACTTTACTCTCTTTGTCATAAAAATCTATGAGTTTTGACATATGCATAGAGTTGTGTAACTACCGCCATAGCCCAGATACAGGACAGTTTTATCACCTTCCTCACCAAAAAAATAATAAACAACCTACAAATTCCCTCATGCTACCCCTTTGCTGTCACATTCTGCCCTCACCGTCAAATTCTAACAACGTTGACCTGTTATCTGTAGCTATAAGTTTTGTATTTCCTTGAATGTCATTTGAGTGGAATTATACATTATAGAGCCTTTTGAGTCTATAGTTTCTTTCACTTAGCATAATGCATGCAACGTTCATTTACATGGGCGGGGTGGGGGAAGCTGTGCTTCAATCTTTGTGAGGGCTTGTCTATTTCTGTTTCACCTTTACTTCTGAGGTATAGCTCTTCAGGTCCTCAACCAAAAGCCAGGGGTGTTTACCAGGGCCTATGTCTTTGGTGGTCCCTGAACTCCCGCCTCCACCCCTGTAACCCATGAGCATGTCAGGAGCTCTGATCCGCCTCTCAGCCTGTCATTCTAGGTCTCACTTTCAGAATCAGTACTTGCCTTGACAGGTAGTGCTGTCCTATATGTCACACTCACCTTTCTTGGTTCATCTCTTTCCTCTTCCAGATGCTGATCCTGCAAATTCTTATTTACTTATGAAATCTCTAATGCATTTAAACAGTGCCTTAAAATATATTTTGTTGAGCTTTTCTTATTTTTCTCAGGAGGGACTCTATAGCACCCTAGTCAGCCATTGTGGGAAGTAGAACATTTTTTATTGCTCCACAGAAAAAGGATTTTAGGGTGGAAAGAGTGGAATCGCAATAGTTAAGATACTAGTTTAGTAATCCAGGTGACACTGACATTGTGTTGTCAAAGGTAGTATCAGAATAAGGAGAAAATTAGACATATTTGTTATAAATTTTGGAAAAGAGCTAACAGAAATGACTGATAGATGTGGGGCAAGTGAAAACAAGTATGGGTGACTTTGGGGGTGTGGCTGAAATAATTGAATAATGAGGGTGTCATTAACTTGAATGGGGAAGCACAATGGCACAGGAAGTTTGGGAGGGGTTAGGTAAGAATAAATGCACAAATTAAAAATATGCCCCCTTTAGTTTGCATTTGCACCTATGTGAGCAGAGATCCTGGCCCAGGTGGGGAGAACTCAGGAGGCATGCAGAGCCATTGTTGCAATTTTTCATCAGGAATTTTTGCATCTGTATATTCATAATGAATATTCATCTGTATTTTTCTTTATATTAATTTTTTTAATGAGTTTGATGAAAATTGGTGTTATTTCTTCAAGTGTTTGGTAGAATTTACAAGTGAAACCATCTGGTCCTGGGCTTTTCTTTATGGGAAGGGTTTTTTTTTTTCAATTGTTATTCAGTCTTTTTACTTGTTAGAGACTTGTTCTGATTGTATATTTCTTCTTGAACTTGAATCAGTTTTAGTAGTTTGTGTATTTCTAGGAATTTGTCTATTTTATTTAGGTTATCAAATTTATTAGTGTACAGTTTGTAATATACTCTCATAATCCTTTCAGTTCTGGAAGGTCAGTAGCAATGTCCCACTTACATTTTTTATTTTAGCAATTTGAGTCTTCTCTCTTTTTTTCTTAGTCTAGTTAAAGATTAATCAATTTTGTTGATCTGTTTAGAGGACCAACATTTGTTCAGTTGTTTCTCTTTATTGGTTTTCTGTTTTCTTTTTTCTTAATCTCAACTTTAATGATTATTTTCTTTTCTCTGTCACCTTTGGGTTTAGTTTATTCTTGTTTTTTCACTGTAAGATTAGGTTAGGTTATTGATTTGAGGTCTACTTTTTTCATGCTATTTTCCCTCTGAGCACTGCTCTCAATGTATCCCTTAAGTTTTGGTATGTTGTGTTTTGTTTTCATTAATATCAAAGTGTTTTCTAATTTCCTTTGAGCTTTCTTCTTTGATCCATTGTCTAAGAACATGTTACTTAAATTCCACATATTCATGAATTTTCCAAAATTTCTTCTTATTAATAATTTCATTCCATTATTTTTGAAGAAGACATATTCTAGTATTTCTTTCTAATTTTTGAGATTTTTTTTCATAAGTGAGTATATGGTCTATGCTGGGGAGTGTTCCATGTACACTTGAGAAGAATGTGTGTTCTGCTGTAGTTGGTAGTTGGATTAAGTGATCTATATATGCATGTCTTTTAGGTGTAGTTGGTTTATAGTGTTCTTCAAGTTGTCCATTTCCTTGCTTTCTTTCATCTAGTTGTTCTGTTCATTATTGAAAGCAGAGCATTGAAATATTCTACTATCATTGCAGAACTCTGTATTTCTCCCTTCAATTCTACCAATTTTGCATCATACATTTAGAGGCTCTATTGTTATGCGCATATATGTTCATAATTGTTACACTTCTACAGAGAGTGACTCTTTTCTCAGTATTCAATGCCTTATATGTCTCCTGAAATAATTTTTTACTTAAAATCTATTTTATCTGATATTAGGTTAACCACCAGTGCTCATTTTTGTTACTGTTTGCTGGGAGTTTATTTCCATCCTTTCACTTGAAACCTCGCTGTTTCTTTGAATCAAAAATGAGTCTCCAGTGGAGAGAATATAGTTGTATCATGGGTTTTTTTTCATTCTGTCAATCTGTAACTTCTGTTGAATATTTTAATCCATTTCCATTAAAAAGTAAATACTATTAAGGAAAGACTTACTTCAGCCATCTTGCTATTCATTTTCTATAAATATTATATCCTTTTTGTTCCTCAGTTCCTCCATTGCTGACTTTTCGTGTTTGAATTTGTGTATATGTGTGTGTGTGTGTCTCATGGTGTGATGGTTAATTTTATGTTTCAATTTGACTGGACTAAGGGATAACTGAACTAAGGAAAAAACATTATTTCTGAGTACGTCTGTGAAAGTGTTCCTGGAAGAGGCTAGCATTTCATTCAGTTGACTGAATAAAGAGATTCAGTCTCCCAATGTGGGAGGGCTTCATCCAATTCAATAAGGGCCTGAATAAAATAAAAATAAATAAATAAAAGGGAGAGAAAATTCCTTCTCTCTCATCTTTTTTTCACTCTAACAACTAATTAGTATTTATTCTAAGTCATAAAACAGTTACTGATTTGATAGAAATTAATTTAGATACCTTCAGAAATCAGGTTTTTTAAATTTTTTACTGTTGTTCAATTACAATTGTCCCTAATTTCCCCCATTAGTCTCCCCTGCCCCACCCATCCCCCACATCCCACATTCAATCCTCTCGCCTTTGGCTTTGTCCGTGTGTCCTTTATACATGTTCCTTGATGGCCTTTCCCCCTACCCGTTACCCCTCCCATCTCCCCTGTGGTTACTGTCAGTTTGTTCTTTATTTCAATGTCTCTGGTTGTATTTTGTTTACTTGTTTGTTTTGTTGGTTAGTTTCCACTTATAGGTGAGATCATATGGTATTTGTCTTTCACTGCCTGGCTTAGTACTCTCCATTCCATCCATGCTGTTGCAAAGAGTAGGAGTCCTTTCTTTTTATTGTGTAGTATTTCATAGACAGCAACACACTTATAGTAGGGGATTTAACACCCCACTGTCAGCAATGGACAGATCTTCCAAACAAAATATCAACAAGGATATTGTGGCACTGAATGATGCACTAGATTAAATGGACTTAACTGATATATAATACAACCCTACATCTTTTTTTAAAATATTTTATTTATTTAGTTTTAGAGAGGGAAGGGAGGGAGAAAGAGAGAGAGAGAGAGAGACATTAATGTGCAGTTGCTGGGGGCCATGGCCTGCAACCCAGACATGTGCCCTGACTGGGAATCGAACCTGCGATGCTTTGGTTCGCAGCCCGCGCTCAATCCACTGAGCTACGCCAGCCAGGGCTACAACCCTACATCTTAAAGAAGCAAAATACACATTCTTTTCAAATATACATGGAACATTTTCAAAGACAGACCACATGATAAGACACAAAACAAGCCTCAACAAATTCAAGAAAATTGAAATCATATCAAGCATTTTCCCAGACCAATAAGGACTTAAAACTAGAAACCAACCTCAAGGAAAAAACTCAAAAACATTCAAATTCATGGAGACTGAATAGCATGCTATTAAACAATGAATGGGTTAATAATGAGATCAAGGAAAAAATAAAAATGTTTCTGGAAACAAATGAAAATGAACACGCAACAGTCCAAAACCTATGGGACACAGCGAAGGCAGTTCTAGAGGAAAGTTCATAGTGATACAGGTCTACCTAAAAAAAACAGAAACGTTTCAAATAAACAACCTAACCTACAACTGTAAGAACTAGAGGAATAATAACAAACAAAGCCCAGAGCGAGTAGAAGGAAGGAAATAATCAAGATCAGGGTAGAATTAAATGACATAGAGACTAAAAGAAAAATTCAAAGGATCAGTAAATCCAGGAGCTGGTTCTTTGAAAAGATAAATAAAATCAACAAGACTTTAAGAAGGCTCATCAAGAAAAAATGAGAGAGGACCCAACTAAATAAAATAAAAAATGAAAGAGGAGAGATTACAAGTGATACAACACAAGTACAAAGGATTATAAGAAATTACTATAACAACTACATGCCAAGAAGTTTGAAAACCTGGGTGAAATGAACAAATTTCTAGAACCATATAATCTTCCAAAACTGAATCAAGAAGAAGCAGAAAGCCTGAACAGACTAATAACAGCTAGTGAAATTGAAGTGATAATAAAAAAACTCCCGGCACACGAAAGCCCTGGACTGGACGGCTTCACAGGAGGATTTTACAAAACATTTAAGGAAGAGTTTACCCCTATCGTTCTCAAACTATTCCAAAAAATCCAATAAGAGGGAAGACTTCCAAGCTCTTTTTATGAGGCTAGCATCATCCTAATGCCAAAACCAAATAAAGACACAACAAAGAAAGAAAACTAAAGGCCAATATCTCTGATGAACATAGATGCTAAAATCCTCAACAAAATACTGGCAAATCACAGCCAGCAATACATGAAAAAGATCATAAACCATGATCAAGTGGGGTTCATACCAGAAATTAGTTTTTAAAAAAAGAAATTAGTTTGGATTTCAGTGCTTGAAAATGTCAAATATAAGATATAATAAATTTCTTGTCATGATCTTTTAAAATTTTTATTGAATTCATTGGGGTGACATTGGTTAATAAAATATATAGGTTTCAAATGTACATCATCCATATACTGTATTGTGTGTTCACCATCCAGAGTCAAGCCTCTTTCTGTCACCACTTAGGCCCCATTTCCCTTCTTCTACACCACCCACACCTCTTTTTCTCTTCCTGAGCTGGGAAGTTCATTCGAGCTCCTGGTTCTTGGGCCTTTAGACTTCAGCACTGACACAACAGCCTCCCAGTTCTTAGCCTTTTGCCTTTGCCTTTGCCTGTGGATTATCCAATTATCCACCCCTCCCCCCACTGCCTCTCCCCCCATTCTCAGGTCTTTGGACTGAGATTGAATTATACCACTGGCTTTCCTAGTTTTCCAGCTTGCAGACAGCAGACTGTGGGACTTTTTGGCTTCTATAAGCATGTGAACAAATTTCCATAAATTTCCTCTTTTGTGTGTGTGTGTGTGTGTGTGTGTGTGTAGTTTCAAGTTACTACCCAGTATTCTTCCATTTTAATCTAAAGGACTCTCTTTAACATTTCTTGTGGGGCAGGCTTACTAATGACAAACTCTCTCAGCTTTTGTTTACCTGGGAATGTCTTGATTTCCCTTTCATTTTGAAGACTAAATTTGCTCAGTATAGAAATCTTTGCTGATATTTTTTTTTTCTTCTGGTACTTTAAATGTCATTGCACTGCCTTCTGGCCTCCATGATTTTTTATGAAAAATTGGCTGTTAATCTTATTGAGGATCCCTTGTGTGTGATGAGTCACTTTTCTCTTGTTGCTTTCAAAATTCTATTTGTCTTTGTCTTTCAACAATTTTATTTTAATGTGTCATGGTGTAGATCTCTTTGAATTCACCCTACTTAGAACTTGTTGAGCTTCTTGGAGAAATCTCAAGTTCAGAAAGCTTTTGGCAATTATTTTTTCAAATATTCTTTCTGATTCTTTCTCTCTTGTCCTGTAGTTCCCATTATGTGTATGTTGGTATTCCTGATTGTGTCCCACAGGTATCTTAGGTTCTGTTAATTTTTTTCATTCATTTTATTTTCTGCTCCTCAAACTCAGTAATCTTAATTGCCCTATCTTTAAGTTTGCTGATTCTTTTTTCTGCCTGTTCAGATCTCATGTTGCATTTTCATTTCATTTATGGTACTTTTCAAGTTTAGTTCTGGTTGGTTATTTTTATAATTTTTATCTCTTTATTGAATTCTCTATCTAATGGGGCATTGTCCTCCTGGTTTGCTTTAGTTCTTTGTCCTTAGTTTCCCTTAGCACATTGAACATAATTGAGATAGGTGACATAAAATCTTTGTCTAGAAAGTCCAATATCTGGGTTTCCTTGCGGAGAATTGGTTGTTGTTGTTTTTCCATTTCTTTTATCCTATGAAATAGGCTTACTTTTTTGTTTCTTTGCATGTCCATAATTTTTTGTTTAAAAGTGAACATTTTTAATATTATAATGTAGTAAGCATGGAAATCAAATTCTACCCTCTCTCCATGGTTTGTTGTTGCTGCTTATAGTTTACAATTGTTTGTTTAGTGTCTTTTCTAAACTACTTTCATAAAGACTGCATTCTTTATTATGTGCTCACTAAAGTCTCTGTTTGCTTATCTTACTGGTCAGCTAATGATGTTTAACAGAGACTTCCTTAAATACCTGGAACAGAAAAACAAAAACAAAACATCTTTCCCGGTCTTTGCAGATGATGTTTTCTGTGCTGCAGTACTTCTTCAGTGCTTTTAGCCAGGCTGTTTAATCTCTGCCTTAGCTTTTACTTCCCTCTTGCACAGAGCCCAGAGATCAGGTAGAAGTGAAGGCTTAGGGTATTCTCAGGCCTTTTCTAAAGGTTCCAACCCTGGACATGCTTGCAACCCTTTATATTTCCTGGTACACATGGGACCTTTCCAAGCCTTTATTATGCCATGTATTTTTTCCCCAGCCTCTTTCTTCCCAGGCTTTCTGGTCTATCTACTGTGTGCTCCATCTGTTGCCTCTTGTACCAGGAGGCTGTATCTGGTACATTTACCTTTAAATGCTTTTGACAAATGCTGCCAAAGATGCTGCTCCATCTCTAAGAAAGTCCCAGAATGGACAAAACAAAGGCAAGGCCCCTTAGCCAATCCTTCAGGGAACCTCCAGACATGTCAAATTACACAACCACAATTCCTTGAGAACAATATCCCTATTACCCTCTATGGTACCAGCAAGTCCCACCAGGAACATGGGCTGCCATCCCCACAGATGCCACCAAGCTAGAGAGTTGGAGATGGCAGGTGGGTAAGTTAAAATATCACAGTACTCTCTTACCAAAATTTAGTAGTTTGTTTCTTCACTAAGCATCCCTTGATTGTTATAAGCATTTTCATTAGTTTCTAGAGTGCTGTAAAATTGATTCTGATCATTTTTGCCAGATTGCTTGTTGGTTCAGTGAAGGGACATGGTTTTGGCGTTCTCTACTCCACCATTTTCGGCAACTTCACCCTTTTTTAATACTAAAATCATTTCTATATAATTTTCTGTAAATGGCGTGTTTACTTCCTTTGTCTGTATTTTATTGGGTTGTTAACATTTTCAAATTCATTTATAGTTCGTTATGTAGTAGGTAATCTAACCACTTGTCTGTGATAGGGGTTTCATGTATGTTTTCCAGTTTGCCTTTTGTCTTTGCTTGCATGGTTTTACCACTCAGGGTTTTGGGGGGAAGGGTTGTTTTTTTCTTCGTGTAATTGAATTTATCAATATTTTCCTACCATGACTTCTGAACTTTTGGGTCATAATTATAAAAGTCCTTTTCTGCTCTAAAATTACAAAATGATTCTCTCATATTTTCCACTAGAACTTTTATGGCTTGATTTTTTTTCACATTTAAAACCTTAATTCATGTTGGATTTATCTTGGTATACAAGTTGTGAGGAATAGATTTAACCCTTTCCTTCCCAGATGTTCAGGCTCTTGAACAAGAGATATTTTTAAGTTTGTTTAGCAAGTATTCATTCACTAGTATTAAATAGCCTCTGAAAA
>PVIA01003100.1:139598-181701 GCA_004024845.1 Tonatia bakeri
GGGGGGGGGGGAGATGGAGACAACTATACTTGAACAACAATAAAAAAGAGAGAGGGAGAAAATTCTGAGTAGTAAATTCCTTGCATTGCTTTGTTTTAAGATGATCTGGTTTCTAATCCTGGCCCTTGCTATTTAATTACTATATGAATTTAGGCAGTTCATTAACCCAGTCAGAGCTTACTGTTTCCTGATTTGTAAACAGTAATAATAGTTTCCTTATAGCCTATTACACAGGTTATTACAAAACCAACCATGACAATGTCTATGCCAAGAGTTTTGGATGTTGTAAAGTGCTAACTACAATGTAAGGCTATAGAAATGGTAAGAGTAGCCCTGGCTGGTGTGGCTCAGTGGATTGAGCGTCAGCCTGTGAACCAAAGGGTTTCTGATTTGATTCCCAGTCAGGGCACATGCCTAGGTTGTGGGCCAAGTCCCTGATAGGGGGCCCGTGAGAGGCAGCCACACATCGGTGTTTCTTCCCCTCTCTTTCTCCCTCCCCCCACTCTAAAAAGAAATAAAATCTTCTTATAAAGAAATGACAAGAATAAAAATCATGGCAACATTTTATATTTGGTAGGTGCTTATTCCTATCCAAATACAACAACCCTCACAACCCTGCATCAACCCTGCACAGTGTCTGGCACATAGTAGGTGCCTCATACTACTTGTTTGGATATTTATTGGCCCTCTATTGAATCTTTACTATTTGCCAAGGGCTACTATTTATTCCACTAAGCAAAACACTCCAAACTCATGTACTCATAGAATTTATGTTCTATTAGGATAGAGAAGTACAATTACCAAAATTAATAAGTAAAATATATAATACGTTAGACAGTGAGCAATGCTAAAGAGGAAAATGAGGCAGGGAATTGGTAAGAGTGTTGGGGGTGAAGGGATACAATTCTGAATAGGGCAGTCAAAGAAAGTGTCACTGAGAAGGTGACATTTGCATAGAGATGCAAAGGAGGTGAGAAAGTGAGTCGTGTGGCTACCTGGAGGAAGAGCCACACAGGCAGAAGGAATGGAGAGAGCAAAGACCCTGAGGGTGGAGGAGGGTAAGCAGAGGCCAGGGTGGGCAGAACTTGGTAAGCGAAGGTAGTGAAGGTGAGGATGTTGGAGAAGAATATGAGGGATGAGGAAGGGGGACCAATCATGTATACCATTTCAGAGAATTATAGGGACTTGGCTTTTATTCTGTGAAAGGTGGAAAGCCACTGGGGGATTTCAAAGACAGTAATGACATGATGTGACTCACAATTTTAACAGGATCCCTTAGTCTGCTGGGCAGAGAATAATCTGAAGAGGGGCCAGGGGAGAAAGCAAAAGACCCATTAGGAGGCACTTGCAGGCATCCAGGCAAGAAATGATGGAGTCTCAGGCCGTGTTAATAGAAGTGGGAAGACAGGAACAGTGATTGGACTCTGCATCTTTCTTGAATGGAAAGCAAACAGGCTTGCTGACATGTTGGATAGGGTATGGGATGTGAGAGGAAGAAAGTTGTTCAGGATGACTACAAAGCTTTTGTTGGATGGATGAATGAATGAGTCACTTGTTAATTGCATTTTGCACCTGAGGAAATGGAGGCCCAGAGAGGTTAGGGGACCCAATGAAGGTGGTGCTGCCTGTTGGTGGTGGAGGCCAGGCTGGAGCTGCCTGCAGCCTAGACTCCACAGCAGCAGGGTCTCTGTCCATGTGGAAGCAGGGCCCGCTGAGTCCTGCCCACTTGCTCCTTCCTGCAGAGGGAAGGCCCGGGAGGTGCGCAGCCCCACCAGGTGGGCAGCCTCACCATCTGACTGCCCTTTGGTGCTGAGGAAGCTCATCTGTAAGGAAGACATCCGAGCTGGCTGCAAGTGCATAGTGAAGGCACCCCTGGTAACTGACGTGGAGCTAGAACGCTTCCTGTCAGCGCCCCGGGACCCCAACCAGGTGCTGGTGTTCGGGATAGTGTCGGGCCAGAGATCCACTAGCACAGGACAGCTCCAGTGGCTGCTCAACACACTGTACAGTCGCCAGCAGCAGGGCCGTGCCTCACCCTGCATCCAGGTGGGTCCTGGGCAGAGGGGGGTCCCAGTGTCTGAGGGGGAGGGCGACGGGTGGGGGAAGACCTGCAAAAAGGATTAGGACTGGCTGAGCACCTGGCTGAGCACCTGGCTGAGAGGTTGCATCTCTACCTCAGCACATGGCCCTCTTTCACTTCCTTTTCTCCTCGGGGCCTTGCACTCACTCTTCCTACTGTTCGCAGTGTTTTCTCCCACTCATCCTCCTGTCCCGGGGTGGATGTCACCACATCAAGGAGGGTACCTTTTCTGACCTGGAGACAAAGTCAGACCCCTGTTGTTTTTTTCCCTGAGCCCTCACCACAGTTTGTGGTCACGTCCTGGGTATTTATAGCGGAGCCACACTCCCCACTAGATCCTCAGGGCTAAGGAATGTGTGTAGACAGTGGCCCTCTTACGCATCGGTCCTGTGCGGGGCTCTGTGTTCCACTGTTGACTTTGATACAGCCCTGGAGGGGCTCCCAACGTGATGGGTTGGTAAGTACAGCAAGCCTCGGTGGGGGCGCTGGAAGGACAGCTCCAGGCAGGTAGGAACTGGGGAGCAGGTGAACACCTCTCAAGGGCCTGGGAGAGTTCCCCAGGATGAAAGGGGTTTGGCAAGTGGGTGTTTTGGCAGGTGGGTGTTTCTTTGAGCCAAAGTGAACATGGGAAAGGCTGTTCAAAGTCCCAGTTCATTGCTGGTCAGTCAGTACGGGGCACATGGAAACTTCTTGCTACTGAGTCGTTTCTAAATCTCATCCTCATCCCGTGTCAGCAGCCACCCCTGCAGTCTTAGCACAGTTCAGGGGTGGCCCTGTCCCCAAACCAACTGGAGCAGATGCCACGTGAGCACAAGAGCTTTGTGTCCTCTTGTTGACTTCCTTCAAACCCCCTTTGTTCTGGTGCCCTCTCAAACCTACTGTCTTCTCCCTGTCTTCCTTTGGCTGCAGCCCTGAATCCTGAGGGTTTGTGTTCACCCTGGGGACACCCTCTCAAGCCCTCCTCCCAGGAGTGTCACCTTCCTGACCCTGACATGCCCACCTCAGACCTGCACTCCAGCCAGTGCCAGGAGCTTAGTGTTGGGACCTTTCTGGTCAGACTTCAGAAGACATTTTGTAGTTTCATACATCAAAGCCACATGTTTTAAACTTAGAGTTGACTTTAGTTTATTTCAGAGCTACTAATTGTTCACTAATAATTACCCATAAGCACAGGAATGCATGGTGGTGCAGCCCAGCCATGAGCAGCCTGAACGGGGACAGGGCCTGGCCTGAGGTGGCTGAAGGCCATGGTAGATAGACAGCAGAGAGCAGACCTGGAGCCTAGCGTCTTACACTGACTCTGGCTCCACCATTCAGTGCCTTAAGACAGGACTGTTCCCTGAGGTTCTCTTGCTCTGATAGCTAGAGCACCAGGTGTGGCTCTGGGTTTCACATCTTAAACAGAAATATTAGGCAGGGCAACTGGAGACACCTGAAATAAAAGGTACATAAAGCCAGAAAGTATCACATTAGCTGTATTAATGGATCCATAGCACCCAGAAACAAGGAGGAGGAAGAGATCAGTTTTTCTGTGGATTGGCCTTGAGATTTGGGTTGAATTCAGTGGAATTGAATGGATTTAATGACAGGGAGGTATCCGAAGGGTAGCCAGGAGAGGGATGGGGGCAGAAAATCCTGGAAATGTGTACACCCAGGAATGCGGTTCCCACCTTCAAATCTCCATAGTTTCTCTCAGGCAGAGGGAACAGGAAGGTCCCACAGACTCCAGAGGGCCAGGCTGCTAGTGGATGTCACCTGGTGGGCAATCATCACGGTGACAGCTTTCACCAATAGGGGGCCCTAAATGGATCTGGGGACGTTCTCTGGGATGGCATGCTAGGGCCTGACAGCCCCTTTGAGTAGGAGTTGAAAGGGAGGGGGTGTTGTATGAGGCTCCCAGACCCAGTGGGAGCCTGGCCTGGCTGAGAAAGCAGGAATGTGGGTGCATCCTTTCAGCATGAGGCTGACAGGCGCTCATTCTCTTGGCAGTGCCGGCGTGACCCCTACCGCCTACTGCGGTATGACCTGGACAGCCCCCTGCAGAAGGACCCGCCCCTGCTGGTGACGAAGTATGCTGTGATGACGGGGATGGTTTTGGTGAGCCGGAGCCCGACTGGGGACTCACCACCAATTACCAGCCACCCAATCTCCATAGTCCCTACCCTTGTGGAGTCACAGATGTGGGAGTGAGGAAGACAGAGGGCCTGCAGGATTCTCTCCCAGCCCGGCCTCCTGTCTCCAGCCTGACCCCTTGTGCCTCCTGTCCCAAGAGACTGAAGGGACGCTTGACCAGAAAGCCAAATTTCTCTCCATGTCTTTGTTTATTTTAAATAACTTTTTACTTTTTTTAGAAACACTAGATTGTAAATATATATATAGGGTGGGGCAAAAGTGGGTTTACAGTTGTTCATGAAAAATAATATACTAACAATACAATCATAAACTCTGTTTCTCATACTCATAACTGTAAACCTACTTTTGCTCCACCCTGTATATTCATTGTGGAAAACACAGCTTGGGATATAATCACTTCATCATGTCACCTAGGTTGCCTCATGTGTTACACGACACGTGTGTGCCTGCACCTGATCAGTCTGTACCACGGGAGGCCTCGGCCATGCCCAAGGTGATATTTCGGTGTCTGGCCTTTGAACACCTGATTTTTAACCACTGTGTTAGAAGGAATCTGTCATTTTAGTTTTTCTCCTGTCCTGCTTTTGTGGGGCCTTTGTAGATTATTTCCTTTTTTTTTTTTTTTTTGTCATGACAAATAACACTAAAGAATATTCTTGCACAAAAATCTTTGGACAGGTCTCTACTCATTGGAGACTGACAGGCAGAGGGTGGGAGCACAGGATCCCTGCCCTCAAGGGGCTGTCATCCCATGGGGCCAGCTGGTCTGTGCATCAGAGTGGGTTTGAGACTAGCCACCTCAGAGCAGGAAGGCACCCTTCTGGCCCCGGAGCTCTGGGAGGTCTTGTGTATGAAGTGACGTATGAGCTGGTCCCTCTGGCAGTGGGCAGAGGCTGGGATGATGGGGCTGGCCTCTGCCTTGGGGGTCCTAGACAGAGGACAGGCTTAGCCACATCTCACTGGGTAACTTGGGGAGAGCACCCCCTTCCCCAGCCACCAGAGAAAGGCCTGGACTCTGGCACAAGCTCTGAGAGCCTGCAGCACTGTCCCGAGACTCAGTGCTGATGTGCTGAGGCCTCTCCCCTCCGCTTCTTCCCTGTCTGTCAGCAGATGTTCGCCTCGGGGAAGCTCCTTTTTGGGGGCAGCGTTTTGAATGGATATGGCTTCAGCAAGCAGAATCTACTGAAACAGATCTTTCAGGCTCAACAGGACTGCAAGATGGGTTACTTCCTGCCAGAGAACTACAAATTTAGGTAAAACAGGAAAAACTTAGACTGAGGAAGGATGGGGGCAGGGAAGGGTGGGTGGAGAGGAGGGAGAAGTCGGCACTGTGGAAGGGGCACTGGTGAGCCAAAGAGGAGTGAGGTGGGGAGGAAGGAGGCATGGGGACCGTGGTCTCCACCCGCAGTCCACAGTGGAAGCTGGTGCAGGCGGACTTTGCAGGAGGGCAGGGTGGGAAAGAGAGCAGGCTGGCTGAGAGGTGAACGAGGCTGTGCTGGTGGTTTCTTCAGGACGCAAGTTTGGGGAGAGGGAGGAATGCAGGACCATTTGCCCAGTGCTGGTTTCTGTAGGACGAACAATGGAGGCAGGCGTTGGGCAGGGGCCCTAGTGACACTCCCACCTTTTGTCCCATCGCACCCCACCCCATCCCATCTTATGTGCGATCAAAGTACTGCTTCTACTTTGTTTACCAGCAGGGCCACATAAACAAGGGCCGTTCGTGGAGTGACCTCAGGTCCTTGTAAGGGAAGTGGTGTGGCCTGGCTTAAGTCTGACTCTTGGCCTGTGAAGTCTTGCTTTTCAACCAGGTGATGCCCATTACTGAGCAGACCTGGGCCCAGCTTGGGTGAGATGAGCAAAGGTAGGTGTCTCAGCTCGGGCAGCATACAGCCTGGCCCAGGGGAGGACCCTAAGGGTCTTCATGTTGCTGAAAGCTGTATTGGGAGGAAGGAGCAGATTCTAGAAGGCCTGGGCCATGGGATGCAGCAGAAAACTGACTGGGTCAGGGGTCCCAAGACAAGGCTAGAACCCCTGTCCTGCTCTTTACTAGCTGGGTGACCATGGTCTAATCCATTTGGCTTCCTAATCCTGCTTTCCTCACCTTTATTCTAAAGCGAGAGTAAGCATAATTTTTACCTGCCTTGAGTTGTGAGAATTAGGTAAGTCGTTACATATGAAATGCTTTATTTTTTATTTATTTATTTTTAGAGAGAAGGAAAGGAAGGGAGAGAAATATCAATGTGTGGTTGCCTCTCACATCCCCTACTGGGGATCTGGCCTGCAACCCAGGCATGTGCCCTGACTGGGAATTGAACTGGTAACCCCTTGGTTCACAGGCCTGCGCTCAGTCCACTGAGCTACACCAGCCAGGGCTGAAATGCTTTAAAATGAGGGTAATAATGACTGTCTCACAGGGTTGTTCATGAGGAACTATGAGAGTATGTTTACCGAAGTGCTTTCTAAATCTGCATGCAGACCTGGGCTCACCTATGATTGCACCCCCACTGCACTGAGTTGGGCATCCCCCCACTCCCACCAGGCCACTCAGCTTTCTAGGAATACTGATGCCAATCTCTCCCTCATGTGCTGAGTTTGAGGCTTGTCAGAATGTCTGCCTGACCCAAAAGAGGTTTGGAGGAAATCCACTCCAGAGAAACTGTGGAGGTTACACCATGACCCAAGCATCCTGGAATGCTTAGCGGACAAGGCAGGGTCTGGAGGAGGCTGTGGACAGTAGGAAGGGCAGAAGCTGACAGGCACTGCAGAGAGCAAAGTCACTGAGGCATGAGAATCGAAGAGGGAGGGCATGGAGGTCTTTGATTGACAATTCTAGAGAAAAAGGAAGACAGAGGCAGTGGGGTTGCTCAGATTTAAGTACAAAATACACCAAAGACCAAAGGGATCAGGGGAGGACCCACTGGGAAGGCCCAAACTGTAGGTGAACTGAGGCCACAGACGACACTCGAGGGAATTTCCGGGATGTGCAGAAGCCCAGTTCACCACTCGGGGATGTGGTAGACAGGGAGTGGGGTTGCCAAAAACCAGTCACAGAAAGACACAGCTCTTATTTGGCTTCTGCCATCCTCAAAAGGAGGATGACCTTCAATGGGAAAGGGCGGCCTATGCCTATCACAGGCAAGACGCAGGAGGAGGAGTCCACGGCCTTCAGTGGCTCTGTGATCTTGGCAAACCACTCGCCCTCTGTGTGCCTCAGCAGGAGTGAGCAAAGTTTTTACCTGTCTTAATTCGGGTGAAATGGTGGCACATCACTAACGTTTACTGAGAGGTTACAAATTTTAGTTTTTAATGTTATTATTATTATAACTGAAATGAATTCCAGGCTCCTAATTTGTTATATCCAAGGGGTCTGAAAGAACTTAATGGTATGTTTGTGACAGTTTTCAACAATTTTTGAGAAACAGTGGAGAAAGAATCAGAAAACTGCATGTGCATAAACACACACACGCACACACAGTGCAGCTAGATTAGGTTATTGAAAGTGGAAAGGGGCAGATTTGTGAAACTATAAACCAGGAGGACTCTTCCTGCTTCTAGAATGGCTTATTTGAAAACTTTTAGTTTTAGTGAGAAAGAGAATGGAATGTTTACAAGAAAATGTTGCCATAACAACTGTTCTGTTATCTGTATCTGTGAAACTACCACCCCAAGTTTAGTGGCGCCAAACATCACAGTTATCTGTTATTATTGTCTCTGAGGGTTAAGGAGCCTACTAGGCTCAGCTTGGTGGTTCTTGCTTGGGTCTTGTAGGCAGCTGTGGCCAGAAGTTGGCTGGGGCTGGTGTCCTCTCAAAGGCTTGCTTACTCACGTGGCTAGTAGCTGATGCAGGCTGTCAGCCAGAAAGCTTACATGGGGCCCCTCCATGTGGACCGGGCTTTCTTGAAATATGGCCACTAAGTTCCAAGAGCAAAGTCCCAAGAGAGCCAGGTGGGAACTGAATTGAATTGCCTTTTATGACTTGGCCTCGTGAGTCATTTAGCATCACCTTCCTCTGCGTGTGAGTCCCTAGGGCCAGCCCATGTTCAAGGGAGAAGAGGGAGACCTCACTTCTTGATGGGAGGACTGTTGAAGAACATGTGGACACGCTTTAAAACCACCACTGACTGCAGGTCCTCTCCCAGCAGGGAAACTAGATCAGTAGTGGGAGACATGCTGTCGGCCTGATCATCTGGATTTGGGAAGTCACTGGGTGACTAGATGTACTATGGGCAAAATGGATAGACATGGCTCAGGGGGCCAGGTGTTCAGCCACACCCAGCGAGCAGCGAGCAGTGGCAGCCTGAAGGGCAGTCCTCTGTGCTTGGCCTGTTCACTTGCTTGCTAAATATGCAACTTGGATGAGTGCACGGGAGGCTCACTGCTCAGCTGCACACTGGAGGGGGAGGAATGACGGGGTCAAGGTTTGTAGTACACTCAGCCGCCCAGAGGTGATTTGAGAAGAAGAACAGGTTTTCACTTTTAGAGTTGGAAAGCCTATGGCCAGTGGATGCGGAAGTCCCAACATGACAGACTGCTATGCTGAGAAAAAAATCTTAGGAGGCAGAAGTATCAGTGTATAATGCAAAGGAGGTGTGCAGTGCCTGGAGTGCTAATGTTTCATTTCTGGGTCTTCTGTTTCAAGAAGGATGTTGGTAAGCAGCTTTGCATTCAGAGCTATGGGCACGGGGGCTGAGACTCACCTTGCCTTCATGGGAATCCTGTCTCCCTCACCTAAAGTTTTAATACGCTAGCCTTTGTACAGCCCTAGTGGGTAGGGAGGTTGTGGGAGAATGGACAGGTCAGCAGAGTAAATGTAGGGAGTGGGCAGAACTGGGCACCAGATCTGGAAAGGCCTCGCCAGTCACTGGGTTGTGGGCACTTCGGCCTTCTCTTTCCTTAGAGGACCTGGCCGCTCAGGTAGTCCTCAGTCCGGGCCCCGGGTCTGTGAGGCCACTTTGGAGAAGCAAGAGCTGTGAGCAAGGAAGAAGAACCGGGTCTGTCCATGGCTAGTGAAGTAGCTTGACTGCCCAGGGAGGCAGGGCTCCCTGCTGAGTCCTTGAGCTCTAGCTGAGATTGGGGTGGGCTCCTGCCTAGCAAGTAGACTGGTTGTGACAAACAGAGTGAAGGGTGGGGACAGACCAGGCCAAGGACAACTGGGGGTAGGCCGTGGGGCCACTGGAAGCGTCCCAGACTCATGCAGGCCTGAGGGGCTGGGGTCGTCTGGGCACAGCTCTGTGCTAAGGAGTAGGCAGTGAATTGGGAGGGGGCTGCCGGTCCCTCTGCATGTGTTAAGCTGTGCCAGCCCAAAGAGCTGGGTGTCCTGCATCACATGCCCTAAATTCTTCACCTTCCTTCTCTTTCCCCACCGCATCCCCAGGGCTCAGTGCATAGGGGGCTCTTGGGAAATGGTCACTGAATGATGACCTAGGGCTGACTTTATTCCAACCCAGAGAGTCAGAAATCAGGTGAGAATGAGGAAGGGCTGGCTGACAGTGATAATAACCGCATGCCATGGTCATCAGCTGCCCCTCAACTACCTTCACTGAGGGGAGAGCCTCTCTCCAGAAGTGGTCAGACCCTTCTCAGCCGAAAAGTCACGCCTCTCCTTCAGTTTCTGCACAACAAGCAAGTACTGCGTGCCCAGCCCCGTGCTCCACAGTGGGAATCTGCAGGCGAAGGAGACCTGGAACGGCTGTTCTTTCACTGGTCCAAAGACCCAGACACTGGTGGGAACAAGAGTGAAGGGTGCTAATCATTAGAGAAATGCAAGTCAAAACCGCAAGATACCACCTCACACCCATTAGGATGGCTATTATCAGAAAGAAAGTAAAACAGAAAATAACAAGAATCGGTGAGGATGTAGAGAAATTGGAAACCTTGTGCACTGCTGGTAGGATTGCAAAATAGCACAGCCACTGTGGGAAACAGGATGGCAGTTTTTCAAAAAACTAAGCATAGAATTACCATATGATCCAGCCATTTCACTTCTGGGTATCTACTCAAAAGAATTTAAAACAGGGTCTCAAAGAGATATTTGTACACCCCTGTTCAGAGCAGCACTTTCAGAATATCCAGGAAGTAGAGGCAACCCAAGTTTCACTAATGGGTGAACAGATAAAGGAAAGGTGGTCTGTATACACATACATGGAGCATTACTCAGCCTCAGAAAGAAAGGAACTTCTGCAGTGTACCCCAACATGGATGAAACGTGAGGCCATTATAATCACTGAGATGAGCTAGTCACGAAAGGACAAATGCTCAATGATTCTACTTATATGATGTCCCCAGAGTAGTCAAATGTATAAAGACAGAAAGCAGAGGAGGGTTTGCAGGGGCTAGGGAGGTGACATGTGGAATTAGTATTCAAAGGGTATGGGGTTTCAGCTTGGGGACATGAAAAAGTTCTGGTGAGAAAAGTTCCAGTGAGTCCTTATCATGGCCGAGAGAAGTCATGCCATTTACAGGCCCTGAGATTGGTGCCTGAGAGCAGAGACACCCTGTGCTACAGTGGGGACCAGGTCAGGGCACGGTGTGACATGGGGAGGGGGACAGAGGGCAGGAAGGGCTGGCCAGGCAGAGAGAGCAGTGAGACCCCTGCACCCCTGCGTGTTGGAGGACCCCCTGGCAGGGGATGATGGAGGAGGGCCTATGTTAGTTAGAGTCCAGATAGAGCCACCTGATTCTCACCAGGCAGCCTCCATTTTTCAGGTGCAGCCAGAAGCCGCGAGGCTTTGAGTAGGAGGAAGGCCTGGGCGGCTTTGTGAAGAAGGGGCCCTGGCTGTCTCTGGCAGATGCCCTGGAGTGGCAAGACCAGAGGGGGCTGGAGCCTGTGACACACCCTGGGGGCTGGGACCTCTAAGAAAGGTGGTCTATAGCTCAAGGGCAGAGTTAATTCACAGAGTGACAAGACCACCCCCTACTACCTGGTTAGCTCCTTAAGTACAAACATACCTCCTTCGTCAACAGAGTCTGGGCCTGGTGGAGGGCCTTGTGGGGGCTCCAGTGATGCCCCTCTATGTCCTGGTCACAATCATTCTCTTCATGTAATCTGGGGGTCCTTCCTTTGCACCCCACTGGGCTTGACTCCATTTCCCCATTCAGCTGTGCTTTGAGTCCTAAGAAGTGCTGAGCCGCAGCCCATCCCAGGAGCAGGGACAGGCTGGATGGGGGTGAGGAAGACCCCAGTGCCACCCTGCTTCCCTCCACCCTGCTCACTGCAGTTTGCTGAGCCCAGGAAGTCTTAAGAGACCCACTCCTGGGGTTCTGCTTTTCCACCTGCCACCTCTGTGCATATGGGACTGGAAGGGGACAGGGAGTCAGCCTGGTCCACACCTCAGAGCCACAGAGGACAGACTCGTCCTGCTGACAGTGCAGTTTCACCACCTGACCTGCCTTTGCCATGCTGCCCACTGGGCTGGCTAAGAGCCCAGCACTGGGCGGCTGGGAGAGGAGAGTGAAGCTGTAGACTCCAAGCCCAGCTGCAGGGCTATGTGGAAGTGGGAGGCAAGCCTCCTTCAGAGAAGCATCCCTGCAGAGGGTGGGGATACGCTCTGCAGAGGCAGGGTGTTCGACCATGCCACAGACACGACTTCAGACGTGTCGCTTGCCCTCCCTGGGCCTCATCGTCTCTCTGAGTTCAGGACACCATTCTTTCTAGAGCATTCTTAGAGGGGTGAGTTGAGAGAATCAAAAACTGTAAGAGATGATGCACTCTGTAGTGACAAAATGCCATGCACCCCATAAACCACAAAGCCCACTGTAAACTAACACGCCTGGTCAACTACAGAGCACCTTCCAAATTATCATGAAATCCATACAAAACAAAGTCCTTTGTACAGCGCCACATGCCCGATAAATCACCAAGAGCTTGGGAAGCTGTGATGTGTCCTATAACCTGCAAAGTGTCATAAACTGTTCTGGACCTAAACTAGCAGATGGACCTGCTCCAAAAAACTTTGTAAGCTGGAAACCCTGCAAAGTGCTTTATAAACTGCAATGTATCCCATACCCCTTGAAGCACTTTGTAAAACACAAGACACTCTATAAATGACAAAGCACCTTATAAACTGTTAAGTGCTCTGTTAAGTGCAGAGTACATTACAAACTGGAAAGGCAGAGTACTATGTAAATGCCCATGTCATACTCAATAAGCTTTGTAAACTGAGAAGTGCCATTCATATATGATTGGGAGCTATTCACAGTTGTGCCACTTGGTCACACAGCTACCTCTTGCCCACCTTAGAAGAGGCAGGAGGAGGCTGAGAAGGAGTGGAGATAGGGCAGGAAGGGAGGAGAGGTTCAGGGTGCATCGTCAGGAGCTATGATGGAGGGCCTGTGCCCACCTCAGCTGCCCCTGCCAGGACCCCTCTAAGGATGCGGATAGGAAGAGTGGACCAGTGCCCAGAAAGGAGCCCACCCCCACCATGCCCTCCCGCAGTGATGCTGCCCTGAGGCAGGACACTCCACCCTCACCAGCTGCTCATGCCGGCATCCTCCCTCAACCCAAGGAAGCCCACCTACAGCCTGCCTTCAAAGGCCTTGCTCACCCTGTCCTCAGGTACCTCTACAGCTCCTGCAAAAGAAGCATCAAACCAGACCCTGGGAAGAAAGTGTGAGCTCTGTGTGTGCACAGGGACAGGGAATGGCAGAGCTGGCTCTGGAACCTCCCTCTCTGTCCTAAGTTGCCTACCTGGCTCCACACCCAGGCAGCTGTCCCTACCCAGCCATGGCAGTTTTTCATGCAAGACTCTGGTTCAGCTCTAGGATTTTGTGGCACTGTGAGCCTGTTGCTGACCTGCTCTGGGTCAGACCACTTTGTTAGGGGACCCAGGGACATGTGAGGTATAGGCCAGGCCTGGTTGGTGAGATAAGACTTGTCAGCTTGCAGAAAGGAGAAAGCAGAAACCTGCCAGAGTGAGGTAAGGCTCTTCCTGCATTAGGCTGTTCAGGAGGAGTCCCGGCCAGACCTATCGGAGCAGGGGCCTCTGCTGACAGACAGGCAGGCACTGGATAAGCAGGGGAAGAGCATGTTGTGGGAAGCTTCATGCCTTGATTATACAGGGAGTGGGGAGTCATTAAAGGTTCTGAAGCTGAGGAGAAGCTTGATTAGACCTGGTCTTTACTCATGAATCTGGAAGGGACTGGGTTAGAACTAACCAGGATGTCATAAGCTTGTCCCAGGAGTACCCTGTATGGATAAAGGTGGTTTCAAAGCCAGCTCTCTCCTGCACTGGGAACCTGGATGGGCTGAGTGGGGAGAAGTTACCTTCCTGAAGTGTGGACCAGGGCCTCAGACACAGAGGGCCGACCATGATGTCTTGGAGAGGTGGGCTCCGTGTCTGATAAGGGCCAACATTTGCTGATACTTTACTTTCACTGAAGTGAGTACAAAGGTTTTTGAAATTGCTGGAGGGGCTGGCCTGTTGCAACCCCCCCAGATGCCTTTTCTACTTAGCCCTGATAAAGGATGGTCTTGGCATCCATCTCTAGATCATTCTTCCAGGGAAGCACCTGGTCTATTGTCAACAGGAACAGGAATGTTCCTGTCACCCCAGCAAGATGGCTGTGTGGCCCCACTGTCCTAGTCACTCGCATTCCTCTGATGTCCCTGTCACTTGATTCATTTGTTCATTACTCACTCATACCTATGAGAGCCATACCAAGCTGCTAAAATCAAACCCTCCTCTCAGCTGACTGGAGGCAGAGTCATAGAGCTGTGAACCCTGCACCCTTATAAGCAGTGGAGGAAATCCCTCCTTCTGTGAGAATTCAGGGAAGTCTTCCCAGAGAGGTGACATGGGAACCTGGCCTTGAAGGATGAGTAGAAGGCCTGGCAGAAAGGGAAATGAAAAAGGTGCTCCTGGAAAGGGGCTAAGGTGGGCAAAGGCAAGGTGTGCTTTGCAAACCGGGGAACATGACAGCTGTGGATTTAGGGGGGGCCACCAAGGGGGCTATTTGAAAAACATGCTGGTGGTTTAGGGTTAAGTTCTGATGGGCCTTGAGCTGGGCATCACTCCAGGGAGTTGGGGCTTGCATCTGCAGAAGTTGAGCTCCCTCTGAGAGTATAGGGAAGGATCTAGTCCAGCCCCCAAGTGTCTGCTCACCTAGGCTGTGGCAGCACCACTCACCCTCACGTGGCCTTTCCCTGTGGGCCTTGTCTGTGTCCATATGTCCCCTTTTACATAAAGATGCCAGCTGTCTTATAGTGAGGCCAACCCTGCTCTGGTATGACTTAACTCATTATATCTACAATAACCCTATTTCCTACTTTCCGGGATACTACAGGTTAGGACTCCCATACGTGGATTTAGGGGGAACACAAGCCATAACACTGTACATGCTGACTTATTTTCTTGGCTTCTAGTCCTCTCTCCTTTGCTCACTTAAGGGTCAGGCTGAGTGTATAGGTGTCGTGGACTTGCATTTGGAGGGGTGGGGGATAAGGGGGGAAAGAAGGGGAAGGGTCTAATCAATGAACATGTATGAATGACCCATGGACATGGACACCAGGGTGGAGATTGACTGGGAGTGGGGCATGGGCAGGGCAGGGATGAGCAACAGGGAAAAATTGGGACAACTGTAATAGAACAATAATTAAATAAATAAATACATACATACATACATACAATTAAATAAAGAAGCCAGGGAAGCCAAACTGCAGTAAGTCTCTGGGTGCCCAAGGGGTCAGGCTCTCCCTCCACCCACCTTCAGGAAAAGCACCTGAGCCCATTTCTCTAGGAACTGGAACATTGAAGGGGCAGCTCTGAGTGAGGGCTGCTTGCCCAGGCCCCCTCTGACTGTGCCTCCACTGAGCACTGCCCTCCCCTCCCTGCTTTCCCTGCAGCATTTCAACCTCCATCCTGGGCCTGGATGACTCCGACTCAGCCTCAGCCGAGAGAACAATGATGGATGACATTCAAGGAAGCACCTCCTCATTGACCATCGGGGACGAGATAGACGAGTCTCCCTCTGAAACTGAGAAGAAGTAAGTGGCCTCCCTGGCCCGGGGCTGAGGGACCCTCCTGTGGTCAGCAGAATTGGCATGGCTCACAAATGCCACACAGGGCTAAGTGACCTTGGGCAGCCACATCCCCCTGGGCATGGTTCGTCTCCAACAATCCTTGACCTCTGGCCTGCTTTATCAACATGCTGCCCAACTGCTCTCCTCGGAGCTGCTGGCAGTGGTCTGGTTGGTGGAGACCGAGGCCTTTAAACTTTGTGGAGAAACCCCACAGCCCAAACCCATCTGTCTATCTGAGAAAGGTGGGCACTACCGGCTGTGCCCCTGCAAGCAACTTCCTAGACCTGTCAGGTCTACTAACTTAGCTGTGTTCACTGGGAAGCGAATCATGTTCTGCAAGAGCATGTTCTGAAATCACATGTTTCTCATGAAGATAGGAAAGCAAAACCGTGAGCACCTCAAAAAGTCACAGGTGCCATTGGGACCCCCATGTTGCAACAGCACCCAGAGGACCTCAGCTGTGCAAGGTGGAGGGCCATGACCACCTCTGCCTGGCCAGGGCAGGGCTCAGACACTGCCCAGACCAACCTTCTCTGCCCATTTCCCAACATTTGCTTCTCTCTGCTTTGATTTTTAGGACGACACATCCTGATGAAGATCTTCCTCCTATCAGCAAAGGCAAGAAGAACAGTAAGAAGCAAAATGATGGGAAGAAACTGCTCCCCAAGAAGTAATGCAGGCCCCTTGACCACCAGAGTGCCAGGCCTGGACATGGCTCATCCCTGGCCCACTCAGCCATCCTGCCCTGCCTCCCCAGCCCCGACTCCCTTCTCTGAGCCTCTATGTAATAAACAAGCATGCTGCCAGCATCTGGGTGAGGCCATGGGCTAGGCTGGCTCTACAAGGCCAGAGGCCCCCCAGCATCCCTGTTACAGGCCCAGTCCTTGGAAACTTGGTTGCTCTGACCCAGAGCTTCTTCTGTGGCCGGTGAAGTCAGCCCAGGATTCTTCCACTCCCAAGGGAACGAACCTGACAAGGGACCCAGCCAAATGAGATACTAGCCATGGGGAGATCTGTGATGGGACTAAACTATGCTCTCCTCTCCTTCACTGAGTGGGAATGGCTTGGGTTCTGGCCCAAGTGGAAAGCAGGGTGTGAGAGAGAAGAGGGAGAAGGGAGACAGGAAGCTGAGGGAGAAGAGACAAAGGGAAAGATGGGGTGACAGATGATGAGAAGGGAGAAAACAGAAGGAAGGAGAGGGGAGGGGAAGAGGGAGGAGAAGTTGAGAAGGAAGAAATGAGGGAGGAGGGAGAGAAAAGGGCAGGTGGACAGAAAGGGAGAGGGCCATGGAGTGGGACAGAAGAGGCAATGACAAGCCACACCCAGGGACTCTTTGGTGGCACTGGAAAGCCAGAGCCCCTGTGTGCTAATGTCCCCATTTAGCCCACCCTCAGTGCCCGAGCTAACAGGTCTGAAGGAGCTCACCAGCCTCAAGGAGCCAGAGATGGCAGCCTATCCAGTGTGCTGATGCCTTCCTGGTGGCAGCTGAGAAGGGTAGAGAGCACACCAGCTCCGGCTCTGCTTGTCTGCAGCTCCCAGAGCCATGCTTCCCGGGAGCAGAGTGAGGACCCCAGGGGTCTGCCTTGCTCTCCAAGCCTGGAATAGAGTACAGGCCCTGATCTGTGGACGGCGTTCAGTGGCATGCTCTATACTTCACAACTTCTGTTCCCTCTGTAATAGATGCTTTTTCTATCTGAATTTTTTGAGGTTTAATTTTTATCATTTGTATCATTCAAAGGCTTTTTTATGGGTTATACATTTGTTCCCTTATAATTGATTCAAAATGACACGCTATGTTTGTGAGCCTACAGCCTTTGACCTAAGGGGTCCTGATGTATGTTAGGGGTCTTGGGCATCCCAGCATTCTCCCCTCCTCCTCGTCTGAGCAGAGAACACACAAAAATTGGAAGGCAAGGAGAAGCACGTACCTCCTCTGTCCGGGTCAGCCTTCACGTGCTGGAGTTACACATAGACAGGGTGGGGAAAAAGTAGGTTTACGGTGGTTTGTGTGACAATAATACAGTAATTAATAAATAATACTATAAGAATCAACTATGTTTCATGTACTCACAATTGTAAACCCACTTTTGCCCCACCCTGTCCATACGCTGTCTGCAAGGTCTGGAAACCCAGCAAGTAGCACCCCCAGATGCCCGGCAGAAGCAAACACAAATCTCTGAAGACACTCACTCTCCACCTAGACCTCACAGGATTCCCACAGAGAGAACCCAGGTGAACATTAGCTCACAATCCAAAATTTAAAAATGTAATCCAAAGTGAATGAAAACAAATATCAAATATTAAGTCAGACATACACGACTTTGGATATTCGAATTGTCAGACAATATAAAACAAATATGTTTTAAATGTTCAAATAAGCAAAAGAAAGGTTTGAATACCTAAGCAAGGAGGAAGATATTATCAAACAAAAAAAAAATATGGATGGAATTTTGCTTCCAGACATGTTGGAGTAACTGGTACTGAGGTTTCCTCCTGACACAAATACCCAGGACAAGAGAAACAGTGTATGTTCTACAATCACTCCCAGCTTTCTGCCGGACACACTTTCTGGATCACAGTGCAGGGAAAGAAAGCAGAACAATGCGCATGTATCGGTTCCCCAGAACGCAAGCACAGTTTAAAGTATTGCTGAGCTGGGGGAGAGGTCAGAGTTGGAGAGACGGCAGTGAGGACAATCTGTGGGGCAGAGCACTGGTGAAGATAGTGCTATGCAGAAAGAACTCCAGAAATTTGCCTTGGGTTCGCTCCGAGTCTTCGGCTGGATGCCCCACTGCACGTGTTGAAGATGTGGCTTCATGAGGTCTGGTGAAGAACTAGATTTCCACAGGGAAGAGTATGAAGTTGGGCCCTTCCCTAACACCATATGCAGAGATTAATTTCAAATGGATCAAGGACCAAATGTAAGGCCTAAAACAATAAAACTCTTAGGACAAGGCATAAGACAAAGGCATTGCGACATTGGATTCGGCAGTGATTTTATGGATATGACACCAGAGGCACAGGCAACAAAAGAAAAAAATTGGACTTCATGAAAAAAATTTTAATGTGTACACCAAAAGACACTATTCGAAGAATAAAAAGGCAGCTCACAAAATGGGCAAAAATATTTAAAAATCATATATTGATAAGGGATTAATGTCCAGAATATACAGAGAACTTCTGAAACAACCTAATGCAAAATTGGGCAAAGGACTTGAATAGTCATTTTTCCAAAGGAGATATACAAATGGTCAATAAACATGTGAAAAAATGTTCAGTGTCTCTAATCATTAGAGAAATGCAAATCAAAACCACAATGAGATACCGCCTCACACCCATTAGGATGACTACCATCGAACAGAAAACAAGAAGTGCTGGTAAGGACGTGGAGAAAAGTGGAACCTTCATGCACTATTGGTAGAAATGTAAGTTGGTAGAGCTGCTATGGAAACAACTATGGAGGTTCCTTGAAAAATTAAATATAGAATTAGTATATGACCCAGCAATTTCACCTCTAAGTATATAACCAAAAGAATTGAAAGCAAGGTCTCAAAGAGCTGTTTGTACACCCATGTTCATATCAACATTGTTCACAATAACTAAAACATGCAAGCAAACTCTATTCATCAGCAGATGAATGGGTAAGCGAAATACAGTATATACATACAATAATATGAGCCTTAAAAAGGAGTAAAACTCTGCAATATGCCACAACATGGATTAATCTTGAGGACATCAAGCTGAGTGAAATGAGCCATTCACAGAAAGATAAATACTGTACGATTCCACTTATATGAGGTTCCCCAGAAAAGTCAGAATCATAGAGACAGAAAGTAGAATGGTGGTTGCTAGGGACTGGTGGGGGGTGGGGAGAAATTGTTTAATGGGTATGGAGTTTTAATTTTACAAAGTGCAAAGAACTATGTGGATTGGTGCTGGTAGTGGAAGCAGAACAACGCGAATGTATTGGTTGGCCAACAAGTCCATATGTTATTTTTCCATAAAAGACACATCTTTCATTTTCACCAATAACTTTCCTGATTTGGATATCTTGAGTGTGTCGGCTATCTCATGCAGGATAGAATTTGATTGTTCTCAATTAGTGTCTCAATTTGATTGCTGTCAACTTCAACTGGTCTACCTGACAGTGAAGCATCATCCAGCGAGAAAATCTTCAGCACGAAACTTTGCAAACTACTTCTGACACGTTTAATCAATCACAGCACCTGCTGCATACACAGCATAAATTTTTAGTTTGCATTTCAGTTGCATTTTTACCTTTCTGAGATGATAAAGCATAATATGCCCAAAATATTGTGTATTTTCTTCCATCTTCAATATTAAAATGGCTACACAAAAATTCACCAATTTTGATAAGTTTTTTTAAATGCACGCTGATGTGACAGCTATCACCATGCAATCTAACAAAATTGTTTCAAATTAGTTAAAAACAACTGGAGCACTATTAGAGCCACCTTACAGAAAAAAATAAATGAACTTTTTGCCCAACCCAACCTTCAAACCAGTTAACTGTACACTTAAAATTGCCTACGGTGGCAAATTTTATGTTATTTGTATCTTACTTTTAAAAAAGCAGCAGCAGCAGCAACAACAACAAAAGAAACCTGAAGCAAATATTTTTCTTAATGGAGACACTGTAAGTACATTCTGCTAAAGTTAGGAACAAGACAAGGGTAAGACTGTCAACAGCACTATCCAAAATGTATTGGAAATCCTGAACATGACATTGAAAGCAAAAGAAGACCATCTCAGTGAATTCCGTCTGCTATGCCCAGATACCACCGACTGGGTAGTTTAAACAACAAAAATATGTTTTTCACTGTCAGGAGCCTAGAAGGTTGAGGTCCAGGTGCCGGCATGGTCAGGTTTTGGGTGAGGACCCTCTTTCCTGGGCATGGCCTTCCTCCTGGATTTGGCTTTCCTTGGTGTATGGTCACACAGAGATCTGTCACTGCCTCTCCTTATATGCACACCAATCTCATCATGAGGGCTCCACTCTCATGACCCCATCTAAACGTGATCACCTCCCAAAGGCTCCACCTCCAAATACCATCACATTGGGGGATAGGGCTTCAACCTAGAAACTTGGCACTGGGGATAAACACACAAATGTTCAGCCCATTCCAGAGAAAGAGAAGGATGTGGAAAGAAATGATAATAAAATTGTCAGTTTGCAGTGATTAATCATCTATCTAGAAAAATCAACCAAGAATCAATAGAGAAACTATTAGAACTAATACGGATTTAACAAGGTGCAGGACACAAGAACAATGCGTGGAGCCAGTTTCACAGTGAGAAGCAGTGGGCCAGGCTGCACACACAGCGACAGGGAGACTTAAACACACAGCACAAGTGGATGAGGGACTCCGTAACACAGTTGCTTTAGTGCCCAGGAGTGAACTGAGGCAGAAGAAAGACAGAGCCCAGTGCTTGCCAGAAACAGGATGGGGCCTCTCTGCTGAGAGCCCAGGGGGTCTCAGGAAGATGCAGAATAATCCGAGGCCCCAGTTGCTGAGGACCCTGAAAGCCCTCACCCAGAACTCACAAGCATTTCTCCCTTCAAAAATCAAAACCTGCTTCTCCCTGTATTCCTCCTCCCTTCCAAGCCTTGAGACTGTGGGCAAGTGACCTTGGTGTCTGGGTGTCCACATCCTCCTCTGTAAAGTGAGGATGACGTGACAACAGTTACAACCTCCTGGGGATGTGGGTGGATTGAATATGATACTTCAGTGGAAGGACTAAGCTCATCCTCAGTAATTATGGATGAAAAGAACTATTTATTAATAAAGCAATTAAGGAACCCCCCCCCACCCAACACCAACCTCCACCGCAGCAAGGCCCGCCTGCTGCTGGCTGCCTCCCTGTCTTCAGCTCCATCAAGGGTTAAGGAGCTTGCTGCCTGCGGAGAAGGAGCGGGAATGAAGCAGTGGTGCTGGCAGCAGTGTCTCCCTATCTGTGAGCAATCTCCTCCGGCCCCTAGCTCATGCCTCAGAAATGAAAACCCCTCTCTTAGGCTGAAGCTCTGCTGGCTGCATCATAATGACTCTCCTGGACAAAGAGATTGGGATGGGCCCTCCCTCCCTCCCTCCCTCCCTCCCTCCCCTACAGTACTGGGCTCTCACTTCCCCAGGTCTCTGGGATGCAGGGGCCACTGAGCTGCCCTGGAGCTGTCAGTTCACACCTGGGAGAGAGATTGGGTCCTTTTAGCTCCTGGTCCTGTGAGGCTGGAGGAAGGGGAAGTGAGGTGGGGTGGAGGGAGCTGGGAGGGTGTCCTGGAGTTGGGAGAATGCTGACAGGTTGGGAAGTAGCTGGTCAGTGTGTCCTAGTTACCCTAGGTCTTACAAAACCCACCCATCCTGCTATGGCTCTGCAGATTATGGCCCATCAGTGAGTTGTGAAATCCATTTAGTGGGTCATGATCCACATCTTAAGAAAAAAGAATTGGCTTAGACAATAGAGTGCATTGCATATAATAAAGTGACAAGCTTTATTCCAGTCACAATCAATGTAGTAGCTAAAAACACAGACCCTGGAACCCACATGCTTGGCCATGCAACCTCAGACACGTTGTTTGAACTTCCATGCCTCAGTGTCCTTACCCGTCCTTGGAGAAGACCAGCAAGCACATGGTGGGTCATTGTGAGGAATGAAGGAGTGATGCAGAAGAGCTCAGGGGTCAGGGAAGTGCTGCAAGTGTGGGCTCTGTTTTTGTTCCCACTGTGTAAAATCTATTTCTTCTCTGGGAAGGCACAATACCTGTACCTTGAAAGCCACTGGATTTGACAATTGAGTGCAGGACCTGTTCATGGCAAGAATTTGGGGCACAGCCTTGGGCAGGGCTGGTGGTGCTACTCTCAGAAAATTAGAAGAGAGGAGCCTGAGAGAAAAAGGAAAAGCCGGAATCCCCAGAGGCAGGTCTCCATGTGCACAGCCCTCCGTGGTTTACACCCCTCGCTGGCCTCTCTCACAGCAGCAGCCACGGGGATTGTTTTGTGTAAATAGCAAGGAGTGTGATTGCTGGATCATATGATAGCAGTGTGTTAGGTTTTGTAAGAAACCTCTAAGCGGCCTTCCCAAGTGTCTGCACCATTTTGCAGTCTCAGCAGCAGTGAATGAAAGTTCCTGTTGCTCTGCATCCTTGTCAACATTTGGTGTTGTCAGTGTTTTGGATTTTGGCCATTCTGATAGGCTTAGAGTATTCTCATTGTTGTTTTAATTTACACTTTCACAATGGCTTGTGATTTTGAACATCTTTTCATATGCTTATTTGCAACCTGCATATCTTCTTTATTGAGGTATATGTTCAGGTCTATTGCCTACTGTTTAATTGGGTATTTCATTTTCTTGTTGAGTTATTTGTATATTTTAGATAACAGTCCTTTATTGAATGTGTCTTTTGTAAACATTTTCTCCAAGTCTGTGGCTTGTCTTCTCATCCTCTTGACATTGCCTGTTTCAGAGTAGAAGTTTCTGATTTCAGTGAAGTCTAGCTAATCAGTTCTTTCATGGATCATACCTTTGGTGTTATAGGTATAATAAAAAGCCATCACAATACCCAAGGTCATCTAGATTTTCTCCAGTGTATCTTCTAGGAGTGTTATAGTTTTGCAGTTTGCATTTAGGTCAATGATCTATTTGAGCTAATTCTTGTGAAGGACATAAGGTCTGTGTTTAGATTATTAATGTGTATGTGGATGTCTGGTTATTGCAGCACCATTTGTTAAAAAAACTGTCTCCATTGCATTGACTTCGCTGTTTTGTCAAAGATTACATCAGTCAATTATATTTCTGTGGGTTATTTCTGTGCTCTCTAACCTATCAATCTATTTGTCACTCTTTCACCAATACCACACCGTTTTGTTCCCATAGCTTTATAGTGAGGCTTGACAGGTAATGTCAGTCCTCTGACTTTTTTTCCTTCTACTTTCCATTTTTTAGAAGTAGAAATTGAGACACCAAGAAGTTAAGTAACTTGCCCAAAGTAGCAAAGTAAATGGCAGAGCCATGATTTGAACTCAACTCTTTTGACTACAAAGCTTGTGCTCGACAGAGATGTGGGGTTCCATGTCTCTTCTGAACTTCCACGGAGCCCCCTCCCAGTTCCAGTAGTCATCAATGCCTGTCTGCATCAGCCTTCCCCTGGACTCGGGGCTCCTCCGGGAGGGCCTGAATCTCATCATTCATTGATGCCCCTGCTCCTACCAGAAGCTGATCCAGAGAAAGTCTCCAGGGAGTGTTTGTTGAATGACCATGTAACCAATTAAGTGAGTGCTGGAAGGAAGGGAGACAGGCTGGTAGGGAGGGTGGGAGAGGGTAGCTTTGATCAGCCTTGACCTAGAAACATCCCTGCAGGCCCCGGAGAGGACCCCTACGCCCCCAGCAAAGCTCCCTTCTTCTCCCTTTGCCCTGACATGAGCTCCAAGGCACTTATTCCTTGGCTCATCTCACACCTTTAGCCTTAGTTTAGAGACAGTCAAAGGCACCCATTCTAAAATCAGTGCTTCCTCCTAGACTTGCTGTGCCTGAAACCCCTCCTTAGAGTCCTTCCCGATAAGAGTTTCCTGTAAGCTGGCACAGTTTACCTCCGTCTGACCTGGGGTGGGCAGCGTGCTGTTGACCCCACATGGGCCACCTCATTTAAATCTCTCAAAGGCCTCAGGGGGAAGGCACTCCTATGGGACCATTTTACAGAGGACAGCATATGCACACTCAGGATGGGGAACTGGGTTATCTGGTGCGAGGATCCTGGCAGTTGGGAGGCATGGGTCCAGTCCTGTGTCAGTGACAGAATTGCTTCCAAACACAAACCCCAGCACTGGAGCCGCCATGACCCACTCCTGATGCCCATGGGACTGGTGGGTCAGAGTTCAAGGCTAGACGATTCTGCAGGGTGTTGGATCCAGCCCAGAAGCCACCCAGCTTTTCACAGCTATGTGAGCCCTGGATGACCATGGTCCCCAAGCAGGGCATGACAGGCTCTGCTCTGCCCCCATGAGCCTGGTTGCTGGAACTGAGTGGGGGCCCTGCTGGGCTGGCCATGTCAGTTGCAGCTAATGCCCAGGGCATTGGGAGTCCCTCTCTCCACTTGTGAGTCATCCACCCAACACTTCAACAAGTGTGTTGATCCCCCTGATATGAGGCACTCACTGGACTAAGTGAGCAGCGAACCAAGTAGGCAAAACCCCCTCTCCCCAGGGAGGGAAGAGACAGACACCAAACCCAGTGAGTACAATGCTCACTGTATCCCATGGTGACAAGCACTGTGAAAAAGTGAATGAAGCAGGGAGGGCCTCACAGGGGAGGTGACCTTTGAACAAAGTCCTGAAGGAGGAGAGGAATGAGCCGTGTGGATGTCTGAAGGAAGAGCCTTCCAAGCTAAGGTCCCGTGTAAGAACATGCTTGAAGTGTTGGAAGAACAGTGAGGGCCAGGTGGGCCAGAGTAGGGGAGCTGGGGACAGTCGGGGAGGAGATAAGGACAGAGAGGTAACCGTTGGGGGAGACCTTGTGGACCACTGGAAGGGCTTTGGCTTTTACCCTGAGTGAGGCGGGAGCCATAGAGGGTATGGAGCAGAGGAGGGGCAGGTCCTGATGTGGTTTTAATAGGATCTGGCTGCTGGGCAAGACAGTCTAAGTTTTGAAGATCAAGTTAAGTTTCCTAACAGATCCACTTTGGGGTGGGAGACAAGAGGGGCCTCAGGAATGACTCCAGTGTTCTGGAAGGATGGAGATACTTCGCTGTTCCTGAGTTGGGAGGCTGCAAGAGGAGCTGGTGGGGGCGGGGGGGCAGGGATTAGAAACTGGATTTTGTTCGTGTTAATTAGGGAGGCCTACTAGGCACCCAGGTGGAGTGGGCTGATGCCATCTTCCCCAGGCTCCATCCACTGCGTCTCCTCTGCAGGAGAAAGAAGGGAGGGGACCTCTCAGACCAGGGAGGAACTTTCTGGGGGAGGCAAGACACTGGAGAGGCTGCAAGTGGTAAAGGAGGTACCAGAAAGGATGACACACCACAAAGGGAGTGGGGCATGACCCCAGTCCTGGGATTCCACAGCCTGAAATCCGGGATTTCTTCCCCAGGCTGGTCTGCGGTACAGTGCGCAGGCAGGTCAGGGGGGCACTCACCTGGGGATGGTGGAATTCTCAGCTCATTAGCACTTTAAAGGGAGTGTTTCAGCTGTGACACTAGCTGTAAGCAATTAATTTTAGGTAGAAGCAGACAGGGCTCAAAGAGAAAGGCATTCCTATCCTTTCTCTTCCTATTCTCCCACTTCATCAAGGAGAGTCTCAGGTGGGTGCTCCCAGGTCTTTAACACCTTGACACTTGCCAATCTCCCTTATTATCCAAGGGGGAGTAGGGGTAAGCTCAGAGCTTCTGCAGTCCACAGTGTTTGGCTAGAATTTAACAGTGTAGCTTTATGTTCAGTTCGCTTTATAGTGCCCTTGTATTTAATTCACGGCAAATCATGACTGTGATCGGAAATTTCTTTTAAATACATCTAAGTTGAAAACGTGAACGGATTTAAGATATTCAATAAATTAAAGTGGCAAACATCATGAAGCTGATGCATGAATACCCGGCATTTGGGAAACACTCCCTTAATGATTGTGTTCATACAGTTGCTGCGAGGCTTGGCTTGGTCGATACTTTTGTTTGGGGTACTTCATCTGCTACAGTGTTTTGTTCCCTCCTTCTTTCTTGTCCCCTGGCCTTTTCCTCTAGAAAGTAGCATAGGGCGGGATCCAGTCCTTGTACCACCAGCCTCTGCGTCAGCCTCAGTGAGGTTCTGGAATGGCTAAGAGCCTTTTTCTACACAGCCAGGTCGGCATCCTTTTTGGGTTGCAGTCCACTGGGGGGCGTCTCCACACTGGCCTAATCTGCTCCCACTTGCACTGTCTGGATGCACTGACTTCGCACCTCCCTCCCTCGGCCCTCAGGGCTTCAGAGCAGCACCAGGTTTCACTTTCTGTCCTCCAGGGCAGTCCACGTCATGGCTCCCTGCTCTTCGGGCACCGTCTCCGTCTCCGCCAGCCCTCTCCCTCTCAGCAGCCCTGTGATGTGAGGGCCAACACGGAGAGGTGACGAGGCTGGCCAGGTCACCTGGGAAGTCAGCAGCTGACCCAGGATGACACAATGATAGTGGATGCTGGGCTGGGCCCCTACATTCCGTGACAGAGCCCCCTGGGAGGGGGGTGCCGAAGGAGCAGGGGATGAACAGAGGGATGGGCCGCCTCCCAAACCTGTGCTTAACCATGTGAACAGCCTTTAGGGACAAAGCCAGGCCCACCAGACATTGGGGGTTCACTTTTCCCTCAGAAGCACTTAAATCTGACCCCCAGAGAAGGTGCTGCTTAACACTAAAGGCTGCTGTCTTTGAATAGGAAAGGTGAAGGCTTCTCCTCAAAAGGCTCGATATTAATCACCATCATTTTTATCATATTTACTGTGCATCAGGCACTATTCTGAACACTTTACAGATATTAATTTGCTTAGTTACCCAAAATCCCTGTGATGAAGTTGCTTTTGTGATTCCTATTTTGGAGATGGAGATATTGAGGCACAGAGATATGAAGAGACTTGCATAAGGTCACACGGCGTGTCAGTAGCAGAGCCAGAAGTCAGGCCCAGAGAATTTGGCTCCCTTGTTATGAAAAGCCATGGGCCAGGGCTATGTGTGCAGAGGGGCAAGGCTGTGGTCTCTCTTCCTGCTGGAATCTCACCCCCACCCCAGGCTGCTGGTACAGAAGTGCCAGCCCCTTCTCACTGGCCTGGGGAGAGGACGGAGCCTAAGAAGACTGGAAGGGCCCTCAGCCACCTGCCTCCCACCTGGCACTGTCAGCCCTTGACAGCTTTCCTGGTCGGTGGGCATGTGGCCTCAGCTTGCACACCCCCGGTGATGAGGGGCTCACTTTCTTCTGGCTGTTTTCTCCCTGCTGTGCTCTGCTCTGCCTGAGAATCCAATCCTCTCCTCTTCTTTGCCCTGTGAATCCAACACCCACTAGGGACTAGGGCTGCAGACCACCAGACCTGCCTGCTCCCCCTGCTCTGTAGGGGCTACTCTGACCTCCACAGACCCCCTATGGCTTTCTGAATTCCAAAGTTTGTGGCCCAAGGGGCTCTAAGTGTAATTGGGGGAATTAAAGTAAAGACAGGGCTATAGCTACGTGTGTGTGTGTGTGTGTGTGTGTGTGTGTGTGTGTGAGAGAGAGAGAGTGAGACAGAGAGACAGAGGGCTGGTGGGGAGGCAGTAGCTTCGGGGCTCTGATTTTACCCAGCTTCTCCACCTTTGCCCTCACACTGAGGCCAGCCCAGTGCAGTTTCCAGGGTCTGGCCCTTTTAAATTTAGCCAGAGGAAAAAGCAGTTTGTGCAGGCCTGGAACGCAGAGACAATCAGCAACAGGAAAAAGTCATCCGAGGGGAGTTTTCAATGAATTATGGAGGCATTGTTCCTGCGCCCGAGGAGCCAGGGCTGCTGGTCCAGGCCTCACTGACCCAGCCCAGGCCTTTGGGGCCAAACATTGCCTGGAGCTGCGTCAGGACAACACAATGTGGGCGTCTGAAGGCAGAAAAAAAAAACAGAGGAAAAAAAATACTGGAAATTCCCTATGTCCCAGCTATGGAAGAGCCTTTCTTGAAAATCAACAGCAAGGGAAAGGTTGCTGTCCGCCCAGGCGGGGGACCTCGGGGAGCGGGAGGAAGTCACAAATGATATTTTGAGATATTTTCAGTCTAGTGTGATGCCGGTTGATTTTCCAAAACATGAGGGCCTCAGGCTGAGGGGAGAGTTGAGGTTGACTGGGGCTGACTGGGGGTGGGGCTCAGGATGGGCCCAGACAAGGACATAAACAAAAGCTGACCCAGTTGGAGCGCTCTAGTGTCCCAGCTGGCTGACTCACAGGCCCCTTGCAGCCAGGGGAGGCCAGGGGGTCTCCTGTTGATCCAAAGGCCCTTCCAGACCTTACTCTGATGAGAGGATCACAGATGAATCCTAGAGTCCCCTGCACAAAAAGCCTGCTAGGCAGCCAAGCAAAACCTTGTTCATATCTCCCGATGGGGAGCTCACTACCTGCACAGCTCAAACTGGGAGACACAATAATGACCTTCTGGAAGGGATAGAGTAATGAACAAATCGGAAAAAAACTGTGTTCATGGAGCTGACATTCTAGTGAGGAGACACAGGCAACGCACACAATAACATTTATAATATGTTAGAAAATGCAGGCTTTATGAGAAGATAAACCAGGGGAAGGAGTAGGAGTTGCTTGGTATATAATTCTAAAAGGGCGGGGGCAGGGGCGCTAAGGAGAAAATTCTCCTCACGCTCAGCTGAGACCCAGCTCCCTGGGATACCTCACAGGCCCCCACTCTGCTCCCTGGACCAGTAGCCCTACCACTTCTCTGTTCCAGGCTGAGCAGGGCCAGCTCCTTATGGGAAGGGGGACCCAGCCTCTCCTCACCCTTCCCAGCAGCTTAGAGCTGAACACCTTCCCCAGAAGCAGGCAGAACATTTTAAATCCCCTAACTCAATGAGTGTACCCTGCGGTCCTAATTTGGCTGTTTTAGCAGCTGATCCCACTGTTACTTCCTACTGAGCTCACCATCCCCCAATGCCCTCCCTGTACAGACAACTGGCCCTGTCTCCTCTGTCCGTGGGTAGTTCAGGCTTGCAAACTGACAAAGAATTTGCATTTATTTGTATCATTTCATCTTGTGGAATTTTGTCCATGCAGCTTACAGAGATCTTTTTGGCACCAAGGTGGATTACATATCAGGCAGACAAAGAGTTAATACAAACATTCAAAAAGTGCCTCAAAATAGATAACAAAAATACAAGAAAGAACCCTGGCTGGTGTAGCTCAGTGGATTGAGCGCGGGCTGCGAACCAGGCATCACAGGTTCGATTCCCAGTCAGGGCACATGCCTGTGTTGCAGGCCATGTCCCCCAGCAACCACACATTGATGTTTCTCTCTCTCTCTCTCTTTCTCCCTCCCTTCCCTCTCTAAAAATAAATAAATAAAATCTTTAAAAAAATGCAAGAAAGAAAGAAAAGAAAGGAAAAGGAAAAAAAAGAAAGGGGAAGGGAAGGTGCACAAAGAATATGATCAGGCAATTCACTGCAGAAATGCAAATGGCTAACAAACAAATGAAAAGAAGCTCAACCTCTCAGGCAGTTGTGTGAATGCAAATTAAAAGAACAATGAGATGCCATTTTTCTCCCATCAGATTGGAAAAAAATATTAAATATTGATGACATTCAGTGCCAGCAAGGAGGGGGGCAGTCAAGTTGTTTTGACACTGCTGGTGGGGGTGTGAGCTGCTATAATCTTTTGGGACAGTTATCTGCAGTTTCTATTAAAGTTTAAAATGTGTATGCCCTTGATTGAGCAGTTCCACTTTGGAAAGTTTATCCTGCACAGCCACACAGACACATAAGGCGATACCTACAAGGGTGTTCATTGCAAAAGAGGGAGAAAGAGAAAGAAAGGAGAGAGAGAACTAAATATTGACTAATTGGGCAATAAATGAAGGAATCCTGGATCAGTTATTCTACAGAATATGAGAAAGCTGATAAAAATAGTTAGTATGTATGTATGTATATATAAGTACATGTATGAACCTGGAACCATGTGTTATTAGACAAAAAACAAGGCTCAAAGTTAGGTATATGGTGTGATCTTATTTTTGTAAATATGCTTAAAAGAGTAAACTGGAAAGATATATTCACCAAACTGCTAATATCAGTTACCCCAGGGCAAGAGGGTTGCAAGGAGCAAGGTATTTTTTTTCACTTCTCTATTTTTTTACTTTCACAATAATTTTTATACTTCTAATAATTTGAGCAGAAGATACTCTTTCTAAAAGTCAGTTTTAAGCTGTTCTTATAGGGATCTGCTTGTCACATCATCATAATGAACAAAGGACACTGGTGTGAAAGGTTGTCTTCTCCCTGGTGAGCTGGGTCCTCCCCAGGGCCTCCAAGAGATATTCAAGCACGCACTCCTCCACTCGCCTTCACACTAGCAGGAATCCCACTGCTCACCGAGCCTCCCGCATGCTCCCTGCCTCAGTGCCCCACGTCTGCCTCTCCCGTGTCTCAGTCCACCTTCCCTGATCTGTGAGCAGTGCAGGGTTCAGAAATTGTGCAGAAGGGACTGAGCTGGGTGTCCTCATCTTGGTTAGAGACTTGAGGGTGCAGAGTCTAGGCTTAGGACAACCACCAGTTTCCATCCTGCATGACAGCTCTGAACAGTGGCAGAAAGGGATCCTGGGCCATTTCTAGGTTCCACTGGCAAGAGTGCTGTGTCTGGGTAGCAACGTCTGCTCTCAGCAGGGGGACTGGTGAGTGAGAGCATCAAAGTTAGTGATTGGCCACGGTTGATCTAGGCCAGTGATCACCAGACGGATATGGTGCACAAAACTCACTGGGTATTTTATTAACATGCAGATTCAGGTCCAGCAGTTCTAGGACATGCTTCCAATTTTGCATTTCCAGGAAACCCCTAGGAGATTCCAGTGCTGCCGGTTGGTCTGAGGACCACTCTTTGAGGAGTATGCGGCAAGGATCTTGGATACCTCCATTCATAGCCACCTTCTCTTCTGCCTCAACTTTTCAAACGTTTGCAGACAAAAGTAACCAACCCCTCCCCACTGTCTAGCACTTTTTATACCCACCACGCCATTTGATTCTTGGAACAACCAAGGTTATTTGTTATCTTCCTTGACAAATGAGAAACTGGAGGTGCAAAGGGGACAGGACTCTCCCATGATCTCCTAGCTGCTGGTGGCAGAGGTGGGCCTGGATGGCACATCAATCACCAACCTCCCTCATCCCCAACCGTCTCCTCTCCGGAGCCAGAAACTAGCCTGGCAGACCCTGCTCCTCCCCGAAAGCACTGCATTCACTGCCATAAATAAGGTCTCCACCAAGCCAGGTCCCTCCTCCCTGGGCAACCTCTCACAGCAGGCAGGCTCTAGGGCAGCCACTGAGGGAAGAGAGGCCTGCCGACAGCATGAGTTATGGGCTCTGGGAAGCCCATTAGTCACTGAAGCGAGAGAAGTTAACTCGAGCTTATTAACTCTAAACGTTTATTATTCACATTGATCACTGCGGCAGACAGTCCCCGCCACCCCGCCTCCCAGGAGCCGGCCTGTGCGTGTGCTCTGACAGCAGGATGGTGATGCCTGCGTCTCGAGTCCCCAGGAAATGCAGGCAGGGCACATTCTCAGCTGCCCCTTCCAAGAGACCAAGAAGGGTTTCTCATCCGTGACCCTGTCACTCATCTGATCCTGCGTATCTGCCAGCCCTTGTTCCCGGCCAGCTCCTGAGCCAGGAGCTGGGGGCCGCTGGTGCCGAATCAAACACCATCTCCTGGTCACAGGCTGTCCTGTGGCAAAAGATGGGGGGCAGCTGGTAGTGAGGGGCCCAACCATAGTGTCTGCTTGGTTTGAGTTTTGTCTCTGCCACTTGGCAGCAGATGAACTGTGGCTTTTTAGAGACTTCATTTTGTCATTGATAAAATGGGACATGGTAATTTATTCAACAAATATTTATTGAGCACCTGCTATGTGCCAGGCACTTTCTAGGCCCCAGATGCAGTAGAGAACAGGAAAGCTCACTACTCTCATGGAATTTACGTTCTGAAGATGGAAACAGGCATAAAGCAATTGAAGAAAATAAACAGTGATTTCAGATAGCTGTGAGTATGATGAAGATAATCTCAAGTCACGGGGTAGAGAGTGATAAGGGGCATCAGGGGATGTTAGTGGGAGAGCCAGGGATACCTAAAAGGAGGTAGCATTAGAGCTGAGGACCAAATTACAGGAAGGAGCCAACCAAGGAGAAATCTGGGCCAAGGGGAGTCCAGGCAGAAGGAATAAACACCAAGGATGATAGCCTTGGATCAGGCAAAGCTTAGCATGCCTGGTGACTGGAGAGGGGGCCAGGGCAGCTGGGATTTAAATGAAATGCACAGGAGAGGAATGGGGGGCAGGGGATGGGGGGACAACCGCCACTGCAAGGACTTCAGATCTCATTCTCAGTGCAGTGGGAGCCACTGGGTGATTTTAGGTGAAAAAGGTCATGAAGGGTATAAAATCACACTTGACCTCCCTCCATGGCTATTATGAAGCATAGTGGATATCAGGGGTCCTGCCTGTATCCCCCATGTACTCCTGTGCCCTGGCTGCAGGGTTGTTGTCTGCTAAGGGCTGACAGCTGCCCTTCTCCTGAGCATGGCCCTCAACTACAACCCTCCTCCATGGTGGGCCACTTGCGTCAGGTGGGGGCCAATCTGTGGTGCTCTTTGCACGGCAGAGCTTCCCTGCGGGGCCCGGGTGAGGCTACTCTCCAGCCAGGATCACAGCCTTGCTTGATGCTTTGTTCTTGCCCTCCCTGCATCCCTTACTCCTGCTGACAGCACTTCTTCAATAATTCACGTGCACCTGGGTCCCTGGCTCAGACTCTGCTTCTAGGGGACCCAAACTAAGACATGAGGATTAGATCACATGGCAACTATAAAGGCTAAACCCAGAACCTGCTGCACAGTGGTACTTCAGGTGACCAACTCGTCCTGGTTTGCCCAAGACATTGATGGTTTTAGCACTGAAAGTCCTGCATCCTTGGAAACCCTTCATTCCTGGGCAAAACAAGGCATTTGTTCATTTAGTCAACACCTCTTGGTCTCCCTGTGCCAGGCTCCACCAATAGAGCTACAACAGGGTCCCATCCCTAGAAGCTCTTGCGCCAGAGGCAGGCTGGCAATGTCGTGATCAGGAGAGCTGACCTGGGGCAGTGAAGTGGGCGGGGGCTGCCTTTGAAGGTGAAGGTGCTGCCCAGCAAATGGGGGCAGAGCACCCACACTGGTGAGCTGATGATCAGGAAAGCCTCAAGCTTCAGATCTACAAATGCAGAGACAGGCTATGAAAAGCAGGTTCTGGGGTCCCATTGGTCATGCCCTCAGCTGTTTTATGCCTCAGTTTCTCCATCTGGGAAGGCCCCTCCAGATCCAGCAGGAAGCCCAGAAAGCCTGCAATACAGAGACCTCTTTGGGAGGAGCCCTCTGAAGCCTCTGAGGCCCCCAGGCCCTCCTCTGACTCAGCAAGCCCTGTGCTGGTCTCTGAAGACCCATGACAACCCAGACAAGCAGGCCTATTGTCTATCTTATAGACAGTGCAGCTGAGGCTCAAAGAGAACTGACCTGCCCAGAGTCACACAACCAGTGAGTGGTGGGGGTGGGGTGGACTCTCAGGTTCCACAGCCACTGAGCCCGTTAATTCATTAAAGAAGATAAGAAAGGCATTACTGACCACATTTGATTCATTCCTTCATGTACACCCCTTTCACCCATTCACTAATTTCAGAGAGGAGTGGATAAAAGTATAGGTTCCAACGCCAGCCTGCCTGGGTTCAGACCCCAGCTCCACCATGCAGAAGCTGTGGGACCAAAGGCATATGACTGACCCTCTCTGTGCCCTGAGGTCCTCAGCTCTCAAACTGGAGATCACAATGGCACCTCCTTCCAAGGGTGTTTGTGAAGAGCAAATGGGTCAGTGTATGGAAAGCACTTAGAGCAGAGCCTGGCACATCACCTCAACTATAGTTGCTTTTTTTATTACTATGACTTAGTATGACACAAGTCATAATAATAAAATATTGAAAACAGCCTAGATGTTCAGCAACAGAGAAGTTATTAGCCAACCATAATGTGTTGATTTCAGGGGACAGAATAGTAATTAAGTCAGTTGGTCTTGGTGCAATGCTAAACAAACAGACTAACAGACCAGAAAGTCCAGGCCTCGACCAATGTGCGTAGAATCACCAGATTTATGACAATCATGGTGCTGTGCCGTGGGAGGATGATGTTGGGGCAGCCAGATATGCACATGAGGAAGAAAAGACTGTCGACCCCTGCCTCATACCATACACCCCATAGCTGCTTCAGTGAACTCTTTGCAGCCCTTTGGCTTGACCTGAATGTAGGCTCTGTGTACCGTTTCCCAATCCAGCCTCTGAAAAAGGTGAACTTGCAATAATAACGCCACTTGAAATGTGTATGCAGGCCCATGAGAAAGCTGAGGTGGATTTCAGTGGTGTCAATGGCTTCATATGAATGAGAATGTTGGTTGCGATGGCCGTCCTCTCAGTAGAATGAAGGACAGTCCTTTATTTTGAAGTTCATTCACACAACTTATCCAATTCAAGGTAATTGCAGAAGGAAGATGAATTTTAGGCAACAAGTAATCAATAAGAAAGCTCCAATTTCCCTCTGAAAAAAAGAAAAACATGTTTTGTTGTCCCCGACAGGGAGATGGAAAAAAAATAAAATAACCAAGGGAAAAGTCACCCCACGCTTTCCTCATGGTTGTGGGCCCCCACCACTGTGGCGCCATGAGGAAGTGGAAGGTTGAGTGAGCAAAACATGTTTTCCTTCAGCAGGACATCTGTAGGAACTGTTGGAATCAATTATTGGAAAACACAAAAATAAAATAAACTTCAGTCTGTGGTAAACACTACCCCTTCTCTCTGGGACCAGGAAAACAAAGGCCAGGATGGGGATCGGAATGAAACAGTGGGCAGGCACGCCAGGCGGGAGGCGGGGACCTGGGTTGTGGGGGAGGTTAGATGAGGCAGGAGCTTTTCTGAGCCTCAGTTTACCCATCTGTAAATCCACGATCCTGTTTCCATCTCACAGAATTGGAGCTCACTCATTCACTCAATAAATGTGTGTTTAGCTCCTACCTGGTGCCTGGCTGTGAGCTGGGGGCTGGATACTCCGAGATGCTGCTTTCCCACTACTGACGTGCTCAGGACCAGCTTCCTGGTCAGTGACTGGGGCAGTCTCACAGGGACACACACTCAGGAGGGCCCTATGCTTGGTTTAAACCCTCATGTTCTGCTGTCACCATTTGAAATTCTTAATTTTGAACAAAAGGCACTGCATTTTGATTTTGCACCAGGCCCCACAAATTACGTAGCTGGTCTTGGGTGTGAGGCAAGAACCAATGATGCTTTTCGATTGTTCACTGAGTGTGTCTCACCCTTCTTGGTTCCCTCTAAGACTTGGCGCCAAGAGGTGCTGATGAATGAGGGTGAAATGAACATGGGGCAGGAGCCAGGGGTCGTGAATACTGCCCTACCACCCATCTCAGGTGGTACCTCTGCCACAGAAATCTTCACGCTCTCCTAGGTGCTGCAGCTGGATCAATCAAAATCATCTACATTTTGGTTGAGAAGTTCTGAGTTAAATGCAGTGGGGAAAACACCAACTATGTGCCTACAGCAGAACCGGGGCCACAAGCTTCTGCTGCTCATGGGCTGTGAATCCTTGGGCAAGTCTGTGAGCCTCAGTGTCCTCATCTGTTAAATGGGTATAATCACACCTGCCATGGGGAGTGCTCATGGAGATTAAACAGATAGTGTTTGAAGCACCACAGGTCTGCCATATTGAGGAGGCACAAAGCCCACATCTCCAAAGGCGAGGGGTGTTAGGATCCTAGATAAAGTGTTTACAACTAGTGTCAAATCCCTCTCGGGCTTTAGAAGTGAGAGCTGAGCTAGACCCTAGGACACTGTCCCTGAAGAGCAAGGGCTGGATGCTGCTACCTGCTAATAAGTGAAATGGGAAAAGATTGTATTTATAAATAGCTAAAAATTAGTTAACCAAACTGTCAAGTCAGTGAGAAATGGTGTATGGCTTAGACCTTCACAAACTCAAGCAAATATCTACCTGCTAAACATGTCAAATCCTAATTGATTGCCTACTGTGTGCCAGAAACTTCATTAAGAATGCTTAGTAATAATATCTAATGCTTCCTGAGAAGTTATATCCCAGGCACCACCAGGCTAAGTGCTTCAAGGTCATTATCTCATTACGTCTTCCTAGAGGACATGTGTGGTAGGCACCAGAAATGCCCCCATTTTACAGATGGGAAGAGGGACACCCGGAAGGGGAAGGGACTTGGGGGGTGCTCAGAGCTGGGAAGTAGTGAGGCAGTGAGGCTGGAGCTCAGACCCCAGTTCATTGTCCACACCTTCTTTCAGACTCCGAGCTGTCAAAATTCTGTCCCCAGCTCACACTGTGAGGTCATTAGAATGATTCATGCACGGGTCCTGCCAGACCACGCGTGAAAGGTCCTCTTCCCCTCCCCCATACACTGTCCCCTCTCCAGGGACGCCCCTCAGTTGGAGGGGATCTAACTTCAGCCTGCAGCCCCCCTGCCACAAGGCAGCTGGGAGGCAGCTCCTGAAGGAAAACGTGTAAGCTGACGGCAGCCTCTACTAGAAAGACAGAGGACAGCAGCGGTGGGGCAATGGACTGGCGCCCAGAGCCCTGAGCGTTTTAATGGTGCTCTCTGACTGGGCCTGATTCATTTATCTAAGTGTCTGGGTTTCATGTGGGAGGAGGTTCACCCCAGCAATTGATGGCGTCTGTGACAGGGGGTCACATCGCCTCCCAGGTCCCTCTCTGCACACAGCCACACCGGTGCACACACGCTTATTAAGCTGATTAATACCGTCTTTCCAGAGCCACTATCTCTCTCACCCTCTGCCTCGGGGCCAGCAGAGAAACACAGTCTGCACTCCGGAGCTCCATGGGGAAAATAAATCAGGAGTCTCGCCTTGTGCATCAGGAAGGTGACATTGACAATTCCGTTCTGCAGAGATATCCCATGAGGAAAGGATGGCTCTGTGAGGACGTGGGCTCTTGCTCCCTGGGGGAACTCCAGGGCAGGTGGCATCAGAGGTAGGACATCAGAACTGATTGGTTGGCAGGGCCTTCCCAGCGTTGCCTGGCCCTGCAGTGGGTAGAGCAGTGTGTGGACAAGCCCTGCAAGTTTGGACATTGCTACACATTTCTTGGGTTATTAATGGTCAGGTTCTTGTCTGATGACCCAGCCTGAAGCCTCTTTTTCTGAAAAGGGGTCCCTGTGCTCCTCCCATCCCAGGCTCCACTAGCCTTTTAATGGGGCCACCAAAGCCTTAACCCCATATTCCCCAAAATGAAGAGTCTCAGTCCCAATCCCAGAGAACCTTAATTCACTGGGCCTGGGATGGGGTTTTGGACTTCATGTTGTAACCAGCCCAGAAGATTCTCCAGACTAAGACGTTTGGGTGCCCTTGTTAACCCCAAGATGTGGCTGGTGGCCGTGGCCTTGACAAATCCTGGAAGATCTTTCAAAAACTCAATCAACTTTTGTCATTCCCTCTGCCCAAGGTCCGTTTTGGCTGGTGGGAGGTAAGGAAAAAGGCACAGGCTCCTAGAAGCCAGTCTTGGGTTTCCCCTCACCTCTCCCACTTTCCAGCTGAGTGGTCGTGGGGACAAGATTTTGATTTTCTGAGCCTCTGCTTCCTCATCTGAAAAATGAAGATAATAATAAATTCCTCTGGGTGTGTTAGCCCTGGTGCAGTTTTTGGTGATTGCTACATAGCGAGACAACATTAGTTTGTTCATTAGGAGTGAGTATCAGTTCCTCCACAGGGTAAACATTTACTCCTTCCCCCTCATCTCCAACCAACTCCTCTTGGGCACTCACGCTGGCAGAGAGACCACCAGTCCCTTCAGACCGCGGGGTAAGTGGGAGTTTGGCGCTGAGCCCAGGTGTGTGTTGGGGGTGTCTCTGTCCCTGTCTGTTTGTCGGGTATATAACAGATATTACAGTGAGTGTTCACAGCGGGCCAGGCTCCATTCCAGGTGCCAGTAGGGTGGCCAGTGAGGGACACCCAGCCCAGCCCTTCTGGAGCTGGCATTCGAGGTGAGAAGACAGATGTGTCACACAGGTAAATAGATAATTAGATGGAACAATGATCTCAGATATGAGTGAGCACAAGCAAAGAAGAAACACGAGGTGATGAGATGGTGAGAGACTAGGGGCGGGCACACCCCCATGAAAAGGTGGCATTTGAGATCTGACTGATGGAGGAAGCTGACCCAGGTATGAGAAAATTTGCGAAGGTGTTTTCTAGAGAGCAGGAATGGCCAGTGCGAAGTCCCTGGGCCTGGAGGGAGCTGAGCAGGATCAGGGATGGAGAGGAAGGCTGGTGTGGCTGGAGCTGAGGGAAAGGGGTGGTGGTAGGAGATGAGGTGGAGAGCGGTCCCTGACGAGGTTGCAGGTACCAGCTCTTGGAGACCATGTAAGCAGAGCAGGTATTATTCCCAAAGCACCTGTTGAGCAGCTGCTGAATGCACCACAATGCTGGGAGCTGTGACCATGGCCTCCTCGAAGGGGCCCTTGGGCACTGAGGGCGGGAGGAGTGTGCCCTAGTAGGCTGTCAAGGGAAAGGCTGGACTCCTCAACAGTGCAGGCCACAGGGTCCCTGCACAGCCTTGCCCCACAAAGCAACAGCAAATGACTGCTTCTCCCTATCACTCAGGTCTCTCCAGGGGCACATCCAAATGTCCCACAGAAAAGACACCTTTTGGAGTTCCAAGTCCTGGTCACTCAGAGCTGCATCCCAGGGGTACCACTACCAGAGTGAAACCTTTAAAAATGCAAATCAGAATGTGTCCCTCCATGGCCCAGGCTTACTCCAAGAATATAACCCAAAGGCTCAGATGACCAGCCTCTTCCTCCTTCTCCTTCTGCACTTGTCTGTGCCCATAGCCTTGCTGCTCCTCAGATGGTACAGCCCTCGCTGCCTCTGGGCCTTTGTCCTGCTGGCCCCTCTGCCCGACTGCTGTCCCCCAGTCTTTGTACTGCAGGCTCCTTATCATTCCCCTGGTTCCCTCACCTCTCCTTGGCCACCAAGCTGAAAAGGCCTCTCCACACTCCGCTCCCCACCCATCGCTCACAGGTCTGGTCATTCACTCTGATTGCTTACACTGTGGACTATTTTGCTCCCTGCCTCTCCCAACCACAACACCCACCCCACGAAGTGCAAGGTTTCTGTTAGCGTTGTCACAGCTGTCTCTGTGGGGCCTTAGAACTTATGTAAGTGGTTACGCGTTGGATGTGTGATTGACCTGAGTAGATGCTGACAACAACCCCATGAGGCTGGTGCTCTAACTGTCCCATTTCACAGATAGAGAAACTAGGGTTGGAAGGTTAAGCCACTTGCCCGAGGTACACAGGCAGCACTGAACCAAGACTTCAATGGAGAAAGACTAAAATCTGACCCCACACGTGTGCCCTGCTGTACTTGACTTACTGTGTGGCTGGCTAGGCCTTTGCCCTCTGAGTTCACCTCAATATTGTCATCTCTGCAGTGGATATAAATCCCAGCCCTGCCTTTCCCTAGAAAGGTGGAAAGACTTAGATCATATAATTGAAGAGGACCCCCCTTGTCACCTGTACTGTGCCACGAGAACAAGGGGTTGGTAAGAAAGAGTTCTCAACCAGATTGCCCTTGGAAGGGTTAACGTGGCCTCTTTGTCCCATGGTTGCCATGGGGACAGTTCCTGTCCTTCAGGAAGCTGGGAGAGCAGTTTCCTGTTTTGAAGAAGGCTTGAGAGCTGTTTTCCTCCAATCAGCCTGCCCACAGAGGGGCAGGAAGCCCAGGGCCAGGCTGCCCCTGTTGCTGGGTGTGTGGTGGAGCCATGCCCACACCCAGCCGGCCAGGAGGGGCTGTCGTGGAAATGCAGCCTCGGGAAAAAGCCAAACGGGCCAGCAGAAGGAAAAAAAATGGCTGGCCGGAAGAGGGTGGTCACTTCCTCCACAGACCTTGGATCCCACCCAGTGGTGATAAAAACTCCAAGCTGGTCCTGCCTAGTCCCGGACTCCCCTCCCCCAGAGCTCAGCCCTTCCACGGGGAGCTGAAGGCCTGCTGGACAAAGGCCCTTGAGGCCCCTGCCTGCCCTTATGATCTACATGCACTCCCACCCTGCACGCTGGACACTTCAGCCTAACTGGGTTACTGCTCCCCAGTTTCCACCCCTCCTCTGCCTGGCATGCCCCCTCCTGTTCCCCTTTGCTTGTGTAATTCCTCCAAGGTTCAGAGCAAAGACTTCCTCCTCCTGGAAGCCTTCCCAGCACGCATTTGAGCCCCCAAAACTGTGGGAAAGGAACATGCATGAATTCAGGCCTAATCTCTCTTGGGGCCCCTGCCCCAGCCTCCTTGAGCCACCCCATCTCCAGGCTTGTCCCTCCAGCTCCCCTACCACAACAGGTCTGACCCTGTCGCTCCCTGCCCTAGAAACACTCTAGGCTCCCCATCACCTGAGGGGTAAAGTCCAAGCTCTCTGGCCTGCCACTGGAGAGCTTTACCCCACAGCCGTCCCATGCTGTGACCACAGCACACTTCTCACCTCGCCCCAACCCTGCCTTCCTCTTCCACGCCCACAGGCACATCTTCAGGCTGTTTACCTACCTGGAATGGCAACCCTCCTCTTCCACCTGGAAAATGCCACTTGGCCTTTAAAGCCCAGCCCTCTGTCACCTCCTCTTCTCTAGCCCCGCAGCTCAGCTCAGTCCCCTGCTTTCACACCCAACTGTATCACTGTTAGCTGACCCCAAGCCCTTCTCTCAGACCAAACTGAATTCTTCAAGGCCAGGAAAGTGACGAGAGAGGGAAACTAACCTTCCTTTAATTCCCACCACGACCCAAGAGAAAGCCCTCATTACTCCCATTTGCAGAGGAGAAAACGGAGGTGCAGAGAGTTGAAGGGTCTTGCCCAAGGCCACCGCACCAGCAGCTGCTGGAGCCAGGGGCCTCTGAGCCCCCACTTCTCTGTCTCCTCAGGCCTGGCCCGAGTGTGTGCAGTGGGGGTGGAGACGGGGTGGGGGAGATCCTGAGCAGAACTTATCTGAGGCTCTCCCCACCAACCTTAGGGGCACAGGAAGGGAAGGGTGGCCTTTCGAAGACTTGTCCCCCCGGCAGGTGTCTGGCTCAGATTTGCCCAGTCCTGGAGCCAGGAAGGCAATTCAATGACTCTCCAGGGGAAGATAAGCCCTGGAAGCTGATGCTGTCGCAGCCGTGGCATTGCTGGGTGAGCAGTCCAAGGCTGTGGGGACACGGGGTTAGCGGCTGAAGAGGCTGCAGGGCCAGGGTCATTTCCTTTTGAATAACATGCATTTTATCCCTGAAGATGAAAGATATACCTGCTCCTTCTGGAAAATGGGATGCCCAAGGGGGAATTAACTATAGAGTGGGATGGGAAGGTGGCCGCCAATTGGGCCTCAGTTTTTTTGAAGAGTCCTTATCTCAGTGGGGAAACAAACCCCTGAATGTCACTTCCCCTGGGTTGGGGCAGGAAGCAGAACCCAGGCTGCCTCCCGTGCTCCTGCAAGGCTCCCACGTTGCCCCCTCCCATCCATTGTGATATAAAACAGGTGCTCCACAAATGCTCTTCCCTGTCCCTGTCATGGTCCGATTGTGGGGTTTGTGTGCCTCAGTTCCCAGAATACTTTGTAAACATTTGTTGAGCACCAGCTAGGTATTTGACATTTAAGTAATGGTCATTTATTGAGTTTCTTCTGTGCCCCTTTCTCCCCTACTGAATGAGTTATCCCATTTAATGGGCAGACACTATTTTCATGTCCAGTTGATGGGGCCAGTGTGCTGAAGTGAGTAAGAAAGCGGTTTCCAGAGCCAGGATGGGATCCTCACCCCTCACTAGCTGTGTATGCCTGGGTAGATGCTTCAGCCTCCCTGTGCCGTGGTAGCCCATCTGTAACATGGGGGCCATAACGTTGCCTACTTCATAGGTTTGTTGAGAGGATTAAATGATTTAATAACGTATGCAAAACACTTAGCACAAAATAAGCACTCAGCAAATACTATTATATTACGATTTACCAGTGGGGAAACCGAGGCTGGTGTTTGCCCTAGGTCAGTGTGGCTCCTACCACTGCATTCTACAGCCTGTCCAGGAGGCTTGGCCATGCCATCTTTGCGTGAGCTTACAGCGCTCTTTGTTTCTG